>VZRU01011511.1:119203-199558 GCA_013398155.1 Pedionomus torquatus
CCTAAAAATGGCGCAAAGTGACCCTTTTTTTTTTTTTTTTTTTTTTTTTTTTTTACATACTCCAATTAGCTCTGTCAGCTGTTGTAACACCATGGTAACAGTCCTACTATTGGATTAGCTGTCTAGAATATAATGTTTCAGAGCATGCTATAAAAGCTTTGCTCGTGTGGGGGTGCAGCATTCAGAGAGGTACTGTATGGCACAAAGCAGGGGCTGACCACAGAAGTGCATGAACTTTGAACAATGTCCCGAGAAAAAGCAGTTTTTGTCAGAGAATACCATTACCACTAATTTACTGAAACACCCCCCTCCAAAAAGGGTGACCTTGTAATGAAGATGTCTATGAAAGGAAGTGGGTTACACACTTTTTATTTTAAAACATGTAGTTTGATGTCAAAGAACTGTGATAATAGAGGTTTGAATGCGACCAGCAACACAATGTGGTTTAACCATATCTTAGCCATGGCAAAACTCAAAATACTGTATGCTATTAAAGAATTTAAGAGCAAAGATTTGTCTACTATGTTAATGTTTTACAGCAAGCAGAAAACAAAAGATGAAATGTGTTTCCATTAAAACTTAATTTTTCCCCCTTCTAGTTCCCTTTCTTCTCGTTTGTTATTCATTCAGAAAAAAGAAAGAAGGCAACAGTGTCTCATGCAAAGGTCATTTGTGTACAGGCTCCTCTGAAAGAGCAATGAGATGTGGATTCCAAGACCAAACCAGGTTTTGTGTTTTGTGAGAAACAGTAATGAATGTGCCTGCGTTTGGTATCACAGTCCAAAGTCATCTACCTACGACAACAGTACAGAGAAACTGGCACTAGTACCAGTCATGATTTTACTACTTTTTACTACTACCAGAGACTCTGGGTGGCTCAAATGAGAAGGAGATAAATGTTTTGTAATAGAAATGTGGCATCAGACTCCTAAATGGTTCCCAAGTATGAAAACCTCTCATAACAGATTACCAAACAGAGAGAAATAAGAGGCATAGAAGAGAGGCTTGAAGGCCCTTGCCTTCAGCACTTGCATGTGCTCCAGTTCATTCAAATAAGTTTTAGACAGATTTGAAAACCTACCCAAATCTGGACCTAAAGATTTTGCAGCATTTACCTTGGTCAGAATAGCAGCGACCTCCTTGATATTAAGAGTAGTGTCTACCTCCACGAAATCTAAAGAAAATGTACAACCTTTGTTGGATTTGCCCCTCAGGGAAGATATCCAGCTATAGATAAAGGTATAGCCTAATTCCACATGAACTAAGTCCAAAATAACTTCATTAAAATGAACTGAGTTGCCCTGGGTTTAGAGCAGTATAAGTATGCACAGCATTTTACCCACAGATGCCAAAGAAAACACTGCACCTTCTTTCTAATTACATCATGGGAAGTCTCTTAATAGAGCTGCAGGAAGTTTTTTATAGCAAATGGTAATATTACAGTCATTTCTATGATGGCATCTGGAAAGTAGATGAAACTCATCAAAATGTGTGCAAATCTTTTAACAAATCTAAAGTGTGTTGTGAGGAGGTCACTTAAAGTTTCAAATGTATTTCCATGGATTTCTTTCTTAGTTTAAGGTTAGAACTCCAAAGTGATACAAAAGGTAATAAATCAAGACCTCCCCTTATACCAGCTTTCCCATGTGAATAACTTGATATGCCTTTCACTATTGAAGGCACTACTGGTGTTCAACAAAAAATGCTTTCTATCAAGCTAGAGATACTTTGCATTCATAGCAATTTTCATAACTGGACAGAATGACTGCACGTTTCCTTTCCGATCCTTCAGACCTTTTGTTGCAATGACAGTTCCCGCAGCGAAGGCGGTGCACTAAGTGGTACAGTAAAGACCCAACATTCTTCTCTCCGAGTGATGCCCACAACAAGATGTGGGATACACACAACTAAAACTATGTCCAAGGGGGGGAAAAAATAAAATCAAAGTTAGAATGGCAGGGGAATTTGTAAGCAATTTCAGTTTGTGATACTGATATTGTAAGAAACCTCCTACACGCAAAACAAACTGCATTGTAGGCTGAGCTTTACCCACATTTTTTTTCCCCCACATACCCAAAGACCCTGTCTGCAACCTCTGCAAATCCAGACTCTTTCACTGGAGAGCCAGCATGCCCAAAAGCTGGCAAGTATTTTCCTTGTGGTGTTTTAGCTGCTATTAGAAAATTGCTGGGGATCACTTTCTGACAGGGGAGATGCAGTTGCAAATGAAAATTTGCATTTCATTTTTTAAATGAAGATCTAGGGTGTTTTTCCCTGCACGTTCCCACAGTACAGATACATGTGCTTTAAAAGGTTAGTTTGGTGAATAAGATGGCAGTTTTCACATAATGCATGGTTGTTGGTTATGTGTCTCACAGCGTGCTGAGGCAGAGGGAATAATACTGCCATAAATTAAGAACTGTGTTGTTTTTACTGAAAGTTATACACTAAAAATTACCTATTTAGAGACATATTTTATTTATTATAGTGATTCTGTTTTATAGGATGATCCTTTCCACAACTTGGTACTATGAAAGGACAAAAGTGGGAATAATAAATTTTCCTTTGGTCTTGGATCCTCTTATTCTTACTGTAAATGGACCATAAGGATCAATAAGAAATGACCTTAGTGACATCTAAACTTGTGCACAGGTATCAAAGATGATTAAGATACTTGTTTCATAGCCGATCCCAAACAAATGGCACTGCACCAGCCATTGGAAATGTTTGCATGGAAAGCCAGCTGTATGATTAGCCTCTGCCTTCATTTGCCCAGCAATTTAGGGGAAACCCAGCATGTTAGATCCCATACAGCTAAAAGGAATTCCCAAGGAGATTACAAGATTTTGATCTTATTGTTTAATTCCTGTGGCTGAGAATGAAAAGGAGCATTTCCTCAGTCTTTGGGTAAAGGGAACCCAAAGGCATTTTGAAGACTATTCACACCACTTAACTTAAAAGACTAAAAGGCTGGCTAAGTGAGCTGACAGCCTTGCTGGACTCCCTCCACAATAGGGAGAGAGAACTTGCTCCGGGGGAGGTGTTAGTTTAGCTCTGATGGATCTCCTTCTCAACTGGAGAGAAACCCCAGAGAGGCATGCCGGATAATTTATCTGCTGAAATTAAGCACCAAAAATTGTGCGGTGTGAATGAAGTCCCATTTCCCCTCTACTGTTTGCCTCAGCTGGTCTTCAGTGTGAATTATATTTTCCTTAGTTTTTGGGGTTTTTTTAACTGCAAGGTTTATTATTTTATGACTTTTGGAATAGACACTATATTATGTCAGTGAAATTGGCTTTGCTTTTCCTTTTTACTGCTACCCTGTTGTCATCTCTTCCAACCAGTCTCTGATTCCTGATTTTATGTATGAACTATTTCTCCGCAGAAATTATTTCAAAGAGATTTACGAAAGCCAAGCTATTATCCAGTGATTTGATGAAACAGTTTCCTACAAAGCGGCTTAGTTATGATTTTGACTTCCTCTTGAGACGTGCGCTCCGCGGAGAACTTTAATCCACGAGGTGAAGGTTTAATAGCATTATGACATTGGTTATGAAGGATCCTAATGGGGATGCATTGCTATGCTTCTCTGGTTATTTCACCAGAGCACAGCCAGGCTGCTGGTCTTGAGCACGTCAGGCTACGTCAAAAGGCTCTTGCAGCGGCTGCACCCCAATTACCTGCATGGATTACACCCTGCCATTGAAGCTGAGTTCAGACTACAAGGTTAGGCTTGTTAAAAAGACAGTGAATTTCAACAGTCATGTAGTCTCAGTAATGCTAGCTGACACACAGAACATGGTTACTTTTCTCAACATCTTTTTCTGGTAAGTACTCGGTCTTTTAAACACAAAGAAATATATACACAACTACCCAAAAATCATTAGCCTACCCAGAGAGAGGAAAAAAGGCATTCCTCAAATTGCATTGTATAGCCCAAATAAAGCCTCTAATATGCATACATGTCATACATGTATTTCCATTCATGCACATACAAATATATGTAAATACATTTAAAAATATGAATATATGTGTATGTGTATTTGAAAATATCTCTACAGATATTCAGAGCAATTTCTCTAAGATCCTTCATCATTTCTTTCCTTTTTGAGGAGAACAGAGTTTGTGGCCTCTTACTGAAATACAGGGATACAAATTTTCCACATTTCCTTCCAGAGGTACTATGCCATCATAATAACATCTGCTAACACTCTTCTTTCACTTGTAGGTCTTTTTGTCTGTAGGTCTCAAAGAGAAATACAAAAGCTCTCACTTTTCAGTTGGAGAAAATGGTGATGTATGAAAACTTTCTTTCTTTCACCTACTTGGGAAAAGGAGGCAGTCTATTTTAGCTCTAAATAACTTGCCAAAGGCCGCCAAAAAAGTCAAGAGTCAGGGCTATAACTCAGATGTCCTGCTTTTTTGATCCAGGGCTGTGATTACCAGCCCTTCCCGCCATGGTTACTGCTATGCACAAGAGCGTCAGTTGTGATGAATATACGTTTATTGGCAAACACTTCACAACCCTTCTTCCTTATCTCTCTCTTTTAAAGATAAGCTACTTAATATTTGCCTCTGGCTGGTATCAACAAATGTGTCATGATATGCACTTACGTTGCACCCGTGTTCACCTTTTGAGCAGATGCAGGCACTTTCAGTCAGAAAATCATCACCGGTATGCTCTGTTAGTACATTTACAGTAATGAGTCAGATAAATGCTTTCTGTTTTGAAAAGGTTGGAAGCAATGCAGCAGGACAGGTTTGTCCACCCACTGCATTTTGTTCCAGCAATTCTGGCACAGAGCTGCATCTGGGATCAAATAGTCTTAGGAAGCCAACATGCCAAGCTTGAACAGTAGGCTAATGTAAATATATAATGGCGTGGGAAAAAGTCTTTTGTTTGTTAATATTAGGTGATACAGAATATCTGTTGTTCAGGACAAGGAACCAGTGAGTTGTTGGATTACATTCAGCAATGCCAAGTTGTCTTTTTTTTTTTTTTCTTCATTGCATAGCTTGCTTTCCTCTCTGTTCATTTGTGTGTGTTTGCGTGTGCACACATGCAGAAGGACTGGGGACTTCATTTAACCAAGTGAATGCATTAATTAACTTACCATTTCACGGACATAAGGCAGGGGGAAAAAAGCATTCAGTGGCAATCTAAGCCAGAAATACCTGGAGATAGGTTGCAGTAGCACGGAAAGAAAATATGTGTTTTGGAAGTTTCAGCTGACTACCTAATCCAAACCACTCCTGGAGGAAGGAGAAGGAATGAGGAAGTCAGTTTGCGGTCATCAGCTTCTCTGCCTGTGCTACCCAGTCCAGAATTATTACAGGGCTACAGTTCAGCCAGCTTTTGACAAATGAACTACCAAGAGTTTTCTCTGCGTGTTTTCTATTCAAGTGTGTTTAGTCATAAATACTTGGTTCTAATGACATTTTCTTAGTCAAACAGAGCCACTCCTAGGCATTAATAATACATTTTATTCTTAGTATAAGCCTCTGAACAAGATTCTTTTATTTTGGTTGAAGGTCTCTTTACAGAAGTTGAATATCCTGGATTTTTTTCACCTACACTAATGTTCGCTAATTATACCCCTAGCACTCTTCCTCTCCAAGCCCTTTGCAACAGTCCATACGTTCTGTGCTGAAAAGTTTCCATGAAAAAAAAATAAAAATCCCTGTGATAGCAAATAAAATTATCGAATTCATTTTATAAAAGGAAAAAGGTATTGCAAACGGATACAGGCATCAGGTCAGAACAGCATATTTCCTTGTTCCCAAGGCATTTACTCATTCTCAGCTTCTCTAGCCTGCAGGTTCATAAAACAGCAACTTGACTGTATTTTGAAACTTAATGTTAAAATAATAATGTACGTATGCAAAATGTTTGCTTTTAATCAGAGCATATTCTTCAAATTATATCACTTTTAAAAATGAGGGGAAGAACTTAATTCAAATATTTTTACAAGCAGATAATAGGTCATATACCCCTTAAGTAATGGTTCCCTGAAGTGTAAATTAAGATTTAATATGTCCGATGCCCTCTACTAATGTAGTAGAACCCTTTCTATAGTCTTTGACTATGTATGAGCAACTTGATATGTGCGTGTAAAACACACACAGTGAAAGTACCAGCACTGACAATTCTAGTCTTCAAGTAGAAGACTTCTACTCTTTCCTTTTTCTTGCCATCTAAAATTATCCAAGAGCAAAGACAACAAACAGAAACCAATTTTTTAAAAAATAGACAAATGGATTCTTTTCCACGGACCTCCACTTGCTTTCCTTTAAAAACAGTACCCTCAGTTTTCTGTTCAAAATCTTTGGCATTCAAGAGATGCCTCTTTTCCCTAGATGGTTCACTTGAGCTTCTTTCTCCACTTCAGCTTTTTAGCAAGCTACACTCCCTCACAGTCTGATGCCTGTTCAAATGTCTCTGCTCAAGCTGAGACAGATCCAAAAAGTACTTGTAGAGGGTGTTGGCCCCAGTCCTGAAAGCCTTTCTGCTGGCACTTTAAAGCAGTGAAGTGTTTGCTCGCTCCCATCATCTCCACCTGAAAGAGGAGAGAATTGAGCTTACCCTCCAGCCGTGGATGACTTCGAGGTAAGCCACACCAATTTAAGGAGCAATAAATCAAATTATGCCCTGCTCAAACTCTTGACCTGAAGCTTGTGTAAGATGACGGTTATACCCAAATTCAGCTTCAACTCTATGTTCAGCAGGGCTGGACTAGAGGATGACGTGACCTTAATGAGGCAGTTTTTTAAGTCCAGCTTCAAAAGTGATTAAATCCCCCTGACTCTGACTTTTGAACACCTCATCCTAAATATCTGATTTCAGTTTTGAAAAATTTGAAACACTTTTTCTTTAAAAGCCTTGTGTTTAGCATAGTTCCCATATTTTACTATCCTTCAGTAATCAAGCTACTGAAAAAAAGACCTTTCTACAAGGGATTTTCAGGATTCGTCTCAAAATTATGATGTAGCTCACACACTCAACAGAAGCAATCAGAAAGAGAAAACAAATCCCACAAGCAATCACAAGAAGATTAAAAAACTGAAACTACTGAAAAGATGGAGTCTGTGCAGACAAGTAATGTTAGCAAAGAAGCTGCTCAGTATATAATTGCAGCAGTTAGGAGGCTGGCATGATTGCACACATTTATCTGTCCTATAACATGTTAACACACTTACCTTGGTTGGAAAGACACCCCCTCAAACCTGTAACAGAACTTTGCAAAAAAAAATTCTTTGGTGAAAAAAGAGTGGTTAATCAAGAAAAAAATAAGGTAGAGTTGCAATGAAGCTCTGAATTTGACCATAAAAATAGAAGAGAGCAACAAATGTGAAAACTTTTTAGAGTAATCTTCCTGAATGTCTTAAATTTTATTTAATTTTAATTATATATTTTAATATGTTTAATGTAAAAGCTAAAAGAAGGGGAAGAAACAAGATACAAAAAGATTTCAAATAATCAGACTGAAGTAACTTATCTGGTCCAAGCCAAACCTTATCTTTGATTCAAAAAACTCCAGAACTATAAATTTCTGTGATCCTTTAGAAAGAGAATAATTTTCAGGATTCTCTTTCTATGTGTGTGCATGATGGGAAAATAATTTTATTCCTTGCTTAAGGAGTATGTTATCTCTGAACATTTCTCTTCAAATGAAGCCCATAATCTTTCTTCCCCTCCTACTTCAGTTAAAAAAAAAGAGTACATATGACAGTGGTGGAGTTTCATGTTTCAGTTCCAAAAGAAGACAGCTCCTTCTTTTTCTTTTCTCTAAGACTTTTCAGATATATACTATATATTACAAGAGGTCATTCTTCCAAGTTCATACATCCAAAACAAACAAAACTGAAATACACCACCATCTCCATGTTAGAAATCTGTAAAGCCAAAAGGTGTTAAGAGCATGTTCTGAAAGGTAGTGGGAATATAAAGAGAAAAACAACCCAACACGGGAAACAACATTTAGAAGTAGAAGCCTTATAGTCAAGCAAAGACAGGTTGTCATGTTCTCTCATAGTTTTTAAAATAAACACAAGTGATTAAATAAGAGCTTACTGGCCAGACTGGAGATCTCATTTGTGAAATATTGCCCAACAACTAGGTAGTTTCCCCTTTTCCTTCATTCAGAAAACACTAGTAGAACTCTATCCTGTGGTCAGGTGTAGCAGAGGACACTTCAGGGAGACCAAATCAAACCTGGGAAGCCAGGGAGCACACACTGGGTGTAGCAGTGCACAGGCTAGCACAGGTTTTTCAACATCCTCCCAGCCACTTGTGAAACACAAACACACTCATACTGTCAACTGTCCCATAGGCAATTCGTGGCTGGAGTTATTTTCAGTCACAACTACAGCCTTGACTTTTTCTCACTGTCGGCTGGCAACTACTTTTGCATCCTCTGAGGAAGAAGAGGGCAGAAGGCAAGTCTCCAAGGCTTGATTTTGGGAGCTACAGGTCAACTGCTGGAAAACCAGTGCTCCAGCATTGATGGGGTCATTTCTGCTTATCATGGAACCACCTCAGAAGAACACCTGGTGGCCAGCGATGGAGAAATTATTGAAGAGACAGAGGAGTGAGATGCAGTCAATGCCCAAGCACAGAGCTCTTCTCAATTTGCACTGCAGCCCAATGCTAACAGCTCCCTACTGAATCCCGCAATATTTAGCCTCTATCAATTGGAAAGCCGTGGGTCATGTTTGTTTTCTTGGTGCTCTCCCAAAAGCTGGTGGCAAGCGTTTCTTTTCAAGACCAGCGGCAAATCAGTGCAAAACAAACGTGCTGCCATGAGAGCATGTTGCTACACACCTTCAGCACAGGTTGCAGAGTCACTCGGGAAAACAGCCATCCAACCTTCCTCCAGCTAATAAAGCAAATATACCACTCATGTTGTTTTGGCAGTGGCATGTGCCAGGAGATCAGAGGCGCGGGGGACCCCATCTGCTCAGGGGATGGGACTGGGAATCACTGCCCTGCCGCCGGCGAGCAGCCCTGTCGCGGACCGAGGAGCCAGAGAGGCGCAAGCCAAGCTTTCAGCACACCTCGCCGCGTCGCTCGCAGCTCGTGCTGAGGAGATCATGTTTGCGTACTTGGGGCATGAATAAAGGCAAAATTTTCCAAACTATTTTAATGTAAATACAGGGGCGTCCAGGGCTAACCAGCATGGCAGTTTGACTGGGATGCCTGCCAAGGAACAAATTTAATGCAACGTACTTCATTTACTCCCAAACAATGGGTAAATGGCACTCTCTTGCTGCTTAAATGGCATACCCACCGCTGTCTACGTGTCTGCCCACAGGTGTTATGCAGTACGAACACTTACCCTCTGTTAACATAAATTTGTTTTGCTTGTGTTTGCTTCCCTCTTCCAGCTCGGCTGCTAAGCCTATCAAAGGGCCCAAGCTAAACAAGTACAAACACCGCTCGCAAAGTGTGCAGGCAGCAATTATAGCGCGCCGAGGTAGGGTGCAGGGTTTTAATCGCGCTGGCCGATGGCCAAGAAGGAGCTGCAGAAGTGAATTGTGCTTCCCCAGCCACGCAGGAGGAAAGAGGAGGAATTCCCTGCGCGCCTCTAACAGTCTTGCTATCGACAGCGCTCCCTCATTTCGGAGCTGCCCTCCTTGCCCATGCATTTTGACCTGCTGTCGAATATTCACCTGCCCATTCTTAAAATTTGCCTTCACCGCAACTATTCTTGCAACCGTATTAAGTAGTAGTAACAGCCCCATTTTTTTTTTATACCCTGGCAATGATTTGTGACTAGCAAACAAGCTGCTACTGAAGTGAATTTATTACCCTACTTGAGCAAATGCTGATGGCTCTTTGTTGGTTTTGCAGTATTCATGAAAATTCAGTGCCAAAAAGAAACGATCAAAAATATTTCACTATTACACAATAACAGGGGAAAAAAGAGATTTTTTAAACATTGAATTGAGTTATTTTATCAGTTTACAGACTTAAAAATGAGCATGCAAGGAAATGGTGTGCTGAATTGTAATCAAAATACTTTGTGCCTTCTGGGACAAAAATCTGGTATAGTAATGATGATGGAAGCAAAAAACTCTGTTGATTCTATGAGGTTTTTTTCCTGATTTTTTTTTTTTTTTGTTACTTGGTGTATACCATATGATAAGGAAATAGATTCAGCTCACATAGCTTTTCCTTTGACCATAGATGCAGGGAAAAAAAATTAATAAAATCCCGTGGTTCACTGCAGTGCCTCCAAAACTTCCAGCTTTCTATTAGCTTTCCTATTGCTGTGAAATAACTGGAAGTGCATCCTGGATATTAGCATACAAATAGTACATATAATTCAGTATAAACTGAATTGTTTGTAAACATCAAATGTTATTTATAGTGCTCTCTCATACACACATATCACCATGGAAACAGAATAATTGCCATACCATTAGGATGCAATTTCTCTGCACAGTGAGGGAGAATGGCAATTTATCTACATCTGGGTGGTTTCATGTTACTCTTTGTGGTCACAGATCTCCCCTCCCAAGAATCTTTTGGATGTGAAATTAGTTTTGATTACTGAAGAAAAGATTAGATCAATTTAAGAGTGAGACGATTCGAAACAGAAGAGCACATATGAAAACCTGCAATTATTGCACAGGAGTGATGTGAACTATTCGGCAGTGGGGATTCAAAGACAAATCGAGAAATTTCAAGCCCAGTTGAAGGTAACTGTAGGCCAGTGTTCACCATCTTGCTGTTGCTGATGGCCAATGGCTGCTGCCATCTGCTTGCTGGCTGGTAGCCTGAATTAGTATTGATTACAGATTCAAAAGGTAAAAAATTGTGATGAAGAGACATCCTTGTTTATAATATTCTAGTGAGGTGAGAGATTGAATGACCAGAGATCTGTTTTCCCCCTTTAAAAAAAATGGAGTATACAGAATACCAATTTCTAAGTGTAAACAGAGTTTTATCAGAAGAGCTTAGGGACAGAGTTTCTAAAGGATATATAAGCCTACATATACAGACAGGCATCTCCCAAGATTTAATTTTTTTCAATACGACTAAGAATATAAGACATTAAGATCACTGCTTTCCATCTGGCACTTGAAATGGCGGCTATAACACAAAGCAGCATATTCTTGATACCTAACAGTGTTGATAACAAGATCATCACACCTTGGGAATAACAGCTTCTTACTTGGTCACCCCTGCATAACAAGAGCCCTTTATGAGAGTTAACAGAAAATGGATGATAATTCATCACAGCATCATACTAGACTAAATTAAACCAGGGCTTCATTTAATCATGTAACTTTTAACACAAGAAAACATGATAAAATTTCCAGCTGTAAAACATCAGTCCTCTCAACCAAGATGTGCAAGAGCGGACTGAGAGAATCCTTGCAATTTTGATGAAAGGTTCACACTGAGGCTATTTTTGCAGGAAAAGCTTCCAGAGTTGTTAAGTCAGAGTCACAAGTTTACTCTAAAAAGATTGTACGTAGACAGTCCCACTACTGCATGAATTGAGTTTATTCCCCAGCTAGAATTCCTATGAGCTGACCTGCGTTCTGTCACACTAAAGAGTGGTCCTGAATTCAGAATGGAAGATTCCTTTGTGCAATCTGTCCTAATAACAGTCAAACCAGAATGGCTTCTATATTTCCAACAGAGGCTCTTTCTCAGAAGGGGGAAAAGACAGAGTCTTCTCTCTCCTTGAAGGAGGAAATGCTACAAAGTACTTTCAGAGCCTTTAGGATAAAAGAACCTGCTCCAGTAAACACAGGGTATAATTATCATCATCTGTCATCTCTCTGAATCCATACATTTTATATTCCACTTAAAACAGAAAAAAAAAAAATCCTCAGTGGGATGTCTTCCAGCAAACCAATTTAGCTAATGAGAGTGAATATCAATGACTGCTGGCTAATCAGAATGGTATTAGCATAAATTTTCCTAATGAGGACATATTTGCCTAGTGCCAGGAGCAAAATGGTACTGAGCTAGAGCATAAAATGCAAAGGATGGGTAAGTCTCAACTCAGAAAAAAAAATAGCAGCACAAATAAATAGAAATGTATCTGAGGTCACTTTTATGCTAGCACGTTTTTATGCAATCTGGGACTTGAACCTCACTTGAGGCTTTCTGAACTTTTTTGTTATTACAGAATCTTATCAACCCTTTAACTGTGATGAATTAAACACCCCGGGGAACAGCCTGACAAGAGATTCAATTGAACTCTCTTAACCTCACGTTGGTAGGTGGATCACTGAGGAAAACTTGCTTTCTTTTTCATTTAAGGCACGCAATACAAGTGCTCTGCTGTGCTTGGAAAGTATATTTTTCCTTTGTGTGTTGTGTAAGTTTCTCTTCTGAAAAATGCCCAAATATGACTCTCAGCTTCAAATCCAGCAATGTTACATTGCCCTCTGTCTGCCTGCGAGCGATCTCAGGAGGAAAATTCCCTTTGGCCGCTATTGTCTTGAAGGAGTTAAGTCCCAGAAGCATCCAAGTGCTGCTGCACACAGCGTTTCTTCCTCTTCATATAGGCTCTGTATTAGACAGTCTGAGAAATCTCCAGGAACAATATGAAAGATTTTTGTCTGCAGTAACATAAAGGGGTTAGAGTTCAATGCTCTCACAAAATATTTAATCTTGTGAAATGTTATTTGTAGTGTCATTCTTGTATATACCTGCTTTGAAATTCCTAACCTTAGATTCTTCTATGTAAAGGAATATAGGGCACAAGTGTTCTTACCTTTGATATACTATAGGATCTAACAATATTTAACTGGTGAAGTCATTTTTGTTTCCAAACCTGTGTCTCAAATATGCTTGGGAACGTGGAAACTCACAATGCCCTTATTCATGACATCAAAATCAGTTCCATGGTAACACATTGTGATGACAAAATACACAGATTGCAAGGTCACAAGTCACACTTAAGAACAGGCAGGGGAGAAATTGTTAGTTTAATGAATAACATTAGCCAATTCCAATAGGAATAAAAATAGAGAAAAAAATAAAGTGCCTAAAGTAAACGCCCTTAAATGCACTTCAGAACCATTTCATCTTAAGTAGTTCTTCAAAGGCAGAAGGCTTCCGCAGCTTTCACCTCTGCCGCACAGAGAAGCCCATGTTAAAAAGAAAAGAAATACGCTACATGCTAACGATGACACTAGCGATGTTTTTCCTCTATATGCACAGAGAGAAACAGCAACTGCAGGGAAGAAGTTTCAGCAGAAAGGGAGTCATACCAACTCCAGGCTAGAGCAACGACTGATCCTTACACTTCGCAAGCACTGTTTTTTCAGACAGTGACGAGCCACGTTTGAATCTTGCATTTCCTTGGTCTATTGCCAGGTATTTGAAATGTTTCCATCACAGAAGTCAACAACGGCAACTGTGCTACAGATCCTTCCAATGAATTTGAAGTGATTCCTTCATCGCTTATTTACTGAACACTATATCCCAAGAAAACAATTCGAACATATAGAGTTTTAATGTATACAGGCCACCTCTGCGATGTAAGCTCTTTTGCTGCAAGTTAGACCCTAATATATGCAGGTATGAGAAATCACCACAACTAGCTCATCACCTAAGTAGATAAAGCCTGCAGAAGAGGTAGAGAAAGGAAAACCACAAAAGACAAAATTTTGCCAGCCCGGTATCTGAACAAATGCCGGATGTCTCCAAGGCTTCGACATCGCCATCAGATTTGCTTGTAACTTCTCAGGGCAACCGCAGGGAAGATTTCAAGTGCTTCAAGCAAATGAACCAGAAAACCCTGTGGCTAAGAGAATGTTCTTGTATGTGGCATGTCTTAGGTGTTAGGTGGATGGTGTAGGTAGATGAAGTGTAGGTGTTAGGTGGATGAAGTTACTGTATGAAAAGTAACAAGAACACATTTGAACGAGGTTTTTCTTTCTAACTCTCACAATTGAAGCCTCCCTTGAAATTGCAACTAAAATATATCACATACAATGTTTGATGCAACTGTGTCATAAAATTGGCACTGTATGTTCTATGCTTAGCACAGTCTGAAAGGTCAAAGGAGAGGATAGATTTCCTTTAACTTCCTGTTTAAATAACATCTTATTTTTATTAGAAAAGATGTTATTTTTTTTTTACCATATCATGGCAGACAGCCCTATCCCAATACATCCTTACATAAACAGCAACTGAATAGCCAAAAAACAAATTGCAACTTAAATTCTACAAGGACAGCCTCAGATCAGTTTTGTTTCCACACAGCAGAGTAAAAGATGTGAAAAGTGGGAGCATTCCAAAATAAATTGGGGAAGAGCATCTTTGATTTTATTTAAATGGCGTAAAATCACTGGTTTATTCAAAAATAACAAAGCATGCTTTGGTAAGACATTAACGTTTTTAACATATTCCTGTGCTCTGGCAGCAAAGGGGATGGTAAAAATCCCTCTGTATTACATGAAACGGCTTGACAGTTGCATACATACTTAACCACAGGTGGGGGGTTCTTCTTAATTTGGTGTCTATCATGTGATGCTTCATAAGCAAAGAATAGCAGGCCATGCTGCTTTATTCAATTGGGTTATGCTTTTACTCTTTCTTCCTGCATGTGAAAAGCATAACAGAGAACTAGCAGAGCAGAAGTAAGATGTGTTTTGTTAGTTGTCTGAAGCCCTGGGGCCCGGAACCGGATAAGTCCTGATATTATACCCTGGACTGAGCAGAATAAATCCATTTTGTTTCCTCCAAACATTTACCCATTAAAAAAATATGAGATAGAAAAACAGACTTTGCTGTCTGCATGCCTTCTTGTAAAGCTTGTATTGTGGAAATGTCAGAATCATTAGGTCATTGGCATATATTTTGCAAGCTAATGCTTCTACTTTAATTCTCACTGGGGACTGCATGTCTGCCTTTCAAATAAAACCCAGACTGAAGAAGGTGAAGAGAGCTTAAAACGATGCTGGTAATGCTCTGTAATGGCTGATAACACTTCTAGATATGAAAAATTAGGAAATATCAGCCCAAGTTGATACAATTGCAGCTATTAAAGTACCTACTCTAATATCGAGCCCCCACAACAGTAATTGGTAAGTGTTAAAGTTGCCTCGGAAATATTTGTGGCTCCTTTTAAATGCACACCGAGACACGTGACCGAATAAAGTTTTTAAGTAAATACAGCACGAGGAACAAATTTAATATGTGAAATTATGCACATAATAGGAGAAGCGCAGCGGGTTATACTTCAGAGAAGACAAACGGCTGAATCTGCTCCCGAATCACCAAAGGCAGATGCAGAAGCAGCAGTCACGGAAAAAACAAGCCCCATTCCAAAAATAGCTACTCATCTCTCAAAACGTGTATCACTGATAAAATCTGGCACGCACTGAAGAAAGAGGTTAATACTAGCAGACATAATAATGCAAGTAGAAACGCTCCTCAGCTCATGACTGGAAAAATAAATCTTGAACTCCTCTGCCTGAGCGCTTACTCCCCACACCAGCTTTGCAGCTCTTCACAGACACACACCCACGCCCGCTTTCTTCTGTGATGGAGCACAGAAGCACCTCTGCTCCCGAAGGACAGATCCCTTCACTTATAGTCCTGCCCTCACAGAAGCCGACCTGGCCCCCCTGTGCAACTCCTGCAGCCCTGCCAAAGGCTTCCCAGCAGGGAACGGGGCAGGGTTGGCACCTCCAGACTTTCCACCTTGAGCCTGGGGCTCTAATGAGCTTGAAATAGCCAAGAAAAAAGCCAGCCAAAACCACCGAGTGCTACCTAGTTTCGTAGCGTGGCCAGTTTAAACTGTAGGAAACCACAAGTTTAGCGTGATCTTGATACCAGTTTATAAATCAAGCCAGGTTTATTTGAAAATGAATTTAGAGTCAGCAGGCAAGTTAGTGAACTTGAACAAACCTTCGGACAAGCGCAGTTTTCATCCTGAATTTCTAAACAAATCCTCAAACTAAACAAATCTCATGCCGTTTCTGTTTTCATTGTGGACGTCTTGCACAGCCCTAACTAGTTGCAGATTTCTAGGTCCATTTTTATGTTTCTGACCCATATTTCGCGGTTGCACGCTCCATAACAATCCTACAGGATATATCCGGACTGACTTTCACAGGAACTTCGTGTACTGTGACACACTGGCTTAGAGTTACAGTGCTCCAAAACATAGGAGAATCAGCTGTGAACACTGAAAGGTGCCATTTCACCTGGCATTTTTCAAGCTATCCACTTAAGTACTTTAATAAATGAAAACTTTCCTGTAAGCCTCTTTAAAGTGAAAATGCCAGACCCAAACACATCATGGACAACGCGTAAGTGTAACTCCGCAGCCATCAGAGTAGACATATATTGTAAAAGCTGAAACATGCTCTGGTAGAGAAAACTTGCAGGTTTTGCTGATCTCTTTCTTCAGCCTGACCTCATTTATATCGATTTTAACTAAACCCAGTGTGGCTTTACAACTTATGCTGTGTATTAGAGACAAATCTACAAAAACTCTTTTGTGTCATTCTTCTGAAAATGTAAGAATGAGAGATGCATTATCCTATACAAATAAAAGATGAGTTTAAAGGCACTCAGCTTTTATTTATAAGTGCCCTCTGCTTTCTGCACTGCAAAAGTGGGTGAGATGATCAGCAAATAACTTCTTAGAAATGTAAAATGAAGTTTTATTCAACTCACGATTCATTCTTGCTCTTCAATTAATACTTGAGCAGTTCAAAGCATATTGGAAAAAGGTGAATTCCCAAAAGCTTGAAATAAAACAATTTTCAAAATGTATCCCCAAAACCCATTCAGAATGTAATCTGTGCAATGTAAATAATCCTGTAAAAGAAGCATTCAATGACAAAAAGCAGAACATCATCTTAAATATCAGTATCTTCAGTGAATGTCTGTGAGAAGTAATTCAGAGAGGAAGACAGTTCACTGAGAAAACTGAGGCAATCTGAATTAACACAATTTCTTTAAAATATTGTGGAAAGCAAATAAGTTTGGAAACGTTTTAAAAAAATTAATATATATTTTCATCATTGGCTTTGGACATAAATTTTCTCTGATTATTGGCTCAGTGGTACATCCATTTAATTTTAACTGTTGTACAAAAAGAATTTTACATGCCTCCTGCATTTTCCTTTCCAGATCAAGCACAAGAATAGCTGGAACATGATTAAAAAGACAACCATATTATTGCTCCTGTGAAAACGACAGCAATGTTTTTGTGGGTTGGAGCAAAAGAAGACACACACTACAAGAGAACTAGCCCTCCAAGAGGCACAGAGCATTTTGATTTTATCCTGTCCTTAGACTTAGCCGTCTTTGTGGAGAGCCCTCTCTGCCTCAGTTTCTCACTAACCCCCTCTTTTCACAGTTTGTTTATGCAATAGTTTATAAGTTGCAATGCAAAATTCTCGTTGGAGTGATGATCGTTCCTGAGCATTATCTGGTGCCACAAATTTGGAGGCAGCATCAAGAGCCTGAGGAAAAGATAAAGGGGTAAGTGCAGGGCTCATGTCAGTCACAGCACTGATCCAATACATCTGGCACACAACTGGAAGAAGTTCAAGCAATGTTCTCCTCTTTATGAGGACAATGACTGGGGAGAAGGTAAAAGTAGATATTGTTTTCACAGTATTGGATCAGAAGCACTAGATTTACCAAGGAGAAGAGCAACCTAGTTGCTGCGCTAAATCACAGAGATCACAACAATGCAGGAAAAAATAAGCTATGGGGATAGAAATTTCCTAGGAGAGATGAAAAGACTTTTGAGGTAGTACAGCAATTTTTTGACAGTGACTGCTTAAATTTGTAATGAAATTTTCATTTGGTTCTGTGGATCACAGAACCAAAACTGAAGAGGAAAACTGATCTGATTTAGATACCAAAGGAAGCCCATAGAATGGGGAAACAGGGACCAGCTACCCAGGAGGAATAGCGACACTGCTTCAGCTGGCAGGGATGGAGCTGGGAAAGCCAAAACTCAGCTGGAGCTGGCACTAGGAAGGGATGTGAAAGACAAAAAGGGTTTTTTGTAAGTACATTGACAGCAAAAGGAAGGCTAAGAACAGCATGGACCAATTGCTCTTTGGGATCTAGTGACAAAGGACATCTTAAAGCTTAACACAACATCCTTTTGCCTCAGTTTTCACTGGTAGGCTTTGCCTCCAGACCTCCCAGCTCCCTGTGCCTCCCAGCAGAGTCCATGGACATTGAGCAGTATCCACTGCAGGGAAGACCAAGTTTGGAATCACGTAACCCACTTAGACATACTGAGCCCCGTGGATTTGAGCAGACCAGTCTGAAGGTGCTGAAGGAGCAGCCCAACATCATTGTGAGGCTGCTCCCTGTCTTCTTGAAAGGTCATGGCAGTTGGTGGAGATTCCTGATCACTAGAGAAAGGCAAATACCACACCCATCTGCAAGAAGGTAGCAAAGAGGATAGTCCAGGTCTATTGACCTCACCCACGGTCACTGGGAAGGTTGTGAAGCAAATCCTCAAAGAAGCCACTTCCAGGAATGAGAAGGGCAAGAAGGTGACTGGAAGCATCCTCCATGGATTTACCAAGGGCAAAGGATGCTGACCAGCCTCATTGCTTTCTCTGACAAGGTGACCGTTCTTCTGGAGACAGGCAATGGGGAAAGCAGCGTACAATGTATAATTTGGTTTTAGCAAGGCTTTGACACAGTGAAACCCCAGGAAAAATAGGAACAGAGTGTTCATGCCCCTACTGTGAAGAGGAAGAGAGAGGAAATCGTTGTGGACTTTTTTCATATACAGCTATAACCAGTAACTGTAATACAGTGTTTTTATAGGTTAAACTTTGGCGTGTAAGTTATTCTCACACCCAGAGAGTGTGTACAGGCTGCTAGTTAGCTGAAGTTACAAAAACAGTTTTGAAAAGAAAACCGATTTTTATGAAAATGAGTTGATAAAAGCTTTCTTTGATGACACTAAAGTGAAATCAAACCATTATGTGTTGATATGAGCTCCATGTGAAAGTATAACAAAATCTCGAAGAAATAACATTTATAATTGTTTTCTTATAAAACATTTTCAGGAAAGGGATTACTTACTCAAGGGGCGAAAATGCCAGATACGAGGTTGTTAAGAAAGTGAATACAGTAGGAGGACAGAAGCCACTAAAAGGGAGAAAGCATATTCTCAGATGTTTTTAATGGCATAGAAAACCTATCAACAGAATACAAAATAAAGTTAACAGAACTCTATTTCCCTCTTATATACGCGCCAACACATACTTCGAAGTGTAGTTAGACTAAAACTTCAGGAAGAAATTAGGCTTATTACTCTAAATCTAGCAGAGTACTGATGTGGTTTTAGAAGGCGTCTTGTCTCTATCAGCTCCAGAAGAGAAAGAGGAAACTGTTTACTTACACTACCTCCTCAGGGGCAAGCCAATGCCTGTGTACAGACTCCACATTTCTACCAGGAAAGACATGTCTTTATAATAAATGTATTTTGCCTCTCATCTGACTCGAAAGTACTTCAACCGGGATGTGGCAAATTTCTTCAGAGAGTTCATGTCTGTGAAATTTTAACTTATGCCCTCTGAACACAGGGCTTTACTGTAACTTCTAGACTCTGCACCCTTTCTCAAAAGGATATCCAAGCACGGGAAGATACTGAAGTTTACTGATGGCATTTTGCTGTGGGTATAAAGAATGGAACGGTACTGCAGACAGGGAGCCGGCGGTCTAAGATTGGAGCTTGACAGACAGCAATGTAAATGTTGGGGTGAATAATTAACTCATGCAGGAAACCCAGGACTGATCTAGGGGCCCTGCGAGGCCTTGGGGGATTATAGATGGTTATCAATATTTCTCTATTTATAGGGAAGAAAAGTACACATGAACGATCAATTTGGCTGAGAAAATTGTATCCAATCTGGCTGCTGCAACTGCTGATCTAAAAACTTAAATCTGCAAAAAATGGATAGTGCGTGAAAGATGCTAATCATAACAATTAGCCTAAGAACAATTTATAAAGAAGACACGATTCCTTTGATTCTCTGATGGCAATTGCTATACACAATTGTCAACTGAGCCCACGATGTGAGGCTTCACAACATTTTGGAAAAGGTGGCAAGCATCAAAGACAGTAGTTAATGCTGTGGGAAACCTAACTTAAGCTGAATGCCAGTGAATATGGACAGGAAAATGAAAACTCTCCAGTGTTTATGCATGTACAGAAAACCCAGTTCCTCTTGCAGAAGCATACTGCAAACCCCTCCTGACAATGGCGGAGGAAAGGGTTTCACAAACACAACTTCACTTGAAAAGGTTATTCTTTTAGTTACAGTCGAATGATTTATAGCTAGAATATAAACCTGGAAAAGACCTCGTGTCAGCAGACACTCTGTCTGAGCTTTCAATAAAAGAGAGGTAGTACAAACACCGGAGTCAGATGTTCTTCATGTAAATAGGTTCGAGAAAATTTTCTCCATCTCAGACAGGATGCGGTCTGTCACTGCAAGAGATCGTAATGCAAAAATTAGACTTTGCAAAAGGTACTATCAGCGATTAAGGCTGGCTGGCCTTCCCAACATAAACCTTAACCTTTTAACAGCTTTGAAGTAGAAATTTATGTTGCGGATGGTACTCTACTCAAAGATTCTAGATTGGTAGCGAAATTTTAATGTAGAAAATACGACAGTGAATACAGGAAAGGTGTGTGGATACCAGGAGCGGAGGAGGCTGGTTAGAAACACACTGCATTTGCCTGAGAATTAATGCAGATGCGGTGAGGGGGGCGAAACCCCAACACCACAACAAACATCAAAAATAGGACTATTCAGAAACTGCAGGAAGAGAGGAAAGAAGCTGTGATTATAATTTTAAACAAGGTTAGACATATAGGCCACATTTAGTGTATATAGTTTTACATACATAGACAAATAACTATTTATGTTTAGGTTGTGAATTATTGCCCCTAATTTCCAGAAATATCACCATTAGAGTATGCAGCTATGAAATACATGGTCTCACATACATAATTTCTGTTTGCATAGAAGTTAACTGCCTTGGAGAACTAATGATGCTGTTAATGCATTTTTGTAAATTTCTATAAATATACCAAAACAAATTAGAAGACATATTGTGACAGTATATCACGTGACTTACTGTCTTTGTAGTCACAAGATTGTACAAAGAAGGTATTTGACAGCAAATGCAGTTAAAAAAAATTACTCGTTCCCTGTAAAATATGTTTATTAATTTCTCTGAGAAGATTACTGAGGCATTCCATACAAATAATGTCCACCTTAAACCTGCACAAAAGAAAGGAAAGACAAACATACTAAGGCTCCAAGATCCAAACCAGAGCAGACTAGAAAAGCCAGAGGGGAACAGTCACCACCAGTTTAAGGGACTGAACAAAACCTTGTGGAGAGCTACAAGCAAAGGAGCACCAGTCCACAGCCTGACAGAGCACTATGCAGAATTGCCGCATCATCTTTTTTTTCTCCTCCTTCATGGAGAAATGAAAGAGCAGTGGGTCCTTGGTGAAGTCTGACACCTTATTTTGTCTACTTAGTTGACAGCAATGAATATAATCAGCCTGACTGTGATCAGGGGTCCATCTCTCTTTCACCCAGACTCTTCCTGTGAGCAGTCATTAGCTTACATTGAAAATGTCAAATGATTTCTTGGCCGCCACCTCAAGACAGGAGACAAGCCTCACAGAACTTACAGTTCAGGTAGACAACCATGATGATGGCAGATGGGCAAAGGGAAGCAACAGAAGCTGAACTCTAAGAGGCAAACAGAGTTAAATCAGACACACTAATTCCTTTACTATGTTACTAAAAAATTTCCCTGTCTACCTTCTTCAGCATCTTCTTCAAGATGGTTTAAAGAAACAAGTCATCTGGGCAAAGTGAGTTTTGAAAAGGAGAAGGTAAAAGACAGACAAGATTCATAGCGTATGTGTTCATTTGCTCCAAGGAAAAATGCCCAGAGACTACAGTGGCAAAGTCTGCCCCTACTCAGCTGTATTACTAATCCAGGACTGATCAATGGTAGTAGTTCAAGATCTCTGACTAAATTTCCAGATTTGCAGGCAGAGGTCTATGAATTTATTATAGCTATTTGGCCTGTCTTGACCACTCCCTAGATCTCTGCCCCACTTTTGTGTATTTAGACCTCAGTGGAGGAAAAATAATTTATAAATGTACTTAACTTTAAAGGCGATTAAAGTCTACAGACATCAATTGCAGATAAGCACATAATTGCTAATGTCTAAAATAAAGATGAGATTTGTACACTTTAAGTGCATTCCTAAAAGGATTTCTTACATGAGATTTTTTCATCTCGTTTTGCTCACCTGTAAAGACTCCAGCACAAAGATTTCTGTAAAGAAGTAAAAGCAGAAATATTTCCTTGGCAGGGTGTTTGAGAAAGAAATAACATTTTGATCTGCTTGGAACAGAGTATATTATAACGTGTATTAATTTTTTTTTCAACCATTTGTAGTACTTGTGTGACGAGGTTTCAAGACAGTGTAACCTCCTGATTTTTTAAGTGTAACGTGGATCCCTCTACTTTTGATTCAGCCACAGTAAACAAGAAAGCTTCCTTTCCTTTTTGTAAGGGCTGTTTGATGCTGTTGCTTGATCCTGAATCAGTCGTTGACTCATATCAAATGCAAATCAAGCCCTTTTGGAGTATGAATCATAGCGGCCCTTGGTTAAGGGGGTAAGAAGAGATGAGAAGGGAAACATTACATTTCTGGACAATACTGATGACTGAGGGTTGGTGTGACTCATACTTAAGAGGGCTGATAGGCACTTTCAAGTCATAAGAGATTAAGAAGTAACTTCAAACGGGGCTTTCAAAGGGAGAAGAAAACAGGAACTGGAATAGGCAGCACAGTAATACACATGGCCACATCCTGAAGTCCTCAGTGATGCAAAATTCCCATTGACATTAACTTTATGGTTTGCAAGCACCAAGCTTAGAGTTCATGGTTTAAGACTGACAGTCAGCTAGCTAGGAGTTTCAAATAGCAGAAAGTCTACTCAGTAGACTTTTAAAGTAATTATTTTTTGGTCAGATTTTGTAACAAACAGGAACCCAGAGAGCTGTATGTCATTTTCCACAAGAAGATTTTCTTCTCATATACAAGGCATTGTTATGAAAACTGTGGACACATCTGTGGTTACAAGGAAGAGGATATGGAAGGGGGTATTTGCTGAAAATTAGATGTGGAGGACAACTCTCATGGAAGTATCAAATAAATTATTTTGCTTTTGTTTTTAATTTTACTCTTTACGGGAAATTGCTATGGAATTAGAAAAATGCCCACCTATACAGCAAAGCATCTCTTCGCTGATGACAGAGACAGAAACAACATGTTATAAAATCAGCAAGTCAGAAGTGTACCCACTTTTGCTATTTACCGCAGACAGAAATAACCATTTCTTTGCAAACGTAGGTGAAGCGTATTTTTTCATCAGTTCACTAAAAACTGAAAGAGTTTTTTTACTATTCCTTCAAAGACTGTTTTTTGGGTGCATTTTTTTTTTTTTAAATTAAAGCTTGTTTCACGTATTACTTTCCTACCTACCACATATATTACCACACATGAGCTGCTTTTTCATTTGTCTACACTGGATTTAATTGCAGAATCTATACTGCTCTCTTTGGAGGACAAGGAATCAACATGTCTTTTGTGTATGAGCAAGATTCTGTCTTAATCCCATAATAATTTTCTAATTCCTTTCATATTCTTTTAACTGGTGCTTAAGACAAAAACTTGGCAAAAAGGCTTTAAAACAAAGTCGACACATTGCTCAACTAGTTTAAGGAGAGCAAGGATGGAGATATTTACTTATTTTTAGAGCAGCAACAAAACAAGTACTTTAAAGAGTTCAGATGACTTGGTTAAGAACATTTTGGATTAAAGAACAAATGCAATTAGGATTGCTCGGCAATTGCACTGGAGTGATCAGCCAATGATCCTGCACAGAGATATCCTATTCTATCACTTTTACCCAAAGGAAGCCAATGATCTAACCAGCGTCTGCTATTAGCAGGCAGCTGTCCATCACCCCTCCTCTTCCAAAATCTCCGGCTGAAACCTGTCCCCCCTCATTCCCGTCAGGTTTTCAAGCTGGTGGGGATCCATGGGACTTGCCTCGCTGGAGGCTCCACATTCTGCTGGCTTCGCCTGCCAACCTTCCCGTTTCCTAGACTCTAACAACCAACTCAGCCAACGTTCTGATATGACAGATTAAACACCAAGAATGAGGAAATCAAACGGCACGCAAAATCTGCCAGGCAAGTTTGCTGGACAAATATTTCCAATTAACCCTGCAGCAGGGGCCAAGTTCACTCTGAAGCTGGCTCTGTAACCAGAAACCTCGCAGTCGGCCAGACGGGTTTCATGTGGTTGTGCTGTGCTGCGTGCAGTCTGGCAGTGGCAAAGCTAGTCCCAGGGAAAGGATGGAGTGGGAAAATCATAAAAATGGGGTGGGTGGGTGTGCTTCAGGGCTGGCAACCAGTTTGCTTAGTTGCCATTTAAGCAGGCAAAGCAATAGGATTCAGGTGCCATGCTCCCCTGGGCACCGCTAGAAACCTGGGTGATACCCAGGAGCTGAGACACAGAGGTGTCCCTATTGTTTCCTGCTCTGAGCAGACCTTCCCCCTCAGCCCAGCCTTTCTGGGACAGTTCCATGTTCCTTCAGTGTGGACAACACAAGCACTAAACCATCTGCCTAACTTACAATGTTAACAAAATCTTCCGTTTGTCGGAATTGCTCCTGAAGGCAAGTCAAGCACTCACATTGCTCCTTTAAGCCAACATTAGATTTCTGTCTTGCCAGAGATGCAGTAACTGCAGCTTCCAGGTTTTGGTTAGCACTAAAACAGTCTCTGTAAGGTATACCACAGATAGCTTCTAATTTGAAAATATTAGCATAAATAACGTGTTTGATATGTACTCAGCCAGTTATGTCCTTGGATAAGGGTAAAGCCTCTAAGAAATGTTTGAGAGAATTTGTCCGCAGATGGGACTAGTATGCAGTTGTGGTGTCTATTCTTGTCTGCTTAAAATGAAAATAGGAAATCAGGTTGCCTAGGTTTTCCATTTTAATGTAACTTTAGAGTTATCAAGCTGCTAATTGCCCACAGGTGTAGTAGTCAAGTGATAAAAATTTGAGGCTTGTGGCACAGAATACTTAACAGTTTTGCATAGGTTGTGACATTTTCCATTGAGCAATGCTGTATCCTGTTTACAAAAATGGAGCCATAAAGACCCCAAATTCCCACTAGCAAAGAAAAAGCACAAAGAGCAACAACGTCCACTGCCCAATAGTATCTCCTGTGCACCTTAGATCAGCCTCTGACAGAAATGATGTGTACTATTAATTTATATAGGTAAACTCACGTATTGGATTTTCTAATTTAAATTCCTGCTTTTCAAACATTGATTTAAATACCTTAACATGTATGTGCAAATGCCGAAGGAATAAACTTCCTGCCAATGTTTATCTTTTTTTTTTTTTAATATATTTTGTCATATTTTACAACTAGTGTTTTCTATTTCCTCAACTAAAATGACATGTAAAAAAAAATCTGCACTAGCCCACAATTCCACCTGCACCTTTTTTTACATCACAGCTGGGTACAGGTTTATTAAGGGCAGCTAATGGGTCTTCACTCTCTCCTTCCTTCACTGCCAGTGGCTGTGGCAGCACATTGCTTTTGCTCTTGGATTGCTGGCTGGCTGGAGCAGGGCAATAGATGCAATTGGATCTGCAAGCCCTGACAAGCAGCCACTGCTCTGCGCATGTGGGTCAGACACATCCACGACTCCTGGGCTCACTAAAGGACCCTGATCCCTCCACGCTCCCTGTTTGTGAGCCAGGCTTGCAGACGCAAACTCCTTCTCAATGTTAAACAGGTCTGCGCCCAGCCCTGCATACACCTATTTACTCAGGCCACCATATGTAACTGATTAACAGAAAAGAACATTTAATATCAACATCCCCAGTGCAGGTCATAACAGCCTAGATTTCAGATTCAGCCTCAGTGAGCTCCCATTTGGTTCTGTGTTTGTCTGCCCTGAGATACCATCGCTATTAACCGAACCCAGGACCTCACCATGTTAGGCCAAAGGCATCAACACAGAAACAGCAGAAAGAAGCAGCAGCGCTCCAAAGAGCTGGCAGCCTGAACAAGCCTTTAGGAAGAGAGGCAAGAAGACAGACAACAAAGACACAGAATAACGCTCTGCAAGTAGCTTAGGAGCAGAAGTCTCACTTACTTTCAAGAGTGGTTTTGAAAACTGCATCCAAAATGACTTCTCCAAGATCATATAAGAAGTCAGCAGTGAAGCTGATGTAGGAGTAGCAGTCCAGTAGCCACAGGACTCCAAAGCTCCTCCAGTATGGCTGGAGGCAGACTTCAGACAGTGTAGATAACCCAACTGAGAGATTAGATCCGAGTCAGGAAAAAAGTTAAATAGTCCAGCAGTGCTGCTGAAAACAAGCAATATGGCACTGGCGCTAATGCTAGCCTCAGCATCCAAACCACTGAAAAGAAAACCATGGCAGCAAGGCTTGCAGAAGAAAAGGGCTCAAAACTTCACAAACAGCTATGAGGGAGGGGGAAAAGGATCTGCAAACTCTGCAATTGTCCTTACAAAACTGCATCAAGATGTCTAGCTTCGGCTAGCGAGGTCCTCATGATCTGATGAACAACATGCATCCCTGGCTCATGACTTAGTGCAGGCTTAAGATAACAGAACTACAACTGGGAAAGAAAATGAATGTAACCAGAAGAAATTAGAAAATGGAAGAAGGGCTAAGGGGGAGGGAACAAACCCAAGTAACAGAAAGTCCCAAATTTAAGGAGTAACCTTAAATTCTGGTTTGAGTTTTCTTTTTATGTGGGCATTTTCTTTTTTCTTTTAATATTTTTTATTCTAATATGATGCCAGCAATAGCAAACCATACATTGCAAGAGATGGCAAGAGGTAAGTAATGAGGTGGTAAAACTAGAGTTCCTAGTGCCTCAGAACCCTGCCCTGCCAAAGGGGTGGCCTGGCTCCAGGATGCTGAAGGGCAAACCAATGTGGAGACCAATCAGTCCTAGCCTTCATCAGTCAGCGGGTTAAGCACAGTCCAACAGAACTATTAGCATTTTTCAATATTTTCTGTAGGCACCGCCAAAAGACCATGCAGGGGAAATATTCCTACTGTGTTAGGAGAAGCAATCCATTGCTGCTGCCAAGACTGATCTTGCTGCCCAGACACATCATACATGTGCAAGTCTGCAGCCCCACCTTGTCCCTCCATAACACAAGGGACCCCACATACCTGAGGAGATAAAGTGGCTTGATATGCTGCCATGTATGACTAGAAAGACTCTCTGCAGAGAAGCACAACAGTTGCGTGTTGCACTCCTGAGACACGTCACTAAGACCTCTGTACATACCACCATGAGGCAGCACCATACAAGAGGAAGATATTCAGAACTCCACACAGCCACCCTGGAAAACTGGTTGATTCCACGTAGCTATATTCATGTTCAGGGCACAGTTTATCACAAAGGCTCTTTGTGAATGACTCCAAAGCAGCCCCTTTTCACCTCTACAGGAGATGTCCAAAGAGGTGATCTCCTCTCCCGGCAGCAGTCTGGGCTTATTTACCCTCCTGGAAAGCAGTCTGAGGGAAGAAATAACCTCAGGCTCTCAAAATCAGGCCTATGGGAGGCTTAGGATAAACAGGTTTTGTGGAAACTCTCTATACAGACAAGCCTTTCACAAAGAGAAGTCCTGAGCTGTACCACGTTCTCCATCCAACAATAGGCATTACTGCTTCTCACATTAAACAAATCTTTCCTTAGGAGTTAGAGGGATTGGCGGGGAGGCTTAGTTGTGGTGGTTTGTTGGTTTTTTTTAGCATCTACCCTCTGCAAACCGAATGTCATAATGGATATTATACCTTACACCATCATGACTTTGGGAATAAAAGCCACATGTAATGCCAGCAGTTTAAAAATGTTAGCGATGAAAGAGGCTACAAAAGTGATGTCATAGAGACACGTTAACCAGAGAAGCATGGCACTGAGATGGTTCTGCCCAGGCTCTTACCTTAAGCACCCTAAAAGTACTCATAAGGTTCCTTTTCTCCATTCCCCAGTCCTCACAAAATCCCTCAAAAGTGAGAGGGAATAGAATAAACAGATTAAAACTTATTCTCTCAACTAACCCCTATGTTGCTGCAGAGTACATCTTTTGGGGTTTGCTTGTATTTCACCATCCATAATTCTCCTTACCGTGAGGCAGGACCTACCTGGCTCACAACAGCGTGGCTCGTGGTGGAGTGCCTCAGCGTGCATCTGCCGCTTCCTCTTCTCAGAAGTCACCTGCTCCCTGCTGCTTTAGAGGTTCCTGCCTGCCGCTCCTTTCTCTGCTCCTCAGCTGGCATTTGGACTTTGCAGAACACAGGCTGCTGTCCTGGGAGTTTCACGGGAAAGAAAAAGAGGGGGAAAACATGCTATGTTGTTGTAAAAGATGATTCACAACATTTGTAGCAAACACAGTCCAGAACAATCATAGTCCTCAATAAAAATTAAAGGCCAACTAGGAATTTAAAAAACAAAACAATTTTTCCTAATAACAATTTTCCTAATTTTTCCCCTTTCCTAATGGAGTAACTACAAATGAAGTTGCAAAACAGTGTGCTGCATCACAAGCTTGACTCAGAAAGCTGAATTTTATGGAGTGAAGCCCTCCTTTCCTGGTGACACAAAGAGCTACTGGACATGTTGAATTTAGCAGGAATTTGTGTATTGGCGGTGTTAAGAAAAGGGAGTGCACAACAGAAGATACAAACATGGAGATTGCCCTGAGCAGACCTGAGCCAGAGCTTTCAGAAAATGGACTAAGGCAATATGGACCTCCTCTGGGAATGGTGGTGCCCATCTCCACCTGCAAAACAGGGCTGCACACAGTCTCTCCAAAGGCACAGCTTTGCTCTAAAGAATATTCCTGACTTGCACCACTAATTTCTCCTCCCCATAGAAAAAGGTTCAAATAGTCACGGCATCCACTTCTCTAAGCTACACAGAAACACTCAGAAGACTAACATTCTTCTGTAAATTATCCTGTTAAATACATTCACAACTAGTAATTTTATTCATTAAGTTTCCAAGTATGTTACAGGCTGTTTGTCCTGCTGCCTCATGTCCAGTCACCTGTGTGATGGCAATGTTCAACAGAAAATGTTATTTTCTGTTATATAATGGCAGGTATGTCCCTTCGAAAGATCGAACCCTGCAATTTGGTGGTGCTTCATGCATACCAAATCTCAGGAGCAGACTCTGGGGGACAACTACTGAACCTTTCTGTGAGAAAGACAAGTTGCTTTCTCTGGGAGATGTTTAGAACCTGGGGAAAATGAGTGTGAAGAAGCATGCAATCAACGGGGAAAATCATTCAAAATGAGGGAGCATCTAAAAATCCTTTCTTTGGCTAACACTGGCAGTAAATATCTCACTTGAAATAGTGCAAGGAAATTCAGCTAGCCTGCATGGAAGAGCTATGGTAGAGCAAGGAACTAAATCCAGTAATTAACCAACAGTGAGATTTTAGCTCTGACAACATAAACCATAGCACAGAACTTTCTAATATTTTGTGCTTCTCTGTAAGAACAAGGGGAGAGTTTAAAATAATGCAGGGGACTTGGGTGAGAATTAATCATTCAGCAGCAGCTCGTAGCAAGGATCCCCTGACCCTCTTTTGGAAGGATGTCAGACTCTCTGTGGGCACTCAGATCTACATGAGTAGATCGTGTTTTGCAAAATTGGTGCCTGATGTCCCGGCTAAAAGAATTCAGGCTTATTGCTTATGCAAAGAGGGATCTGAGGTAGATACAATAGAAGTACAAGGGAAGGGATACAGGACTTGCCTGATCGTTCAACCGTAAGGGTGTGCTGAAAGATTTCTTTCTGAGCCTCCTCCGGCACAACCCCACAGTGAGAGCTACCGCGCTGGGTCTACAGAAGTCTGATTACTGTGCACACCGTGCACCAGCTCGGCAATGAAGTCATTCAGTAGTCTGATTAAAATAACATCTTCTAATTCCCTTTTTGTTGTAATTTACAGTCTCTCTCCTTTGGCTGAACCTGCCAGCCATCCTGGAGGTGAACAAAGAGAATGTGCTAAAGTTGCCAGTTCTGGGGCCTGGTGTGAGAGAAAGCTTTTGTTTCCAGAGGTTGTATTTACTCTGGAGACAGTTAATCAAAGCTCCGCAGAGCATTGTAATTCTTCTGTTGCCTTCATACGGGTATGAACTCTCCGGTGTCTGATCCCTGCGACTGTCTTTCAAATCCCCTCAGTAAGCTCACTCCGATGTAACTTACACTAGGGCCGGTTAAGAAAGATTCAAGCTTTTTTTCAGAACGGTTTTAGATAATTAAATTACGTCACTTGTGTTGTTGTATTTCATATTAGCACCATGGACACCAGCTAACTTTCCTACCCAGCTGAAATGAGGATCAGGACTATTTCAGCAGGAGGACATTTAACACTCGCAGCTCAAAAGGGGACTTGGATGAAGCCAGTTCCCCTGAGGATGTGAACATCTGGGACAATATGGTCAATTTGTCAAATGCCTAATGTAAAATAATGGGACAATCCACACAGACACGTCCACGATGAGCAGATGTTAAAGGTCTGTGTCCTAAATTTTCTGAGCTTCTCAATGTGTTATTAACCTTCCTCTTTAATAATCCACATTGCCTCCAACCATACTTGAAGACTGCATGTACAGAATCGATGCCTGATAATTCATTTAAAAATCACACAGAAAACTGTCTCTGAAGTCCTCTGGTGACACCAGTATATTTTTCTTTCCCAAGTACAGCTGAATAAAACAATACATTATTTCAAATAGCCATGTTCTGGATTTGATCTTACACCAAGTCTGGAGTCTGCAATAAAAGACTCTAAGGCAAAGCAAAACTACACTGGAGCTACTTGTCCTACTGAGACTCTGACAAAACTATTTGAAAGCTTTGTTTTAAAGCACAATACTCTCTTTTCAGCATAGAGTTATAAAGGGAAGAAACTTTCTTGATAAAAGAAATTCTATGCTATTTAACATGCAAATACTATAAGCCTCTTTTGAAACACAGATACTTGAATAAACAGATTCATAAAGCCAGTAAAGGTTTTTTAGCATGGACATGGATGCCGGTTATCCTAGATAAACATTAAACATGAAGATCACTCATTTATTTTTAAACTGTTATTTATTTTTTAAATGGTTCCATTACACAAATGCAAACAAAGCACACCAGAAACAGAGCGCTCTTGAGACAAGTCCCCTGAGCACTGCCTGTGTGCGTGCATCCAGCCCAGAATATGCCTTATGGGCAGTGAACTCCAAATAATTTCGGCCTATCTCCTTGGAGAGGATGCTGCTGTATCTAGGATCAGTTCTGGGTGGTCTCCAGTTGCATTGGAGACTGTTTTAATGCAGATAATTTAACACTGTAAAGCATTTTGTGACTCTGTGGGGAATGATGATAGTGAGAAAATGGCGGTATTAAATGCAGTTCCTTCACCATCTCCATCAGATGAACCGCACCAACACCTACCTACATCAATTTCAGTTTGTTTGGACTGAACTGTAGCCAACTCATTCCAGTGTCAGCCAGATGCTGAAGCTGGGGGAGGAGGAACCTATGCTAATCCACTGAGTTTGACGGACAGGGCATTAGACTGGGATGCAGAGCTATGGATTTGTCCCACGTTTACTTCTGACTTGTGACCACGGCTCACTATGCCGCTGCTTCAGTTCTAGCTTTGGTAATCTTGCAGCACGCTTTTGTGGAAACACCTGCAACCATGAGGAAGCTAGGGTTTCTCATGTGCTACAGGGCCAAATCCGAACAGCAGCAGCAGAACACCAAAGAGGCTGTGCTGTGAATTGCTAACAGGAGGCTGCCTGCACACCAAAGCACAGAAACAGCTCAGGAGCCAGCTGCTCCCCCTCTCCCACTGGGAAGAGGGGGACTTACACTCCACATTCCCCAGATTGTGGTCTGCTGGGAATTGCCTCATCACATGGCATTTGATCCTTGACTTTGAGCAGTGGAAACCATGAACTGACGAGATATGATACCTTTTCTGCTTTCCCAGTATCATGTTTCAATTAAAATCATTGCTACAGATACTACACAAGCACAATCTATGCTCAGAAGCAGCAAGAAAGGTGATCTGTGATACAAGCTTTGTGTTAAAATGGAGTCTACCACATGGATGAAATCAAGTCTGTGAAAGACAGCGGAGGAGAGCAATACAACCCTAGCCCACAAACCAGTGCATTCAGATGCATTAACAAAGGGTCATGGCCAGTTGTAAAAAAATACTTGAACACAAAGCCCTTTTGTATCATCAGATGATTGTGATTTAGCAAGTTTAGCTCAATATCCACCTGAAGCACTCTCAGTTTGCTTCTATGCTTCCTCTCTTTTGCTTTCCAGCATTAGGTTCATGTCAACAGTAGTGAGAAAGCTGTTTTTAATTAAACATGCAAATTCTTATCCCATGCGCTTAATTCACACTGTGCTAGCATATGCAACACCAGTAAAGTGACAGAAGCAATTCTAAGCTACAAACGGTTAAACAGGGACTCCTTTCCTTTGCAAAGCATTGCTCTTTGAAGTGGCACTGTTTTGACTTATTCTGTCTTTGTTAGAAGCTAAGATTGTACCACTGAAAATCTATGGTGAAATCCCTGCTGAATGGCAAAACTCCCAGCAACTTTAGTAAGGCCAGGAACAGATTTCATCCCCTGTATCTATAGCAACTCAGAGGCATAAATTGCATCCATGGGATCTTAAAAGTCAGAAAGCAATGGGTGGCAATCATAACGAAGCTGTTTTTCCCAGGATTCTTAGAAAACAGAAGACAAATAAATAAAAATCCAGAATATTTTAACATTTCATTTCCCTAACCCCTCTTCATGAGTAGCTACAAGTCCTCAGAATTTCCCACTACCAGTGGTCAATGATATCATTTGCAGTGATTTTTCTACACCCTTCATTCGCTGGCCTTTCTTAGGACTGTTACGGTTTCCTGTGGGCTTTGGTTGGATTTGTGTTTTTCTTGGCCGTAAACTGACCTGAAAGTATGAGGCTATTTCAGGCAAAAGTATCAAAAAATAAAATAAAGTCTGCTTTTTCAACCCCTATGGCTGCACCCTTATGCCTTCTGCCATTCTGCCCAGTTAGCATTTTTAAAACTCATTATTTATTTGTGCATTCAATTGAAACTGCAAGAGTACTTGAGGCAACCAGAATATAATTACAGAGGCTGTAATTTAGCAATAGAGATCAGATTCTTGCAAAAAGTGCTTCAAGTTCTTGCAAAAAGACCCTTACAGAAGCTGTGCCGCAACTGGCACCTTGGTTTCTCCCATCATCCACAACAGGCTACTTCTTGCCACAACATGCCACTTTACGCCACAGCAAAGGATGGGTTCAGGCTGAAAAAGCAGCTCTCACCCTGAGCATCCACAGCACCTTCCTGCTCCATCTGGGTGTTCCTTCAGGGGTTTCTTCCCCTTCGCTTTCCCCGTGAGCAGTCTCAGATGAGATGGCAGGATTAGGTGATACCACAATGAACACTAAAGGCTGCACTTCCCATCTCCCTTTTGCTTCTCAGGAAATGTTCCAAGCTTGCCATAGTACAAATTGACATAGTATTTTAACAAACTGCATATATCTATGTGGACAGCCAAACATATAATTGAAGGAATATTCTAATATTCAATTAGTCATTTCTTCAACTGCTATGAGCCTAACACTGTAATCATGACATTACAGGACACTTGCATAGTTTGATGTGGTCTTTTTATAATAATATAGAAGGCAATGGCATCATTGCATCCAACTGCAAATCTAAGTTTTTCCAGTTGCTGAAATGAAGCTCACCATTCAAAGAAAAAGAGAAGAGAAGCCCCAAGTGAATCGTACCCCTAATTTGTTGAAAGCTGCACGTAAAACAACTTCCCACCCAGAACCCTGTAGATTTATCCAGTCCTTCTTGCGTATTAAGGTGTGGTTACAAAGCAAGTGTAAATTATTAAAACTAGTTATTTTGACTGATGCCACTTCCAACCTCACTCCTTCTAACCAAAGAAAGGAACCATACTGAAGTGTAGACCAATCTATCTGCTGCAAAACTACTTTGAGGTAAATGAAATCCAGTGACTCAAAAAAACAGGAAACAATTTTGCTAGTGGATGTGGGAAGTGCAGGGTGTAAGATACACTGAGTTTTGTGAACTGTGTTCTGATAGATTTGCAGCAGAAGTCACTTGCGCTGTGATCCAGCAAAGCAGGTGAGCATGAAAACCACCACCTGATGCAACAGAGCTTGTCCAAGACATCACTACCCCACAACCTGGCCGATTCCTGAAGAATTTTAATCCAAATACTGCTTTGGAAAACCCTCAGTTTGTGGTTGTAACAGTCTACCCAGTCTTATCCTATGATCAGAAAACCTATGAAAGAGCTCTTTGGACAAGGCCAGAGAGACAAATGTCCCCACCTTACAGCCAATAAATAGAATAGGTATTTGGCAGCCCCCCAGTCCCACAGGCAGTCATCAGAGGTGCACATCCAGATGATTCTTCTTGCCGTTGCTCTTACTGACCTGGCTTCTGTTCACTATTCCCGCTATGCAGCACAGGAATCAAAGGATTAACAGCTGTGTATTCAAGTTACCTCTTTACCAAAGAGCCCATCAGGTCCTAAGGTCAGAAGGATCTCCCGTGACACAAGCCATTACCCCTCAACTCCCTCAAGACCATAGTTGGTAACTCACAGCTTGTTAGTGCCAATCTTCCAGGAAAGGTTTTGTCTGAAGACATTAGGAGACTGAGGACACAGTTTCATTTTGCATTTTGTTGCAACCCATAATTACTCTTCATTTAATCATTTGCTTCAACTGCTCCAGTGACTCATTAGAAAATCAGTGATACTCAACCCATGTGAATGCAAGCTCACAAGGCTTCAGAAAAAGATACACAAAGTTTTATATCTCTGCTTACCTGTAGCTGACTTCTTCTCCAGCCTTGCTAATGCTGCCTTGATCTCACAATGGTCAGCTTCGATGCCATCTTTCATGCCTTTTGGGGAAGACCATACTGTTTCATTGTCAGGGTGGTTTTATGCTCTTTCTGTTCAGAGATGAAATTTCCCAAAGCGGTGTCTACTTCCCTATTCCTAAACCCTTATTTGAGCACTTCAGTAATTGGACTTGGTTTTCTAAGTTTTCAAGTATACTTTGGGTATCTTTCTGAGAGGAAATATCAGGTGTGGCCCTAGCTTTATCGAAAACATAGATGCTGTTTTCATATTCCTAAATAGAAAGTTAGAATTACAGGTTTTCATTTGTGGGCTTAAATATTTGAGAAGAATGCCTGTTCACTGCGTTATAATTCAACATCATTTGACAGCAATTGCACAAGTTTTCATGGAGTTTAACTCTCCACAAGTCACACAATTGACTCATTGGGCAGCAAGTTGCTGCATAAAGCCAGATGGTGTAGGATCAAAATGTTAAGAGATGTACACATGGCACAAGGCTGAGCCTAATGGAAATACTTTCAAGACCTCTAAATGGTACCAGAACTAAGTGTGTGCCACATCCCAGTTCCATAACTTCATCAACTTCCTAAGTATTTCTGGACTGTAGCATATTACTTTAGAATGGGATTCCAAAATCCAGTTAATATTGTGTTAATTTGACATTTAATATGTGTATGTTCCACCATCATAATAATCCATTTTGAAATACTCAATATATTTAACCTTAACTCTGTGAGACACTAACTTTTAGAGTTAGCCTGGATTGTTAAGCTTACTGTAGAGTACACCTCATTGTTTTTCTGGATTTTAGGTTGATACTTCTCCAGTTTCTAAACCAAACAACATTCTGCAGATTTAACATTATCAAGATCCAAAACGGTTAAATCATCTGGGGAATTATTTAGCCACGATTTGCTCTACAGGTACTCTGGATAAAGTACCTCAGCCCAAGGGAAAATAAAATATGGTCCAGTACCCGTACAGTAGCATAGGAATAACATACACTGACAAAAGCTTTTCTATGGAAATGTTCTTACTAGGGTTACATTAATTTAGAGATCGATTTCCTGGGCTAACTTTGTTATCTTGACCACTATATCTTGATGATGACATTTGTGGCTACAGAATAAATTTGTAATGAAGCCGAGATTGGAAACCAGCTATTGCACTTCTTAACCAGCGTCCTGATTTCTGATCTATCCTTCCTCAAAACAAGCGCTTCAGGACGACTCAGCTATTAGGTGCAAACTTTACAAGGATGGTAACCGAGTTGTGCTCTCGGTTGCTAACTGAACTTCAGAGGCTTGGCCCTCCCATGGTCCTCCTGGATAACTTCCACTAGGGAAACAAGGAGCATTTATTTGAAGTTTAAGAACTGCTGAGCCTGGCTCACTCCCACCCCAAAGGGGCTGCGCCCCACGGGGGCTGGCTGACTTGATGCCACCACTTGGCACTGGCTGCACCTTGACCGCACATGGCCTCCGTGCAGTGTGGAAGATCAGGGCAGCAATGTCCCCACCAGACACACTGGGCTCTTCTCCATCGGACTCCTTCACACAGGTGTGTGCGCAAGACACATTAGCGGCCAAAGCCTATAAAAAGGACAACTGTCTCTTATCTTGTTCTTCTTATGCTACTGTTGTCACTCAGACTTGGACAGGGTTGGATGGGCTAGATATAACAACCTGACAGAGGTTCCTTGTAGAAAGCAGAAACTTTGTAAACATCCCCAAAGATTTACCCTCCGGAGTACCCTTGTCACATCCCTGCCTCTCTCCTTGTTACTCTAGGTAGCTACAGCCAACACACTAAAATGTTAAAGGAAAACTTAATCTTGATCAGAGTCTGCCAACAAAAACCTGTAAGTTGACTGGTACAAGTTCAGGATATTTCCTATATGTCTGCTCAAATTAACAGCAGAAAATGTCCTACAAGCTTATTTACTCTATTTTTTTTTTTAAACAGGAGGTGTGATTTCAAACCATATTGTATTTAATCTCAAAAGCATTACTAAACATTTACATCATAAAAAAGAGGAAAGTGTATTCATTCTTTTTTTTTTTTTTTTTTTTTTTTTTTTAGGTATCTGATGAATAAAGCATTGTAATACTTAATTTCCACTTGCTAAATAAGTCTTTCTTGCACTGGCAAAACCACAGTGAGATAAGTCACATGGAAATGACCATTTCTGCTTTTACAATGAAATAACAACACTTCAGAAGCAGCAGGCAAATTTACTAGGGTGAGGAAGGTGGATGTATCTTGTAGCCTCTGCAGCTGGTGTGGTCATACAACACATATTTCTGTGCCACTCTCCATCACCTGGTCACACAGCAGTGCTGTGGTATTGTTAGTCTTTCCAGATGTTGTTTGCCAGGCACAGGTAGTGGAGACGATAGGAAACATTCTTCAAATGTGGTCTTTGAGAAGTACTAAAGGGCCGCCATCAAGATAGACTTAAAATCAGGTTAAGAAAATCACTTTTAAAAGAGCTATTGCTCTTTCTTGCTCTAGCTGCAGGTGAGGGGTTTACTAGCATGACTTCTCTGTGATATGGGATAACGTTTTCTCCTGTGGGAACTAAAGGAGTGTGACTTTGTATGCTAAGAATTGTCCTTCAAAGTTTCATCTTCCGTTCCTAAATCAGAAAACAACTGTGGCATGAGACATTACAGTTTTAAGGACACAGCCTCAACGCCTTCGGTTCCCTACGGTCACGTCCTGTGTTAATCTAGGATAACATCATGTTACTCCAATTACTGGAAAGCTTCACAGAAGTCAGGAAAAAAAAAAATCATCAGCGTTAAGTGAAAACGATCTTAAACTGACGTTATGCTACAGCATCCCAATATTCCAGATGGATTGTAATGACTGAAAGTGCAGAGCATCAGCTATATTGGAAACTTCTGCTGAGTTTGATTTGTAGATTTTTCTTCCTTACCCTCCTCCACTTTGGTCTTCTTCCCCCCCCCCACCTTATTTTTATCATGTCCTTTTACCAGTGTTCTCAAAGATCCCCATCTGAGTTTGGTTCCTTTGGAACGAAGCCCTGCACATAAAATTATCTAAAGCAATCTTCCTTTTATTCTAATACTGACATTCATAATCCTCTAAGGACTTAAAAGAAAAAGAATGAATAATATCAATTATGGGAAAAAGGCTTTCATAAACTGAAAACGGATTTTGATCTATTAAAATAAAATTAAAAAAATTCAGCCATTTGCGTAACATTTCCCAGGCTAATCCCCAGCATAATTCAAATGAGATGATTTAGCATACAGAAAATAATAGAAATTCTTTCTATGGGACAAAAACACAAGGTTTTGTTTATTTAAAATAATTGCAGCTGTGGGATAAAGAACTTTAGCTGTACCAAACAAACAATCTTCGTCAGATAACACAAAAACTGCTTTTCCTCTTCATTGTTTTTCAAACAGAAAGGTGATTACAAAGAAAAAGAATTCCAGAAAATCTCAGTTGTTGACTATTTCAGACCTATTTCAGACACAGGGTCACCTGTACTCCCTTCAAGGGTACAGGAAGAGACAAAAACAGAAGCCTTGCATGAGTAAGAAGAGAACATCCTCCTCCTCCTCACCAGAGAAGTGTATGAATAGCCCTTTGCAAAATGTCTTCTGAGAGCAGGCTTGTCTTGTGTTGATGTCTAATGCCCTGTCGCCACAACTACCCACCTATGCCATTAGAACTGGGAAGACGTTATACGTATATAGCAGGTAAGATTCTCCAGCATGTTAGGCATCTTTAATTAAATATAAAAGTTTGCTCTAAACTGTCACTTGAAAACCTAAAAATGATAGTTCTTCTGCCCACTTCTCTCTGTTTTGACCCCAATGCATATCAACGTAAAAATTTCCTATTTGCAATTTCTCCTGCAGATTAACATTTGTGAAGATTTAGCTTAACTCCCTGTATTCCCGCAAATTTCTGTATTTCCCCATGTTCCCTGAAAGAATTTGTCAAACAAATAAACAAAATATTCAAGTCTTTTCCCACTTCCCTGAAGAACAACCTAGGAGAAATAATGAGGTCTGGTAGCCATATGTTTTTTAAAGCTGGGACAGCTCTAGGAATCGTGAATCTAAATGATGCTTTTACGCTGTGGTTTTCTTGTTCAAAGTGAAGAGCAGAGACCTAATCCATCCTCTGAGCACCTGCAGTTAGATTCAGAACCGGGACTAGGATTCACATTTCTCCAATTTTTGCTCTTGCTTCTCCCTCTACGTCAAAGCACAATCATCTCACAGTTAAGCATCTGCTGTCAGATACTCATGGACCTTCTAACCCTGTCTTTCTTCCCTACCTGAAAGAAATCTCAAGCTCAATTTAGAAAACTTGTGTGCAGTTTGACAGGTGTCAAGTGAGTCAACTGAGTGCTTCTGCACAACTATTTGAAGAAAACATGGAAAAAAGAGAAAACAGACACAGATGAGAGACTGTGTCATGCACTCTGCACCATCTGATGCAATCTTAACACCATCTGTGGTCAGCATACAGGAATTAGCATCTGTCTAATGTGCTAACTTAAAGCAACCCTCATATGAAGCTGGGAATGTGCATTCATATGGTGCTCTCATGCTATCTGCCAGTTGAGTAGCAGGGTTGGCTGGCAGGGGCGATGGGGAAAAGAAAAGCTGAGGTTTTTCCATTTCATGCCGTTAAGGCAACTTGACTCCTAACTAGTAAAAGAGACACCCAGATGTTCTTTCTTATCAATTAAGGATCAATCCACCTTCAGTGCCAGTGAAACTCAATTTATGTTGGAGAATCACTAATCTCCTATGCCCACTGGTAGCTGTGATCCACACCTATACCTCCAGGGTTAAGTAGGCTGGCTGAGAATGAGCTGTCTCAGGAAGCTTCAGATCTGAACACTGAAAGAGGATGTCGAAACCTAAAAAAAACTGCCCCAAGCTATTTTTGAACTTTCACTGCTGGACCCAACTTGTCCAGCTTTATTTACTCTGTCTCTCTGTAATTCCCAAAAGTATATCCTGATTTTCTGCCATATCTACTTCCCGTTGAAAACCAGAGCTTCCAAGGTGCACACAAATTCAAAAATGTGGAAGCAATGTTAACATTAGTTTTCTGAGAGTTCACATTAAGCTATCGACAGAACAAACAGACAGGAGTTGAGGCGAACATAAGACTACTGCATTCACTTTTCATTAATAGGCTTCAAAATAATTCGGGTCTTTTGAGAGGGTAATGTTGCTGTAGCTCTTTAAATCTATCCGATTTAAATACCATCTGTCACATTAACATACTCCAATAAATTACTATGAAGTGCTTGCTTATACTTAGGTGAACATAGACTGCACAGCTGACAGCCAAACAAGCAAAGTTTCTTGGCATTAATCTGTTTCTATTAAGTTGTACTGATACACCTCACTGTATTTGATGTTGATAAATTTTACAACCACTAGGAATGTGGGCTTTAGAATTTTTTTAAAAAATGTGTTACTGCACTGGATTGCTGCAAAAAAAATAGCTAGGAAGTATAACCAACGTTTGTTTCAAGGTTCAGCCCTCCCGGTTTCATGCTTTGCATTTCAAATTTTTAATCCAATCATATTGTTATTAGACTCATGATTCCCGAACACTTAAGATCTCACAAAGGACTCGCAAAGCTACTTAACTATGGAATTTCTTCCACATCTTTCTGCTGCTTCATTACTATGGAGTAACCAGAAAACTCTCTCTTTGTGCTGCTGTATACCACACACAACACAGTATGAATCACCAATATAGTCAGACTTCTTTTTTTTTCCCTTTAAGTTTAGCAAATGCAACGCACTTAGAAGCATAACTTTCAGGTCTTCAAAATGCACTGCTCTACTACTAGTTTCACCTATGAACACTCTGCAGCCAGTTGGTTTCTAACCTCTTACACCAAAAAAAAAAAAAAAAAAAANNNCCAAAAAAATTTTAGGCAACTTAAAGTGCTCAAGATTTCTGTAATATCCAGGAGCTCAACAGTCCAGGGAACAAAAGCAAGAGGAATTGTCCCCATCAAAGGCAAACAGATGTTGCTATAACCTTTTAAAAAACCCTGCTCTTGGAAGTGTTATAGTAAATATGTAAATATGCTTTGAAATCTAATATCCTTCCTGAAGTGGAAGCCCCGGAGTACAAGAGCTCTTTGAGAGTGTGTTTTGGTTTCATGCGACTGTACATATACGATACTGAGCTGTGACTAGCAAGGCCAGGAGTCATCGCTACTACACCCTCTTGCAAGAAGGCTGCAGGGAGGAGAGGTGTCCCTATGAAAGGAATGGATAACGCATGCGTTTGCAGTGTGACAGCATCCAGAGGCATCTGATCAGGCATTAAGAATCTATTAGCCCAACATACACCATGAGTATATGGCTAATAATATAAAATAATCTGAAACATCTTTTATGCCCCTTCCCATCTCCTTCATGTGGGATTCCTTCACCTCACACAGCTTTTCACATGCCTGTTCATTACGCTTCAGCTTCCAGCCATACAAGGTTTTAGAGCTGACATAAATTACGTTGCCAGAGCAGTTGTACTGCTCTGCGTTAGCTGAGCACCTCATGTCTCCCCTTCCTTTGAAAATAACTCATCTCACCACCTTCTCACCACAGCAGTACACTCAGGCTGGCAGCTGTGACGGGTTTCCCAGCAAGGGGAATCCTTAGATGAGTCCCAGAAAATGACTGCCTTTTCCAGTCAGAGTCCAGATTACACAAAATTTCCTCCTCTAGATGAATTGTACTATTAGAAATTAGATGCACTTTCTTACTTTGTCTTCTCTGAAAGAGAAATGAAATTTTTGTTCTCGCCCCTCAAAGGGTTCTGGCTCCACGCCACTGGTACACTGAAGAGGTTTAGAAGGTAGGAGCAGACATTGGCCTCTGTCCTCAGGAGACTTTTTCTAACAGGAGCTGGTGCTGTTATGTGAGTTATCTTCTGGTCAGAAGAGAAGCAGAATGAAATCAGATGTTTCACAAGCTTGGGAGATTCAGCAAGAGCAGAAACACATGCACCACGTGGAAAGGACAGCATGGTGCTGAGTCCACAGGACGGTCTCTTGTGGGAAGGCACAGGTTGATGTTAAGGTCTTTTCTGCCATCCCAGTGCACTGAATAAGTACTTTTCAAAGAGTGCTATTTCGCTCCTGCAGGCTGCCAGTCCTTAACAGTGGGTAGCTTATGATCAGCTTGAAGGACTGAAACCAAATCACGTTACAAAGCATTTCATCTTCTGTCCAATTCATGTCTCGTAAATTTGAGGCAGGGGATTCATAAGCTACCCATTGCTTGTGAAGTATCTTCCACAAATATTCCCTGGACCACCTCCAGGGGAAAGCACTCTCTCTTTCAATTCTGTCTGTTAACTCTTTCAGAAACTTATAAATGGCATCTGGAGTGCTCGTATGCAGAAAATTACAGCAATGCTTTGCTTTATGGGTGTAACCCCAAGATTTCAAAAGGCTTTCTCCTCCGTGAGGTTGCCGAATCTCCCTCTGTTCCCAGACAGGGCTCTGTGCATCATGCAGTGCCATTCACTCCAGTGTCTGCAGCTGCAGGACCAGAGGTGAGGGTCTGGGTTGAGACACAACCCCTAAACAACGCAGGGAGCCTCCCAGCAAGGCTCCCGCAGTGGCTTTTTCCCTGACATCTGCCCCACATCAGAGCTGGCCTGGAGCACCAGCAAGCAAGCCCCAAGTAGGAGCCAGGGGAAGCAGCTGCAGGAGAAGTGTGAGGAAGAAAAAGCTACTGTTTGGTTTTGCTTTAAAGGAAAGGACAAGCAAGATAGGAAACATTTGATTTACCTAATCACGCTTCTAATTTCATTATGGAAGGACAAGGCACATCAATAGTGCTGGAAAATCCATCACAAACTAAAATCACCCAACTCTAGCCTTGTCTTTTATTTTCTCCTTTTCTGCACTCATCAAGAGGTTGGAAGTTGATTGTGGGGGAGGGCCCTCATCTGCACTGTACTGATTTACAGAGGCAGTCATCCAAAAATAATATTCTGGGTCGAGTTCCTGGAGAGGGACATTGGGGTTTTGTGGTGGGGAAAAGCTGGCAACCTTGACTCTGATCTGTAAAAATCTTCCTTCACCCCTTACACATTTATTGGCTTGTTTTCACACCTTACCCTCTTTTGAAGGATTATATACAGTAACATGATGCTGTCTGGAGCATCAGGTTTTTCAAAGGTGCATTCAAGCTTGAAGCAACCCACTGACCCCCAAGAAATCCCCCCAAAAGGTCGGATCTGCCTTCCTAAATTTTCCCCGCCTTTCTGTTTTTGAAAGAACTGTGCCACTTATGTATGTTCTAACATATCCTTCTTAACTCAACAAAAATGCCATATCTAAAGCTTTAACTGCCATATGTCCTATATAGACATATGAAGCATATTTCTTTTTTATTCATATTTTATTGGAAGTCTTACAAAGCATACAGAACAGATGCCAGTACATCAAATTCATCATGCCGAGCCTTGATTATACAGACCCCGAAGCCCCAACACTGCCATACAATCCTTCCTTTCAGGAAATAAAAGCCAAAGACCAATTTTCCCGCAGGACCACTTGCGGGTATAAGCTGAAGCCCTTATTACCGGAGGTTCCTTGGATACGATTTAAAAGTTTGAAAGTTCCTCATATAGCTGTTCACTCATCATAAGGTACCTCTCAAAGTCTAGGCATGCTGCTAAAAGTAGGAACACCCGTCCAAAACCAGGGAAGAACTCAGCCAAATATCTGCTTCCAGCTTAGTAGCAGCAGCCTTCTCTTTTTCTCGGAGTAAGAGTGCAGCAGATGAGGCGAGAGATAAGTGTACAGAGAGCACAACAGCCCAAATATCGAGCACCAGAAGCTGCTACTACATGCGAGGAAATGTCTCTATAGTCACAATGAAACAAGGCTGTCACGCGAATAGAATCTGCCTTGCAAGGAAGAGATAAAATAATTCCTTGAGAGCTTGAAGTGCTACGCCACAAGAAAATAGCAATTAAAAATAAATGGAGCAGATTCTCATTGGTCCAACATTTCCTCCTTCCTCAAAGCAAGCAGGACATCCTCCAAAATTTTAGATTTATTTACACGTGTTTGGGCTGACCATGTTTACTCACTCGGGGTTTCGCTCCACCACTTGTTAATGCATTTGGCTTGCTCTCATGTAAATACATCTAGGATTTCAAAGGAAGGTCATTCTCTATTCCCCTTCCATGCAGAGGGAACATGCCAGAACTATGCTGAGGATATGGAATGAGATCACTCAAGATCAGAGTCACCATGGGTGGGTAATGATGAGGTTACCCCTATGGTGTGTGTAGATGTATTCCAAACCCTCATTATAGTTACGATATATTCACAGGAACACAACAAGCCCATCTTTGAAACTGTTCCTTGATTTTAAGCCTACTTGCTGCTTTATGGAAGCCACACTGCTGCTGCAATGATTTTCTGCTGATGTAATGCTAAATGGGAGCAAATGGGGGGAAAAAGGCAGCAGGGGAAGGGGAGGGGGAAGAATGGAGGAATATGGAGAAGAGAATGCAATCAAAGGATGGTGGAGGCAAATGACAGAAAACTAAGGCTCCACCAGGCATACGAGGATGTAACTTCAGAGCAATTCTAAATCTCTGTTTATAAATCACTATTAGGAGTCAACTGTGTGTGTAGATCCAAGTACTTACATGCCTAACCATGTCAGGGGAGACTCTCTCATCAGCTTCACTGCACTCAGAATCAGACCCTGTCAAGCCCTGTGCTCCTTTTATTTTGTTATTTGGAGCTTTTCAGTCAAACAAGAGCTTCTTCAAACTCAGTCAAACACTGGAAGTTGCAAAAATTTCAGTTTCTTGACCAAAAAAAGGATTCAGTGTTACACAGCAGAGGAGACGCCTCTATCAACCATAAAATGCCTGCACCAATTCACTTCCTCCATGAGTCCACTCAACTGCACTGGTCCTCGCTGAGGCAATACCCTGCAATACATAAACATAAGTTCTGATCCCATCTGACGTGTTTTTTTCATATTTATTCTGTGCTCTTGTGGGAATAAAGGCTATGTTGGTTTTTAGCTGTATTTTTCAAACTTTATGGTAAAGAGTTTTGAATTTATTTTACTTAGAATAGATTTTTCTTTCTTTTAAATACATCTGGCCAGTTGGCACAGAATATAACTATAGCTGGCGGAATCTCTAGAGTTTAAAAGAATGTTTCTGGTCACAGGGGATTTAGCTCAAAATTTATTTCAGGATTATGCACTCAAGGATTAAGGCAAAATAAAATCCACATAACACTTACTATTTTATATTTAAAATTTAGAAACTGCTTTGAAAAACCCAGCCAGCAAAAATATATTTTTTAATTGTTGAAGATGATTGTCAGTCTTTCATGTTTTAATGCTGAAGTTATCTTTTTGGAAACTGTGCACATCTGTGAAATGCCCATTTGCATAAAATGACAGGATTTGTTGAAGTCATACTTCAAATGGGGATTTTTGTTTGTTTTTTAATTTCTTTTGAAGAACGTACCACATTGATATCCCTAATTCTTCTTCTGTACTTAAGATGGAATTTCTGAAAGAGTGCTCATGGATGAGAAGCTCAACAAGAGCCGGCAGTGTGCGCTGGCAACCCAGAAATCCAACCACATCCTGGGCTACATCAAAAGAAATGTGACCAGCAGGTCACAGGAGGTGATTCTGCCCCTCTACTCTGCACTTGTGAGACCCCACCTGGAGTACTGTGTCCAGCTTTGGAGTCCTCAACAGAGAAAGGACATAGAACTGTTGGAACGGGCCCAGCGGAGGGCTATGAAGATAATTACAGCGATGGAGCACCTCACCTATGAGGACAGGCTGAGAGAGCTGGGGCTGTTCAGCCTGGAAAAGAGAAGGCTCCAGGGAGACCTTCTAGCAGCCTTCCAGTATCTGAAGGGAACCTACAGGAGAGCTGGAGAAGGACTCTTTGTCAGGAAGTGTAGTGACAAGACAAGGTGTAATGGTTTTAAACTGGAAGAGGGAAGATTTAGATTGGATATTAGGAAGAAATTCTTTCCCGTGAGGGTGGTGAGGCACTGGAACAGGTTGCCCAGAGCAGCTGTGGATGCCCCATCCCTGCGAGTGTTGAAGGCCAGGCTGGATGGGGCTTTGAGGAACCTGCTCTAGTGGGAGGTGTCCCTGTCCATGGCAGGGGGGTTGGAAATCCATGATCTTCAAGGTCCCTTCCAACTCAAACCATTCTATGATTCTATGAAAGAACTTAATATTGCATCTATCCAAGATCTATCCCAGTGCTGACTTAAATGGGAGCAGAATTAGGTCATAATAGAAGACTTCTGAACATCCCAAGCTGATCCCTACTATTATGTCATTTAGGTCATGATTTTGCTGGGTAATGAGCTCTTAAGAATACAAATTTTCAGACTCAAGAAGAATGCAAGAGAGAACTTTAACATCTGGGCTTTTACTCAGGTTTTGGTGCAAGAGACCAGCAGGAGAAGAGATGCCCAGTGTTGTACATTTTCTTTCTTTTCTCATCTTTAGCTAAGGTTTGACTGAAACTTCACTTAACCAAGCCTATTCACTCACCCACAGCTTCATAGCCCAGTAGCTGTGTTTGAGAAGCATGAGTGGTTTTGCACAGGGTTTGTGGATAAATCTGCCAGGAGGAGGGAAAATTATTTTTAGACATATCTTGATGCATCATGGTGATTATGTAGAAAATCTAAAAACAGTTGGTCAGAGAAAAAATGACTTTTACCCAGTTAGCACATGAGTGAGAGCTGACTCACATTTTTATTATCTGAGTGGGTCTCATCTACTGGAACCATCACTTCCAGTAGTCATATCTTGTAGTTCTCACATCATCAATTCTTCCTCTGCGTGTTTCTCCCACACGTATTTCAATTTTCAAGTATCAAGAATAAGGGAAGTGGGAACATACTCTTCACTCCAGTATGCAAAATAAACCACTACTTTGGGGTTAAAATCTGAAAAGTAGTTGCAAGATACAGAGACTAGTCATTCAGTATCTCCTAACTACTTTGTGCAAAGGTGTTGTGGAAGACACAAACAGAAGTCCCAGCAAGCAAATGCTGCCATGTTTTCACCGTAGAAATCTTTGTTAAAATATTCTAAATAAAGTAAGTTATGAATGATCTTTAAGAGACAAATTTCTTTTCACTATTTTCACATGAACATTAATATACTTGAGAGTTTTGTTGCATGAGACAAGTAATCACAGAATCATAAACCTAGAAGACATCCGAAGACATCATGCAATGCATATTCCCATCCTGGGACAGGACCAGCCCTGAATTTAGCAGTTCTTCAAAACCTTTATCTAGACTCTCTCGTTCTCAGTGATGCAAATTACACCATAATCCCAGGCATTTCTATCCCAGTGATTCACTATTCTTACTATTAATTTTTGTTTCTCATGTCTATTTAAACCCAGTCCTTGTACTAACCAGAGTTTTCCTTCTAACATTGCCACTTACTATTATGGAAAACAAAAGTTTGAATAAGAGTAAACAAGATTTTTTTTTTTTTTAAATAAATCCAGTACTTGAGATTTCAGAACATGAAGGGTTTGTTTGTTTTGTTTGGGGTTTTTTGGCTTTGTTTTAATGCACGTCTTTCACTTACTGGTTTGAGTGAAAGGTGTATGAAAAAAGGCTATCTTCATGGTGTCTCAAATCCAGCCCCAATCTAGGTATGCAATAAAACAGAAAAGGCAGACTACTCTCATGGGACTAGAAAGCTGATTTCTGAACCAGAATGATTTCAGAAAAGTTAAACTTTTAGATTCTTATCTGAGGAACTGAGCCATTTGAGGTTTGCCCATCACTTGCTAGCAGTCTAGATTTCACCTCCAGAGACTTCAGTTTAAATCCTGGTTTAGGTCACTGTGAAAATGAGTTCAGCGGTTTGCATCCTAGTGGACTTCTGTCAACATTGAAAAACCACCATACAATCCAGCACAACTGGAATTTTTTGCTTAAAAGAAAGCCTGGACTGGAATACCAGAGGTCATTATAAGTCAAGACAGAAGAGTAATGTTATAACTATGTGGAGAACTCTGAACAACACCTGACACAAAGTCCAGTGAGTAGCAGTATAAAATTAACTGCTAGCTTAACAGGGATGCATTTATTGTTTGTACAAACTCATAAATTCTTGATCAGTACCTTCACATATTATTCCAAAAATCTGATGAGAAACCCATAACAATCAATGACAACAGAGAAACTGATCTCAGACACTGCATTTTAAATTAAATTAAGTGGTTAGCAATATGCTTTACCATCATCCGCACAGAAAATAGCTGTTAGGGAAATGATTTGTTGTATAAAAATATTTCTGTATGAAGGTATAGTAAAAAGTTTGATACCACTGACCTCAAGGCAAAAGCAGAAAATAAGGAAAGTCAGAAACAAAAGCACATCCTAGATCAGAGTATGGATTTTATATTTACCATACTATAGAAGCCCAAGCCTAGAGCAAAATGAAAAAAAAAAACAAAACGCAAATAATGACTTTCACTCGTCCTCCCATCACAGAAAAAAAAGTAAAAAAAAAAATTCTGAGTTGCTCTGTAGACACAAAATGAAGTAGAAATACTCTTGTATATAGACAAATGCTAAGGACGAGTTACTTGGGTCAAGTGTTCCAGAGTTGCAGATAATAACAGCAAAATAATGTGCTTTCCTGTAGCCCAAGATACTGAAAGGATTTTCAACCAACTTTCCTAAAAGGTTTACATATGGTCTTAGAGTATATATGAAAAGATTCCCACCCTTCCCTCCCCATCTGAGGATGTGAGGAAAACCTGAATGGGAATGAACAGACATTTGCACTGAATTGATGTCACTTCAACTACAGGAAAAACACTGCAAATTCAATCATTTGTGGTGCTGGCATTTGCAGCACAATTCATCACTGGCTACAGGTTGTTCCAAAATCTCAGCTTTTATTAAATGAAACCATAACTACCACTCAGGTTTTTTTTCCTTTTTTTTTTTCCCCATCCTGCCACAGTTGCAATAAAAGGCTCGCATTTTCAAGGACCACATAAATGAATATAGAATTTGTTTTCCTGAGTTTGTGGCCTGCCTTAAACAAGACTGAAGTCATTTGAAATGTCACATGCATCTCAGCATAACATTAGTAATGAAGAGAAAAAAGACAATGGAGTGACCTACATCATCTTAAAAAGCCGGCCTCCACTCCAATGGTCAAATAAAATTTTAGAAAAACAAAGAGAAAACCCACATGAGAACTATGGCATTCATTAGTTTATCATTCATTCACAAATGTAAATTTAAAAAAACTATTTATTTGATGCTGTCACAACTTTATCTATAGGTACATTTCTGAAGAATTCAAGTTCAAGGTACATGACACCTTGATGACAGCTTTCTCATACAGTGAAACCTATTGCATAATACTGTAACCTAAAAAACATGTTCCTACAATAGTTTTCATCTAGCCATTTAGTTTCACAATATTAATATCTGCAGCCTACAGCAAAATGGATTTTGATCCAGTTCCTCAACTGACATCTCTCCACCCCTTGTAAAGGGGCCAATAGTTTCCATGGTGCAAAAAAAAAAAAAAAAAAACCAACCCGAAGAATTAACTCAAATGTAAAATCACAGGAAATATCATAACAGAAGACCTGATGGAAAAGGGGAACCATTCAAAAGCTCCAAGCATTACCAGGAAAAATGCCCCACAGGGACTCCACGCTAGCACTCCTAGAACAGGAGGGCAGATAAATTACAATGGGAAAACAACTTCTCCAGAGCATTAGCAAATAACAGGATGCAAATAAATGAAAAACAAAGAAATGCCCTCAAAGTACCTGCACTAAAAAAAAGGACACAGAAAAAGCACACCCAGCTTCTGAGAGAACAGTCAGAAAGACTGCACACCTAGCCTATGAACCTGCTCAGGAACATGGAGATCTCATGAACTGGAAAATATGAGATAATAAAGAGTCACTTACAGATTACACTATCATCATTTAATAACTTGATCCAAGTCCAGCCTTTCACATCAAACACTATTTGCTGCCAATGCTCATGAGGCTCAGGTATCAGCATTTAACATTTTTCTGAAAGTGATCTAACAAATTATGAGTTTGATTACCTTAGAGGAGAAGACAATCAAAATATGTGGGGACTGAAGAGTACTTGGAAATCTGGCATTTAGACAAGAGTTGATAGTGCTGATTCACATAAGAAATCTGAAGGCCTAATGCCTTCATGGAAGGTCCATTACAGATTTCTCCAGAGGCTTCAATTTTTTTGATGCATCAAAATGTTTTCCAGTCTACAAAATAAGTCAGTTTGATGTTGTGAATAAGCTGATGGATCTCAGTTACTGATCATTTTTCATATTTTAGGATTGGATGAGTTTAGATGGGAACAACACATGACTGTAAAGGTTTATGACACCAAATTTTGCTGATACTCAACTACACATCAGTTGAGAACAGGTAAAGCAGTTCATGATCTCAGCAATGAGGTTAATGTATTTATGAAAACGATGGGGGGAAAAAAAAGGAATGTAAATGTAATGAAAGCTAAAAAACATACATTATCCCATTTTAAAATGGGAATGCAAGAAAGCAGAGCATTGTATTGTAAAATGCCCTTAAAAAAAAAGAGGCTTTAAAAAGCCTCTTTGCTGCAAGAGCAAAGATTCTACATAGTTTCGTGTTTGCCAATACCCACCTCAGAAACATCAGGGATCAGTTCAATGCATTTGAAGTGGCTGATAAGATGCCATTAACTTTTATGAAAAGCATGTGCACAATGTAAGCATCTGTATCTAAGCAGGCCTCATGCTGTAATGCCTTCAAGGACAGAACTGGCTCCACTAGCAAGCTCCTGAACCTCCACTCATATTCCTGTTGAAAGCATTTTCTTTGCATGAAGAGTAATGAAAAACCGTGATTCTTTTGGAGCATTAAATTCCTATGTTTTTTCTTGAGAGTATAAATCACCAGATAGGATTTCTACACCAAATCCCAATCCAGCCAACAACAGCTTGATGAAGACACATGTACTTTTGGTTTGATATGTCTTTGTTACTGCCAATGTCTTGCTGTGCTGTCATTTTCAACTTAGAAGGGACTGTAAATTGTTCTTGAGCGTGTTCAGGGTCTTCAACAATCTGTAGAGCACAGAGGTCCTAGACAAGTAATTGAATCAGCATGGTAAACTTTTACTTCTCTTTGGATCCCATTAAATTCAATGTTATTAGAATAACCTGCTTCCAAGGGCAGTATAAACATATATCCAATACAATGATCAGATAGTAAGTTTAAAAAAGAGAGGTACTTTCTCACATAGCACATAATCAAATTATAGACCTCACTCATACAGAAGGTTGGGGATTGATATAAAGACTTTGGACAAATCCATAGGCAACACAGCTATCAGTAGCTATTAAAAGCAGTAGTGCAGACTGAAGCCCTGGCTGAGAAAGTACCCGTGCCTCTGACAGCTGGAACCTGTGAGGGCATTGTGGGAAAGTACAGTGCTACAACTGGCATTCATTAATGCCCATGATGGAAACAAAATAAATACTGGGCCAGGAAGACTTTTGGTGTGACTCAACATAGAAATCATTATGGTCAACAGGAAAATTGAAACATGTATTTTCCAGTGAGAGATCCTTGTATATACAGAAAGGACAATCAATAAGAGATGTTGTTGTTAATCTAAATAACCTTAAGGAAGCAACAAGAGAAGTATCTAATGGAAAATATGCAATTTCAAGGGATTTCCTGTTCACAGGCATGTGCTTTCTCCTCCTGCCTTGTTCAGAGACAACCCAACAACAAAGCAGACAGCAAGAAGCGGTATGAGAATAGATGGTTGCATAAAATTGCAACTTCTCTTCATCCTTAGACATTATGGAAGTGCTAAGCTTTATGCCTCCAGGCTGTAGCTGCAGTCTGAGAAAGAGCCATTGCATGTGACAAGTTTTGTCTTCAACACATGAAAGGTCACAGCAAAACTTAGAATTAGACCCACCGTTACAGCTACTACTTCTCTGTTTGAAGAGATATCCTTTTAAAAAAAAAGATAGAGGACCTTATTGGCTTTTAATTCCCCTTGCTTATCAGCTGTCTCCAGCTAGTAATTCAGAAGAAAAAGGATTTTGACTACCTGGGTTTCCCAAGCAGTCTCCTCTTTACTGCTCAGAAGGAGAAGAGGTAATTTCACAGGACGTAGGACAAGGTAGAGAGAAACCTCAGTGCTGCTGCTGAGTTTAGTTTCAGAAAGAATCTCCTGAAGGATAAATTCAGTCATGTCGTATTCCAAGGTGCATTAAGATATGTCCGTGTATATAGTTACGTATGTCCTCTATATAGTTATGGTATAGAGGAAAACATGCCGTGTCTGCAGGACTGGAAAAGTCAGACATGCAGTAAACATGGGTAAGTTATATGCTGGTCAGTACTTCCTGGCTATAAAGCAATTCTGTTTATTGCACACGTTATTTACCCAAGAGAATACTTAAGAGGCAAGAGAAGTCTGGATTTGCACATAAAATTACTCAGATAAATATGCCGTCCTACTTCTCCAAAACAACTTTTCTACTACATTGACTCCCTAGGCTGTTTCCTAATGTGGTATGATGGAGTTTTCAGAGTTAATGGCAAAAAGTGCCTAACATGTAACTTTACACAAACTATTTCAGTGCAGACTGGATGTTACAGTGTCAAATTAGACAGGCAATTAAGATTTTGCAGCCTTCACTCCTAACGATAAAAATGGCTGAACAAGTAGGATCGGAATGCATCAAAGAGTTGTGTTACTTGGTTTTGTCTTTCTGCAATTACAGAGATGAATTTAGATGAAACCATTCTGCTGTCTGTGGCTTTAATGAAGACCACTTGTCTTGCCTGATCAGAAAAACAAAAAGTATATATTTGAGAAACAAAAATATCTTGGTTTAATGACGCACATAGGCAGAAGTTTATAAGTGGGTAAACTTCCTTGCTGCACAGCCTCAGTGCACCTGTGCAACAGCTGGATTTAATCTACTGAAGACTCTATTTTAGAAGCCATTGCTGGATTTTAGGCTGGAAACTGAGTAGTGCCCCACCCAGCCTTGTTCCAGTCCACAAACTACTTTTAAAATCTCGGTGAGGGTAGAACAATTGTATTCTGTGAGTTAAAGAAATTCAGGGTTGATTTATGTGTTGTTGGAAGTTTAAAGAGGAGAAAACAGGAAAATTCAACCAATAAGAAAACAACCTAACCATTTGGTCTAGTGCAGAGAACAGAACATTTAAACGTATTGATAAATGTGATTGATATTTGTGCTAGATTCATTATGGAACAGATATGTCCAAACAGGATTCTGATCAATACCAGCTAAATTTCATAAGAAACAAGATCTGTCCTTTGTCCATGTCTTTCAACAGTTACATATCTTAATAGTCTGCACCAACAAGCATATAGATTTAGTCATAAAGATCAAATATGCTGCCCAAGGGTAGAACACAAATAACTATCAGCCAAATGACAGAACAGTAAGTGAGGCTCTGAAGCCTGCAGGCTTTCCCAGCAGTGATTTAGGAAACCTATCTTTGGACACTTCTTTATTTTTTTCCCTTCTTTCCCTCCAATCATGGGTAAAATCTTGATACCACTGGCCTAAGTGGAGCCAGGTTTTTAACCATTAGCCTTACCATACAAATCCATCTGTTAAACAGATGGCATGAGATCATACCCTGATCTCATACCTTCTCAGGCACAATATCAAATCCATGTGATCACACCCAAAGCATCTAGAGCAAATGATCTGGATGTGACAAGACCACCTCAGCACCACTGCTTCATCATGAAGAGGAGCACAGCTCTCTTTTCCAAACATGCAGAAGTCAGTTTTTTCAAAGATCACCATAAAAACGTTGCCTTGCCTGCTCTGTAAGTTCTGAGACTCCATGACACTGTTCCTAAGGCTAAGAGTTGGCCACAGTCCTTGATACACACTGCCCCTTCTCCCTTCTGTCTCGGAAGCTGCTCTACTAGCTTTGAGAATCACTAGACTGAAAAGTGAAATGTTATAATAAAATTAACCAAATTGATTACTGAAAAAGTAAACCTTCAATGTTGTGATTAAACAGTCAATTTACAGCCATCTGGAAAAGTTATTCCACAAACAGTGAATCTAATCTATTAACTTTTTCTACACTTCCAGGTGCTGATGTTGCTCTTCGTTCTAAGACAGCATCTTAATACTACTTGGCAATGTTCTGCTCTCTATAATTGGTGGAGGATTTGTTTCCTTGACCTTCCTTTTCCATCAGCTACAGATTGTCATCCTATCTCACTGTGTGGCTCAACAGATATCTGATACAAAGTGAGGCTGCTCCTCAGTAGAGGCTGATGAAAACTTATCCCACAAGCTGTGACATCCCAATGGTTAGACATCCATCTAGGGGTGGGACCCTGGATTGCGTTCCTTGTTTTGGGGCCTTATTATGTGTGACCTAAAGGGCCATTGCAACCACGGAAATCAAGAATCCTCCTGAGTCCAGTGACCAGGACATAGCTCTGGAAGAAGTTCTGCTTTAGATCAAACAGGTCATTCAAGGCTGAATGAAGTGGGAACACTTGCTTTTAATTTTAATGAGCAAGAGGGAGAGAAACTAGCTGCAGCTGACCTGAAACAAATGTTTTTTCTAAAAGTTTTGCTGAACTGGAAAATCAACTTTTCACAAAGCCCCTAATCAACACAGGCTTTCTTGTTAAATACAGATAGATAAAACCCTCTATTGTATATTACTTTTTTTTTTTTTTTCTGCCTTACAAATACTATTTTTTCCTTCCTTTGTTCCCCCTTTTTCCTGGAATTAGCTTTGCTTACACTAAACTCAAAGTTTGAACACAGACACTAAGAGGTGCAAGGTGAGTCTCTTAATTCCATCGTTCAATCAGTCTATGGGAATTAGAAAGCCTTCTAATTCTAAAGGTTTATCAACGAGATTCAGTTAATCAATCACAAAAGAAGGATCTCAGGCTGCATACAATTTAATGCTAAAAGAAAAAGCAGCTTACCAGAAACACGCATCCGAAAATATAAAATAAGCAACCCCCAAAACTGGAATAAACCAGCAGATCTCCAAGTCGCCAAGGCTGAGGGGTGAGAAGATGAAGTCAAATTCCCGCAGTGTGAGAACGTGCATATGCCAATTACATCTGGAAACACACAACTTGTGGTATTCTTCGGAGGCTGAAGGTTTCGCCACAATAGAATGTGAGAGGGTCTTTCTGTTGGTGACAAGCCCTTTCACATGTCCTTGCCCTGAAAAGAAAGGAATGCCAACACACCAAGTCACTTCTGCATCTCCTGTCACTATATTTTTCTTTCCCATGCTCATCTTGGTCAGCTGTTACATTGTCCCCACTCATCTTTATTTGAACAGCTTGTTGGTATTCTGGAACAGCAAGGCAGCCCGAAGGCAATTCCCATCCTGATACATGGCTTTTGCTGGTCCTGGCCATATTTCATCATGCAGATTTACTGGGACAGAGAAACAGCTAACTTACTGAGGGGCTACTGATAGACTGTAGAGCTTTGCAAGTGTGGGCTCTAAACTTCATTTCTTCATGTTTTAGTTCTTGTTAAGGTCTTCACAGTAAAAATTAGCACATTTTCTAGTGACGTTTCCTTAACAACAAGATCTGCAGAAATTCCTTTTGCCAAAATTCCCAGGAAGCGATTTCAACACAGATTTATGCAAATCTCATTTTTAAATGGCAGCTCCGATACTTGTACTCACCTACGCTTTCATGAAACAGCTAGAGATTTTGACAGATAGAAACTGAAGTGCTCACCATATTTTACCATATGTAAATGGTATATTACCATTACTTCCATATTACCATACTATTTGTTCGCTCAAATATTTATCTTACGAATACCCCCGAATGTCTAAGAAGTGTTATAAATATCCCATCTGTAAAATAGGAATTAGGCACAGAGATGTTAACACCCAGATGCTCTCTCTTCCTTTGCTTTCAACCCCATGATAAAAAGCGAAGTCTGAACATAAGCATCTAATATTCTTGAGGTGAAATTTGGACCATAAAATCTTTCACAAACACGCTGCCAAGACAAAACCTTCATCAGCAAAAAAATATATTTAAGTACCTAAAGTTTTTCCACTGTGCTTGCAGAGGACTGTAACCTTCTCACCAGAAAAGGAAGTCTTTATTCTTGCCTCACACAAAAGCTTGTTGGGGAATTAAAAATTAGGAGGAGTCCTTAAGCCTGAAATCCCTTAAGGAACATAAGCATACCCCAAAACACGCTTCCTATATTGAGTACAGTACCACATACAACAGAATTTGATTTTAGCACCTAAAGAAAGCGTACTCATATTTGGTAAACCCTGCAAAAATGAGACCCACAGATAAATTAGGAAGTTAGAATCACCTGAACAAAATTTTAGATGAAATCCACCCTCAAAACAAATGACAACTGAGATGATTTCTAAGTGCTACAGGATTCAGACTAGATTACAGCATAATAAGAAAAGTCTAATCTCAAAGGTGCGTTCAAGAGAAGATCGCACCTTTGCGTGGGAGACCTTCCTACACAACACTGCCCATGTACAGGGGAACATCTACATGCTCTGAGTTCACAACTGTTTCTGGGGGAAACTCCCAGTGAATTTTGCAATAGGAAGTGTTAAAATCACAGCTCTGCCTTCTGCACACATGCCATAAATAAAGAATACTCACTTGGGTTGCTTCAGGTTCCACCTATACCATTAGCCAACAAACTTGTATGCTCATTATTGCCCTTGTCAAGTGCAACAGAAATCCTTTGCAAGAGCATTTCAATTTCAAGCCCGTATGGCAAAGGAGACAATGATAATCAAATAAAAGAACTACAGAGTTAAAAGACATACTGAAGGGCATTTCCCAGTGTTGGAGGCCCAACTAGTACATTATATTTAGCTCTCTTTGCCCATCTCACTGCAGCTCACATCATGTAAAACTTTGCGAAGTGAGTTCACAGAGGTTGGACAAGTGTTCCTACTTTGGTCCAACAGCATATTACAGGAGAGTAGAAAGCTACTGAAAGTGAAATGCAAAGGAAGGAGCTGCTTTACCATGACCTCTTCCTTACCTAAGTCTTATAAACAGAGCCAAAGTTATTCTTAAAAGCCAATGCATGTTGCATCTTCCACAGTTTTAACTGGAGGCACCAGTGAGTGCCATTTGGGCAGAACTGAGAAGGGGCAACGACTTCCTTGAGCCATGGTTTCAAGCACAGAGAAAGTCCTGTCCCACAGAAGAATAAGAAAGAATAAAAAGCTGCCAGCCTCAGACAGCACAAGGCGATATTGTCCAGAAGATGCAGGCACTGTAGAGATGGAGACATAAGCCATTCTGATTCCCTGGCCACAGGAAGGTGTAATAGCATATGTTAGTCACACAATGTACTCGCCATCATGCTGTTCCTTTCCAAAACAGGAAACACAACTCTAGTGAAAATTACTGCCAGTCTGAAGATTATATACATCTACTCGGGCAATTAAATTCACTAGTCAAAATTCCGAATTGGCATTAAGAAAAACAGCTCATTTTGGCCAAGTCCTCCCTCTTGCCAGAACTGGCAGATCTCTCTCTCTTCTCAGCTGTGATCCTTGCTCTCAGCACTCCAGCTACTCATTGCGCTGTAGGTTCAGCTGCGACGGATGTAACTCGTATTGGCAACCACCAGCCCATATCATTGTGCTTCCTATGCAGCTGCTCATAACTCTAGGCCTCTCCACAGCACCGAGCCTTCAATCAAAACAAATTGTTTGTTTCTTTCTGACCACAAGAAGAAGTCTGGTTTCATCGTTTGCTTTGGCTACATCGCCTGAAGCTGTAATGCTAGGAACTCCACTCAGCCTTCTCCGGAGCTAAAGCCATACGGTTGCAGTTTACAGTTCTGACTGACAAAGCAAAATAATTCACAACCGCTTTTGAGGCCGTGGCACTTGCCAAGGAACCCTTCTTTGTATGCCTTATTCCTATTCTGAACTCCCACATGAGCATGAATGTGAAGATACTTGCTGAAGGGTTTTGAAGGATGGCATGAGAAAGGGATTCCAAGGACGGCATAGCACATGATGTAGGGATACTTGAGCTAGCCTGGGGATGGAAAGCCACTCAGTCAGTGCAGTGTGGGGCTCCCCAGGTTCCAGTTCGCCCTGTTCCCAGCTCCCAAACCTTCTTGGCTGACCCTAGGCTGCACTGCAGGGTAGGAATACCCAGGGGAAACGATCTGCTTTCACTCCTCTGATGGCAGGTTGGGAATAGAAAGAGAAAATAACTTTTGGGAACCTTATTTTCTGACTCCTCCTGGCTGCTGGAAGAGCTACCATGAATCCTCCTCGTTCTTCATGCTCTGCTCTTTCTGTTGCTGCCTTTGCCTTCTGCAGTCCCCAGCTCCCTGGCACACCTCCTCATTGTAAAACACAGCCACCAGCAGAAACTTGTGATAGGCCTCAGCATGAGTCTGATCCCACAGCTAACAGAGACAGAGGAAAACTATACTGGTCTGGGACAAATCTGTAAATTTAAACTCCCATCTTTTGTATCATCTAATGGTATGTCAGAAGATCGTAACACAGTCTGAAAGAGGGTAACACAATGTGGTTTCCTGAGACTGTGAGGGACTGGAGCCAGTGACCCAGGAGGTCCCATCCCTTCCCATGCTCTTCTTTTCTTTCCATGCTCCCTTCTTGCTGCCACACATCTAAATTTAGGCTGTAAACTAATTTTAACTGTAAGGGGCATGGGGTCGACTCTTTTGAGTGTCTGACACACTGTAGGAGCAGGGTAACTAAAACACAAATGCTTATGTAAATTCATCTTTGATTTTGTAATCAATTTAGTTCACTAATTTGTTGCAGGGATTGGCTGCAGTAACATGCCAGAATTTTTACTGCCTCTCTGCCATAAAACTGACAAGCGTAGGTTTTCTGTTTTTGTTTTTACTTCCTTTCAAGTGTAATAACTTCCCTTTTCATAAAATGCCAACATATTCTTTTAAAACTGTCAGGCTGCCATCAACGTGGTCATGATTCAGTGCCAGGCCATAGCCAGACAAGATGAGTTACAAGGTAATCTTTTCCCTGCCAAACAATACAAAGATATTGGCACCTTTCTCACGGCTGCAAATCAGCTCAAAGGGCCACAGAAATCAGAAACCCAAGAATGACTTCTTCCTCTTTCTGGTGTTTGCCTTGCGAGGAAAGTGGCGTTCTGCAAGGAATCGAATGTTTTCATTAATAGCACGCTGGCTTCTTCCCTTTCTCCAAGTCCTTTCCCCCACAAAAGTCCCTGGATATGATTTTATTGAAATTGAGGATACCTTCCCCTCCCCTTCAAGTTACACACTGGATTCCTGCAGACTGGTTTCAAGGAAATGCTACTCCCAAGATGAAATACAAAGCAGCTGCACAGCTTTGGCTGGGGAGGCTGCACAAATGCCACCAAAAAGTGAAGTGCTGTCTCAGCCTAACTGGAAGGGTATGGATATTCCTATTCAGGAAGGCCATGCAGCAGTGGGGACTGTCCCTTACATCATGCAGAATTAACAGTAGAAGAGGCCACAGAACCGGAATATTGACCCCATTTTTTCCATACGACTGACACTAAAAATGAGGCTTTTCAAAGTCCATCAGCTGGAAAATTAATACATCAGCACAGTAAGAGTTTCAAGATGCACCTTTAAAGCAGTAGTAGCTTCACATGATTTTGGGACTGTGCCTACCTTCTTCACTGTTAGAGTTCCTTCAAATTCCTGCTGCTTTTAAATGGTTTGATACCAAACCTCCACCTCCTACCTCCGTTCCTCATCCGGGATTTCAACAGATTTCATCAGCCTCTTAATTTCATAGTTCTGAAAGGGCATCAAGAGTTTTGCTGAAAATAAGTGGCTCCATCCCATACTTACTATGCCCCTTATCCTAGTAAATCCAGAACTGGCAGCTTTGCACACAGAGAGAACAACTGGCGGAAAAGATACAGTTAGTGTCATTGGGAGAATGTTCTCTCCCCTGTTCCCCATAATTTTTTACTGTACGACCACCAAGTATACAGTCAACCTAGCAACTTTAGCACCTCGATTCTTCCTCATACCAATTTGTTGAGCAGGATGGTACTTAAGGTTGCCAAGCTGAGAAAAGTTAGCCTGGGCTCTGACTGAAGTCAAGCTGATTTTCATCTGGCCTACCAGTAACAGATTCCTGGAGCCAAACTCTGCCCTCAACTCAATGTGGACAACTCCCTGTTTCCAGTAAGGTAGAACAAGGGTAAATTAAAGGCAGGAATTGCAACCACAGTAGCAAAATAGTTAACAATGCCAAGACTTATTCCAAAACTGAGATAGCTGCAACACTTTGGCAATGCTCGCAGCAATAAAAATAGTAAATATTCATTTCTCTCACAGCAGCAAGCATATAGAGATATCTTATCAGGTATTTGCTGATAATAGTGTGTTATGGAGTGATAACGGTATGCTATGAAGAAATAATAGAATGGAGGAAAGGTGAAATTTTTTCAGAATGACTTGTCAAAGTAGAAATGTTCTTTGGACATTGTTGGGTTAACTAATATATGACTGAAATTTACTCATAATTACTTGCTATTAGAACAAATATGCATGTCTACTCACACATGTTACTTGTAAAAATGCCCATACAAAAAGTATTGCACCCATCACACACATCCGAAAACAAGACTATTGCTGGAATTTAGTCAGTTTTAGGCTCTACACAAGCTATTTAGCAATAGAGAACAGTCATTTAATAAAGGGCTTGGGCAAGGTATCATCTTTGAGAAACTTGAATAAGAACTTACAGCAGCAGGTTGCAGCTACCCAGATGGATAAAGGTACATAACTCTAGTACTCACTGTTCTAGTGTTTGCATCCTTTAATCGAACACAAGGTATCATTAGAAAGGTAATGTTTGCAGTCACATTAGAAATCACAAACCTTGAAGCGTGCATTATTAGAGAGAGGGTAGGTGAGTATCAAACACAGTTATTTTAAGGTATGAAGTTTGAGACAAACACACAGATCATAGTAAAACTTTTGCAATACTGCAGCCCAATTGTTCCGGAAGCATGAAAAGAATGATTAAAGAAAATAAAAAAGAGAAAAGTGACACAGATCACTGAAAGCATGAAGTGATTCGGGAGTTTGTCTAGTTCTGCTTAGGAAGCCAAATGAACCACTCACGAAGGGAAAATGATATCCAGTAAGGAAAGGAAATCAGATGAATACACAATTTACACACCATCTAGATAAGCAATATTTACCTTCAGATAACTTTAAATTCAGCTACTGAAATCAAGTATTTCCGGTCTCCAAAACTCTTATGACTTAGACCAACATCTTAATAGCTCTAATCCACGTAGTTGCAGATGGAAAAAAAAATTAAAAAAAAAAAAAGAAAAAGAAAACCAAACAGAACTTGAGGTACCTTACACTCCAACTGGATCTGTTACTGGATACACAGCAAGATAAGGTACATTCAATAAGGAAGTCCTCAGGCAATCTTCTGCCTATAGAGTACTCCAGACAAAGTAGCCCTGTTTTCTTCCTCAGTATATTTCATTTGAAATGTTTAACTAGAAAATGGGATTATATTAAAAATAAATTTCCAGGGGGAGTTGCACTTCGGCTGCACTCCAAAGCTCAGTGCAAAGTATTAGACATGCAAGTTATGATGATGGAGAAACCAAATTTCCACTCTTAAAATTATATAGTATAATTAGTAACAAATCTATTCAGAAAAAAATTTTAAAAATATTTTAGTGGTTAAGCAGCACCTTCCTTTCTGATGACATAATGCTATTCTTTACATCAAATCCAACCTCACTCAATAGTTGCTTTTAACATTAAAGTGGAGCCTAGTCGTATGAAAGAATATTAAAACTGATGCAAAATTTAATTTTACATGCTCTTTAAGGCAACTTTAAAAAGTAGTTTAAAAGTAGTAAAGGTTGTCTTGATGTTACTGGAACCCAGTTTTGTTGCAAGTACATGAAAACTCTTTAAAGGTCCCCTTCAACTGGAAAGCAACAACATACTAACATAATACTAGCCAGTGAATCTTGTAAACCAAGTACAAATGTACCCACTGGATCTCAGTGGGTCAGGAATCAGCACCAGAATCATTCTCCTCTTGTTCTCTCTGTTAATCTCCATGAAATTGAGACAATCCTGAAGAAGTTAGGAGGACAAAGGACAAACAACCCTATTTTGGACATCACGTCCACAGCCCCAAGGTTTGTGGTCAAGATCAGTGTATGCTGTGGGAGAGTGTGGAGCAGAGGTAAAGGGGAAAGCCTGCAGGGTATATCCTATCCATCAGCTTGCCATCTCTTCTTCTAGGTGAAACCTCACATAAAAGGGAACGCTACTTTTGTGCCAAAGCTGTGATAACACACAAGATAAATGACTATCCTAAAAGGCTTATCTTATAGAAGACTACCCTAACTCTTCTCTTCAGGAAAGAACTCCTTCTTGGGAAGTACCATGTACTGTTGGATCTATGGAGAGTGAGCATTAGTTATGGAGAAGGATCTAGGACCTGTACACCCATAGAATGTAAATTTGGTTCTTGCATCAGAGAACTTCCAATTAAGTTAAGGTCAAGAGAGAAGATGTAGATCCAGGCAGACAGGTAAAGGACAAAGGATGCACACAGACAAAGGAGGAGAACAGCCTTGTGAAAGTACCTGCAACAAGCAGTAGATGAAACTCTTCGTAAGTGCTTTTGCAGAGCAAAGGCTCAAGGAAGATTTTTGCAGGAAAATAACATAATATGTTTTTGTATGCCTACAGAAGAATCCTCCAACATACAAATAACAGCAGTAGAAGGGAAGTTTGATGTATGCAACATATAGCAATGCCTCATTTTTAACAGTTTCCACTAAAATAGTTCACAAAATGTCACCACCTTACCTTGAGCAGAGGGTGATATTTTTTAATTATCTTTATTTGTTTTGACATTTCAGCCCTCACTGTTTACACACTCTTTAGCATTAATGTTGAACCAATCTGGCTTTATTTTAGCAGGCAACACTTTATTAACACACTAAAACTTCGAGTTTCCTCAGAAATGCCTTCAACAGGCAATTTGGATGACAGCCAGGCGTGAAAAGCCACCTCTAAGTGAAAAGTATTAAAAAATGGAATGGACTTTGGAACAGAGAATATGTAAGTCCAGTTACCTAAGTCCTGTGAAAACGTAGCAAATGTGAAGAGTAGATGATGTGCCACAGGGCAAAGAATTACACAGGTTGATAGCCTAATCAACATTTCTTTCATGGGTGCCCTCTCAGTCATAGCATACTGGTGAGTAAAACAGTGCCAGTGCTTTGAGTTACAGTCACAATCCAATTCAAACTTTATCTGTATTTAAGATATCTGCCTCAAAGAAAAAAACGTACCATAGTAATTTCACAGTCTACCTCAATCCCCACACCCTGGACACCCTACAGCTGCAGGGAGATCACTTTCTGCAACACAAATGGGAACGAGAAAAACCTAAATATGATTTGAAACATTTAGCTAGTAACTTTTTAAAAAGTGTTTACCTTGAACATGTATCCCGTCTCGCCCGCATGCTCTGTCAGTGTGGCAGAGCAACATGGTGGTGACTCTCTCCACTTCAGCTCCACAGGTAGTTGTAAACCTTCACAACTATGTTTCACCCTGGGTCATTTGCTTCAAAGAGAAAAGAAAAAAATAAAATAGGAAAAGCAAAACAGGGAACAGAGTTAGCTCTGTCCTTTTCACTTCTGTGGGTGACCAGGAGTGAGGATTAGCTTCCTTTCAGAAGTCCTCTAGCCTTTATCCTGTACAGACCTGAAGAGAAATAATGAAACTTTGCTTGCTCCTCTTCTTCTGTGTTTAAAACATAACTAGATTTTAGGAATTGAACCAACAGGAGAGGTGAAGTATTCTAACAATTAAGTGCTTTCCTTGCATTCTTTACCAGCATTCATGGGACAGAAAAGAAAAAAAAAAGTAAAAAAAAAGCCAGAATAAAATGCCTACCCTGCCACACCTGGTCATTATTAATTATATAGTTAATCAAACTGGAAAGGCCACACAACCTAATTTAAGCAGAAACCTGGCCAGAAATCACTTTTTTTTTTACTGTTGCTCTTCCACTGCTTTGTATGCATAGGTTATCAGAAGCTGTCATTTTCAGACTGCACAGATGGGCAAAAGCCAGAACTGACATATTTAACTTGGGAGGGGGAAAGGTGAGATTCATGGTGAATGGCAGGAGCCAGTTAAAAAACTAAACACCTGTCATATTAAATAGAAAGAAACCTGCTATCTACCGAAACTCTACTCAGCAGAGTCTGACCCCACCTACAGAGAGCTTGAATTACAGGATACTTGTTATAACAAACAGAAAAATACTAGAGAACCCAAGCCAGGAGTCAGGCTGGGCAGTATGTTGCAGCTCTCTCCCCAAGGTGACAACCTTTCCTCCAGTGCAAAGAGCAGCCCTGCCAAGGAAGAATTTGTACAGCCAGCCTCCTTTTCCTCGCTTGGCCCCAAGGAAAGGAGGATAGTAGTTGTCCTGCTGTTTGTGGCTGTGGTCCCATGGGAAGTGGTCCTCATATAGAATCACAGAATGGCTAGAGTTGGAAGGGACCTTAAAGATCATTAAGTTCCAACCACCCTGTCATGGGCAGGGACACCTCCCACTAGAGCAGGTTACTCCAAGCCTCATCAAGCCTGTCCTTAAACACTTCCAGGGATGGGACATCCACAACTTCTCTGGGCAACCTGTTCCAGTGCCTCACCACCCTCACAGGAAAGAATTTCTTCCTAATATCTAACCTAAATCTCCCCTCTTTCAATTGAAAACTGTTACTCCTTGTCCTATCACTACACTTCCTGACAAAGAGTCCCTCCCCATCTCTCCTGTAAGCTCCCTTTGGATACTGGGAGGTTGCAATAAGGTCTCTCTGGAGTCTTCTCTTCTCCAGGCTGAACAGTCCCAGGTCTCTCAGCCTGTTTTCATAGCAGAGGTGCTCTATTCCTCTAATCATCTTTGTAGCCCCTCCGCTGGACCCATTCCAACAGGTCCATGTCTTTTCTATGTTGAGTACTCCAGAGCTGGACACAGTACTCCAGTTGCAGAGCGCAGAGTAGAGGGGTAGAATCACTTCCTGCAATCTGCTGGTCGGGCTTCTTTTGATGCAGCCCAGGATATGGTTGGCTTTCTGGGCTGCCAGCGGACACTGTCGGCTCATGTTGAGCTTCTCATCCATGAGCACTCCCAAGTCCTTCTCCTCAGGGCTGCTCTCCAGCCATTCTCTGCCCAACCTGTATTTGTGCCTGGGATTGCCACATCCCAGGTGCAGGACTCTGCACTTGGCTTGGTTGAACTTCATGCCATTTGCACTAGTCCACCCCTCAAGCCTGTCCAGGTCCCTCTGGATGTCATCCCTTCCCTCCAGCATGTCAACCACGCCACTGAACTTGGTGTCATCGGCAAACTTGCTGAGGGTGCATTCTATCCTACTGTCCATGTCTCTGACAAAGATGTTAAATAGTACTGGTCCCAATACTGACCCCTGAGGAATACCACTCATCAACAGCCGCCACTTGGACATTGACGTGTTGACCACACCACTTTGAGTGTAGCCATCCAGCCAGTTCCTTATCCACCAAGTGATCCATCCATCAAATCCATAACTTTTCGATTTTGAGATTAGAATGTTATGTGGGACAGTGTGAAATGCTTTGCTTAAGTCCAGGAAGATATAGGCAACTGAAAATAAAATGTTTTGCATGACGTGCAGAGAGTCTTTGAAATATTTTCGGACAGGGGAAAGAATAGGCCTATTGATTGAAAGGAATAATACACAGAAAGGGCCAGTTTATAGTGGCAGAGAGAAGGGAGGAATGTCCTCACTCTTTTGCTGTCCTTCATTTGCAAGACAAGGGAAGTATGGTAATATTGTCACCATTTGTACAAGATAAAACCACATTTCTTGCCATCCTGAGTCTCTAAATGATCATCCGGAGAACACTTCCCAATGACCAGCCCAAAAGTCCTTACCAGAAGCAGCTGGGGAACTCAGAATGTCATGTGCCAGGACTGGTCTAACGTGGCACGAGGTGGGATTGTCATAGGAGCACAGGGCACATGCTGTCTCCTTGGAATTCAGCCCATTGTCTTCTGTGTTTCATGGCTGGCTGATGAGAGAGTATTGGCCACAACTCTCTTACGACACATAAACAAGACTAATGGTGTCATAAGTATTACAGCAGGGCAAAGGCAGTAGGACAAGGTAACACGCTTCTGTGATAACTTAGCCTAAGATGGGTGAGAAAACAGATCCCAGCTTACGAAACTACTATACAAGAGCATGTCAGATAAGATCAAACAACCGGTCAACTCAATATCCTGTTTCTGATGGTATCCCAGCAGCAGATGTCTAGGGTAGGTGTATGAGAAACATAGCAAGAATAAAACAATCCTCCTTGAGATATTCCTTCTCAGCTTCCAGCAATCCTGAGTATTACGGGGGGTATGTAGAAAAACACAGATCATGGGAGGTTCAGGCTGGATATCAGGAAAATTTTTTACACTGAAAGGGTTATCAACCATTGGAACGGGCTGCCCAGGGAGGTAGTTGGATCACCATCCATGCAGGTATTCAAAAGATGGGTTGACATAGTGCTTAGTGACATGGTTTAGAGTTGAAGTGATGATTTTTCTCAGAGTTAGGTTCATGGTTGGACTAGATGTTCTTAAAGGTCCTTTCCAATCTAGACAACTGTATGATTCTACTTTCCTGTTGTTGTACTTCATGGACATGCATAAACCACCATCCCTGAGTGTCTACTCTGGCTTGTCCTCCTTATGCCAAGTTTTTCTCCTACTCTTTAAACTGAAGCGCACCTGGGCAAGGGCTGACTTGCAATACACATGAAAGGCACTTAATAAAAACAAGACCTCATCCTGGATGGCCCTCAACATGGTCTACAGAAGAAATTGTAGGTTATATCCCATCCTCATCCAGTAAAGTTAAATGAAACAAGGAACAACTCATGTTCTGCTTCTGCATGCAAAAAGACAGGTACAATAGATAAGACCCATCACTACGTAATCCCTCTCCACTTTTTCTGCTGCCAAAAAGATAAAGGAACTGAAAACAAGGGGTGGTTTGGCAAGTCCTTTCCTTGCCATAAAATATCAATATCATAGAACTAGTTCAGAAAGTAAGCTGAAATACAGCAACTACAACGTAACAGCTACTACAGCTGCATTTGCAAGGACAATCTGATGCTCCATTAGAGAACTAAAGTAGCACAGAGGATTGAGAGGCTGAGGCCAATTACAGTCTTCCATATACAAACTGAATATGCTATAATTATTTTCATCCTCTTACTTAAATCAAAATTTTATTTGAAGGCATAGTTTAGGAAGCAATGGCAATTATAAGCCACTGCCTTAGCAAAAATTACTTGCTTTCCAGTATATTTGGATATCATTATCAAAAATGCACACATGCAGCTGAAAGGTTGAACAGCTATAATTGAGGGGAAATTCTGGCCTGGATGATAGTTAGATCCATATTAAGTACAGCTTTTTTTTTTTTTTTTTTTTTTTCCTAAAGCATCAAAACCATTAGTGTTCTAGCTTAAATCTCTCGCTGAAAATACACTTTAAAATCTGATACTAAACGGCCCAGCCATAGTCCTGATACAAAATACAGTACTACAGATGACACACTGGGAAAAATAAAACAAAATTAACATACCAATGTTTGTGGCTGAACCACTATACCATTACTGGCATTTTGCTTATGTAGTGATTCCATTGGTGTTTTGCATTACATGGCAAAACCATAGGTTCCCCTTCTAAGAAAAGAATTGCTTAATGTGCCAAATGGTACATCTGGAGAGAAGTACTGCCAGCCTACAATGATTTAAAAAAAAAAAAAAAAAAAAGAAAAAACACAAGATTAATTTGATGCTTGCTGGCTAGGTTTCTAAATGATGATGCTCCTCACAATGTTGAGAATCCTATTTTTTATACTGAGAATTCCTATTGAGAATCATATTTTGGTAATGTATTGTCTATAGCTTGCAGGCTGGAAAGCATCTTTAATCCATTATTCCATAGCTTTTTATTTTTTTGGCAAATCCTGTAGCTGCAGGGGAGACGACTGTGGTTTTGGTGAGATAACATGTATTATTAGTGCTTTGCTGTAGCTTTTTAATTAAAATATTCTGTTGCCTTCCACTGTCAAAGACTCTATCAGGCACAGAATTTTTTTTGATCTTCAAGTGAATAACGTGAAATGAAGCCTTTTGCCTTACAGTGTGGATTTAGTGTCATATGGTATTTAAGGTTCAGCACACGTATCAGAGAAAACATGTAGAAAGGACCTATTAGATCATACATGATCCATTTTAACATGTTTTTCTGAAGTGCATTACACTACTATCAAATAAAGTCCAGTCAGCCCTTCCAAGCAGTGACTTCTGCTACTTCTTTGGAAGGTTACTGCACAAATCAAGCTGTTAGTGGTAAAGGGAGAAGTCCCTGCAGGGGGACCTCTGTGCCCCTTGTCTATCGCCAGAAAGCTCTGGGCAGCTAAAAGGCTTCAACTCTGCAACTCCAAGTGGAGATCTGAGGTGTAGCAGATCTCCATGTGAAGCTTTTAATTTAATTGCTTCAAACTGCACCCCCTTTTTAACAGTGTTCCCTTCCTGACATTTTCACAGAAGGAAAGGAAAAAAAAATCCCAAGGATTATAGACTCAGCTTTGCAAAGAATGATACATAAGCAGTGTCCGGATCTCCTATGATCTAATTCCAGTGACTTAAAATATAACTATTAACAGAAATAACGTAATAGATATTGTGGAAGATGCTGCTGCAAGAAGGCACACAAGTAATTCATTGGTAGGTTCAAGACATCACCAAACACATCTGTGCCACCAGACAAGGCAGGGATACAAAGATGCCTCGGAGCAAGGCTCTGCATTGCTAAAGCTGTGCCAAACCATTCAAGAACACAACTGTGCAAATCTGCAGTCGTTTCAGAAGCTGAAGGAGCTCTCTGGTTTTGAGGTTTGTAACAGTCCTGCACTACAAAAGGCCATCCAAAGAATATGGTTGATTTTTTTTCCATGAAAGGTGAATGATTTTCCGACTGAATACCTCCCTGATTCAGTAGCTCTAGGCAGGCTTTCTGGAGTTTCTGGAAAGAGACCTACACTATAGATCTCAGATCAAAAGTTACCAAAAACATTGCTCTGGAGTTGTTCATAACCAATCTGAAATAGTCTGTGGACAATATTAAATACTCAGTCGAGAAAAAAGGTGATGCCTTTTTCTAAAGAATATTTGACACCAAAAAATTCCAGAGAGCAAGCAGAGATAGTTGAGACTGAGTACTTATTACGGCAATGCAAATGCTTCAGGGATGACACATCAGTGCATGTGACACTGCAGACACAACCCAGGTAAAATTTTTGAAATTCTGTAAAAGGCTATGGGTCATTATTACAAGCTCACACTGTAAGCCTTTCAGAGTCACACCCCTTGGTAAGCTGCTTTTATGCTGTGAAATCTATTGTTTAGAACAAAGACACTGATAAAGTTGGCTTGGTCAAACTGCTGGTTTTGAATGGCACACGTACAGCCACACTTCACCTGCTTCCCTGTCAGTTAAGGCACATGTAATTGTGCTACAGATGTACCTTCAGCTCTGCTGGAAAGATATACTACTCCAGTATTCCACTAGGTAATAAACACTTCCCATAGTATTAATGAATTCTGAAAAATGGAACTAAACCCATACCGAACTTTTCAAAAGCCGGTCATCCTCTCCCCTACATGTACAAATTGCCAGCCATCACAGGAAGCTTCTTTCATAACTTGAATAGTGTAAATTGCTTTGACATGTATCAGCACTTCTCACATCTGGAAGCATCTTCTCACAAACTGACTATGCACATTGAAAGACAGACCTGAAGTTTGAACATATAAGTCAAGTTTCGCAAATCAACTCACCTGTCCTCCAAATACAGTGACATTTTTCACCTCACACAGCAGTTCTTTCATTTTCCCAAAGATCAGAATTTTTACATTCCAGGAGGTAGTTTTCAAGGAGCACTCTTTAGTTCCTTCCTGAAGAAACACGTTTGAAAATTGATCTTATCTAAGTTATTTCCCTTCTCTGACACAGAATATTAATGGAAATTTCAACAAAGAATTCAGAGCAGTGTGCCTGTCAACAAGTGGATGAGGAGCATCTACATTTAGACAGAAGCTACTGAACTTTTCGAACAGCTTTGGAGACCGACGTCTAAAGTGCCTGGAATTATTTGTTTACTTTCACTGTCCGGACCTGTGCTTCATTTTACTAAACAATCAGCTCTGAAGTCTTCCCTGTGGCATTTATTGCGCATCTCTTATTTATAACGTCACATATCAGATCTATAAGTATGGCTCTTGCGGCATGTATCATGAATTTCTGCTTAACTTATTTTTATGTTGTGAAAACACTACTTTTCCTAAAACCCAATATAATAGCAAAGAACAAAGTTCACAGTGAAAATAGATGTGGCACGGTTTTATCCTCCGATAATGTAACAGTTCCTTAATATTTAACTTCTATAATAACAGCTAAATTAGATACATGCTTTCAGAGACACAAACTGTTCCAAGCCTTGCTGTTTCACAGATGGTGGATGCAGAGATTAAGTGACTGGCTGAAAGTAACACAGGAAGTCTGTGGCAAAGTCAAAAACTGATCCAAGAACTCCTGATTCCTATCCACTGTCTGAACCACAAACCTATTGTGTCTTCCAACTTGTATTTTAATTTTGTACCTGCATACATTGTTTGCCCTCACCATGCTCCATTGCAAGAGCTCTCAATACCATTAGAAAATACCAGCTCTTATTTCCAATAATCCCCATGTTTGGTGTCACAAGGTCTACCTCCCCCTTCAAATCTGGATGGAGGTCCAGGAGCCCCTTCCACCACTGTTCCCAGACAGACAGCACTGGCAGCCCAGCTCTCTCTATGAACACAGCCCCACAGACCTCCCACCTCTTCCCAGCCTCTTGAACACCATCTGCCTCACATTCCATTTGCTAAACCTGCAAACCTGGCAGCATAGCTGCCCAATTCACAAGACTTAGATGGTACGTGAGTCTTCTCTGTTCATTACTGTCTTGAAGGTACTTGTGGTTCAGAAACTCCTTTCCTATCTGGTCTGGGAGGTCCGCTCTCATCCTGGCACCCAACAGCTTCAACCCAGCCAGCTCTGGCTGCAGGAGCAAGTTGCCAGTCCTCTTGGAGGGACCATGCAGTAAACAACACCTCTGCAAATATAGTTTTGCAGAACTTAAATTCCAGGGAAGAAAAACCTAAAGCTTTCACCTTTTTATTTGGGATAACTGAGAACATAAAAACTGAAAGACCGTATGGGAGAGATTCAGGAAAATACAACCAGCTGTTAAATACTTCATGTTATTGCATGTCAATGGGAAATAAATACCAGGCATGTGCTTTCAAAGCCTCCCTGATGTTATTTGTCTAGAGCTGCAAAACCCACACCAGCAGTACAACCCAGGAACTGCACACCATCATGTTCTGGCACTGATCACCACAAAACAGCTTCCTGCACCTCATGTTCACACATGGAGTGCCTCAGGTTCATGCTAAGTGAAAAGAAATCATGGTGGCTCAGAAGCCATCAAATCCAGCTAATTAGCCAAATGTGCTAAATGCTGGGGGAAAAAAATGAAACAAGCATGAAAAGTGTTTGTGTAGAGCAATAAAGAAATACAGAAGCCTACAGTGCATATAAAATTAAAAATTAATCACCATTAAAAAATTATGATTTTCCTTTTAAAAAATCCTTCACTTTCACAAACACACATACCTGGGTTTACTGTTCCATAAACCAGTTCATCCAGATTTGTTCCCATTAGCCAGATTCCATAATTTACAGTGGACCAAAAATGAAAAGCTGGATCCTGTCAATGGATGCCAGACAACCTGTGATTAAAAAAAGATTTTGGGATGGAGTTTCCTAAGTAACCATAGAAAAGCCACATATTGATCATTTGAGTTCAGCGTTCTCCCTTTCCCAAGAGAAAGAACATAAAAACATGCATTTGTTTACATCAGTTTGAAAGGAAGTGGTAGAAAGAATGACTGTAATACTGCCCTGGCCAACATTATTTCCTGGCTCCCTCAGCATCTGCTGATGTTTGAAGTGAATCTGCATAAAGTGCACCTTTGCTAAACTTCTCAAAATATATAAAATCTGAACCATTTCTGAGCAACAAAATCAAAAAAGGGGTGATAATGGATATGCAAAACAAATGCCACTTCTCTCTCTCTCTCTGCCCACCAGCAGGAAATAACAAAATATCCAGATTTGCATTTGAACCCCACCAGCATCAGTGGGAATGTCTTATTCAGAAATCTCAGAACAATGGAGTTTATTTCGACACTGCCACTAATTTCTAGTCCCTGTCTCCAGCTTGACCAATTCCCATAGAAAAAGCGAGGAAGCTGTGGAGTGGCAATGACAGCAGATAAGGAAAAGAGGATTACCATCATAGAGACTTACCTTACAGCCATCATTTGTTAATATTTGAGTTATGCCCTCCGTTACCGTAGCATTTGCCATATTCTTTCCATTATACACATACAAAGGCTGAAGAAATACTCATTTCAAATGATTAAGTTATTCCAAGTGTGAGAATTTTGAAAAAAATTAGTATACCTTACTAGTACTACTCACTAATTTAGTTGCATACCATAGAAAACAGGACTGTGCTTTTCCTAGCGAGCATAAAATAGAAACAAATAGGTCTCATGTGGAGACTCATGCTGTTAATTTGGTTGCCAATCCCTGGAAGACACTCTGTCATTGGCATATTATCTTCCTGGTCTACACCACATCTGACAATTTACTTCTCTTAAAATTTGCTATTACTGCACTGGGCAGCCTCCAGCATGTAGCAGGTTCCAAAAGAGGATGTTCCTAAACTCACAGTGCCTCATGGGCTTCAGTAATGATTAAAGTGAAAAGGGACAAGATGCTAAGCATTTTCTGGGAGGGTTCTCCTGCTTAGCAAGGGGCAAAAAATGTGATTTGTATTTCCATTAAATTTATTATCTCAACAATAAAACAGGAATATTTTTGTAGCTTCTTTTTAGGGTGTGTGTGTGGGGGGAAGTGATAGGAGATAGCAGAATAGCAGTACATGAAAAAGCAGGTATCTGTTTGACATTCAGTGCCTGCTAGTTGCTAACGTAGAGGTTTGGAGCATTTTAATCTAGAATTTGCCTTAGAAGTCAGGAAGAAAAATAAAGGGTAACAAACAAAAGGAGATATGTGACTGTGGTGGAGGAATCCCAGGGGTCCAGGACTTGGAGAACAATCACTGGATTGGGCGCTCAAGAAGCAGCAGCACTACCCCTCCTTCCATACCAGCTTTTACACAATCCTTCCCCCCATCTCCAACACATCCTTCACAGCAACAAGTTGTCCTTGGCATGACCCATGTTTCCAGCTAGTAAAGTCCTCCTCTGTTCCCCCCATTCCCTCAGAAGGCATCAGTTTTCTATTTTAAAAATATCAAGTCACCCTATCTCTGCTGTATTATAAAACAAACAAAACAACCCAAAACAGTTTTGTGTGTGTGGAACAAGAACAAAACACTTCAAACCCAAAGAAGTTTCCAATAAGTCACTCATTGAAATTCAGGAAGAAAAAACCCCAAAGGGTAAAAATACCCCACGTATCCAAGTTCTCTGAGGCCATTTCTTTCCCTCATCTGTGTTCCATCATCTTCTTCCTTATCCAAAAAAGTTGCGGTGTCCGTGGGAGTATGAAAAAACATTGGTGTGACCACCGAAAGGAACTCTCTGTCTGGCAGCATAAAGCCACGCGTTATCCCGTCTCCAGGAACTCAGCCTTGCTTTGACGGTCATAAATATTCTCTGATGACAAAGCAAAGGGTAGTCATTCATCCAGAGTGAATAATACTTTAAAACCTTGAAAAGCACATTGGGATCTCTGCTCTGTCCCTGGGCAGAATGTGAGATCCATGGGAAACAACCTCTGATTGGCCTTACACGTAGGACACCTAGTGCTGCTCACCTCCATCTTCAGGGTGATCCAGGCAGGACAGAGTGTTGGGCTTCTCCCTTTCAGAGGAGGTGAAAATGGTGGCCACTAAATTTACCTGAGGACAATATGAAGCTTTAAAACCTTCCCAATTCCCTCCCTTGTAGAAACACTTCTTGGGGTGTTTTGCTTGCTAGCCTCACCCCATCTTGAATGTGTACAGGAATCCAGTCTTCATATGATGTAGGCATCACTAGATGCAGTTTCACAGGCTAGTGAATTAAAATACCACATCCGTGAGAGTGACCTGCCTCACCTACATCACCGAGTAACACAGACACACGATGGCTAAGAAAGCATCCAAGCACAGGTTATCTGATAAGTGATAGCTATCTATCATTATCAAAGGGTACCCAGAAAGTCACCTTACCTTTTAAGATACACTCTGCCCTTGGAAATTTTCAAAGCTTTAGAAAACAGTTACAAACATGTTTTTAAAAGGGAGAAGAAAAAAAGAAAAAAGACTCATTATAACATTAACTGTACACTATACTGCTTAATCAGAGATCTCCTAATTTTCAAGAGAGCATTACTTGACATCTTGTTGCATAAATACTCTGCTTCTGCAAGCAGATCCATGAACAATCAGTAATACACGTCACAGTCTTGCAAAAGAAATTGATGAGAAAATTATGACTAGCTTTCATTTAGTCAGTTTAGAACCCCCCCAAAAAAAAGATCTAAATGTAAATCACTCTCATCTTTTAGCCTCCCTTTCCACTGCCCATCCCAGAAGTTAATAATATATTTACAATGAGTAAATAATAACTTTATGCCTACCTATATATGCCTTCTCCTTCTACAGTAGTCTTTTAAATTAAATTTAATCTTGCCATTCAAGGTAGAAAGAGGTAATAAAACTGACCTGTTTATTAGCCAGTGTAGTTTTAGAATTATATTCACATTTCTTCCTTTGAGAATGTAACTGATTGTTGACACAATGGAGGCCAAGCATGCATTTATGGTGCATGATATCATTGTGTGGCTAATAGAGGGAGTTTACTTATTCCACAGATGACTGCCATAAGAGAATGTAATTGCTCAATAATATGCCGATGTACCCATGGGAAGGATTTAAGTCATCTGAGACCTGTGTTGGGCACTTGCCAGGGACCCCAGCACTACCTCTAATTTGCACGAAATGGAGGAATTGTGGCCATCTTCTGCAATAAGGATAAACAGAACAAGGGAGGGAGTCAGGAAAAGTCAAAAAGGCACTCCGGATCAAAAACTGGTTAGTCTTTTAGTTCACATGAATAAATTGGAGGTTTTGTGATTTAAAGAAGAAAAATCAGAAACTTAAATGTGATTAAAGAGAAAGACTAAGAAAAAACCCATTAAATTAAAGGAAAAAAAGCTTTTAAAAAATTTTAGCATTTGTTTTTTAAGGGGTCCAGGATGCGGAGAGTATTGCCACCTAGCTATAAGCTCCTAGCAAATGTAAATGTCTCCTCATAAAAAAATGATTGTTGCATGCTACTTCAATTTTCTGAGGAAAAAAAAGAAAAAATTCTCTTTTTGTTTTTTTTTTTCTCAGAAAATTGAACACAATTAGAAGGGAAAAAAAGTTCCCCAGATTCAGGAAATTAAAGCTTTGAGTAACAAACTTACAAGGGGTCAAGTCAACGTAAAACAGGTGCACTCCAGTACACAAGATGATCTACATCAGATCAAAATTATGCTACCAAGAATTAAAGGCTCAAAACCAGATACAGCATTTGACTCAAAAACTATTTATGGAAAATGAAATCTTCACAACGTTTGCACTCTGGCTTTATTTTCTAAAACATCTAATCAAGTCAAAGAGGAACATCTGATTGATTGACTATTAGCGTGAGATAAAAAACAGTCAAAGCAGAGTTAAGAGCTCTAAGAATATTGCAAATCAAGTAGCACAATAGACAATCCACTTGACAATCCATACTGCTCAAGGATCCAGAGTCACATGCCGAGATTCAGCTTGGTTGGATGCCTACTCGTAACTACGTAACTCCTTCTACTGATTTTTGAGAAAGCTACTCAAAATGCTTTCGTTCAGGTACACAGATAGAAATTTTACCTCCCTCCAATGAGGCCCATAGCAATGTAAAGATACCCTGCATTTAAAGTGAGAATGACCAGAGGGCCCCTGCTGTCTGGAGCAAAAATGGAATTTAACATCTCTCTGAGCCTCCCCCTGGAGAACTTTTCCTGAATTTTCAAAATGTTTTTGGGGATGTTTTCTGTCCATATTTCCTCAAGATACAGCTCAGAAGAACCTGCCCAGACTTTGCACGAAAGTTCAACTCCAAACCCCACAAGGAGTCAAATGATCTGACTCAACGAGATGCACCATCATGATGTGATGCTCAGCTCAGGGCCCATATGAAACCTACTCCACTTAAAATCAAAAAATTATTCAATCCTAATGAATTTAGCAGTTCTGTTGATTTCAGGTTAGTTTTTCATATTAGTCATTTCCGCCAGCTTTCCCTTTTTTTCTCCCTCCCTTCCTGATCCGATTTTTTCCATTTTCAAATAAGATTCAGAAATCTGCTCAATGGCAGGTGGGTGGAGGCGCTCCAGATACTGTGTTTGTTGGTATCCCAGCGGTTATTTGTGGTTGACTTTTTTGGTTGCCCACAGGAATTTCCAGGGTGGTGTAAACAGACAGATGTGGGTTTTTTTCTGCTATATAGATGACACCATAGAGAGATATCAAAGGGAAAAACCAAATCCATGAATAATGCAGTAGTGGCAGCGTTTGAAGCTCAGAACTTTAAAGACTGTCCTCTGAATTTATTGGTTTAATTACTGGGTATGGACATTTAGGCCATCAGATAGCTTTTGAAATCAAAACATCACTGAAACGTTTCCTGAATATTTAAAAGTTTATACAAAGTGAAAGTGGGCTCAAGTACTGGCAAACTCAAAGCTGCTCCTGTCTTGACAGCAATGCCCTAACGTTAAATATTAAAATTGCTTGCTCTTTTCCTCGCTATCATACTGTTGTAGTTTTGGTTTTTTTTCAGCAAGGCAACTCAACAACTATTCCATGACTCTTTGCTACTATAGCATTGGCAAGCTAAAGGAGAAGGCTTCGAGGGTATGGGTGACAAGGCAGACCTTTTGTTGGCATAGGTTGGTAAAGCTCCACTGATCTCAGACTAACTTATATTACTGAGGAAATTCTGCTCCTTGTTTTCTTTTTGTTTTTACTGGTACCACTACACACAAAAAAAATACTGTTGCTGTGTGATTTTTGTGTGCCTTGTGCTCCCAAGTGATACATTGTGGCGTTTTTTTCCTTTGAGATTAACAAGCAGCACATGATTAAAATAACATTAACTCAAGAGTGCGACTTGCCAATCATTCTTACTCTGAACTGCCAGCTAAAGCTTTTTTCATCATTTATTTTTTCAGGAGAATTTGTATATGTTTCTGTCAGTCTATTGCTGAGCATGGCAGGTTACAGAGGCATTCTGATTCATGGCTGGACATAGATTATTTTGAGTAGAAGGAAAAAGGAGTCTTGGTTTTAACAGCGTTGCACTGTCATCTTGCGGTTGCAGTGCTCAGTTCCTAACCCTTATTTGGAAATGCCTTGAACAGGAATTCAATGTGAGCAGGAAGAAACGGTGATTGCCTCACTCCTGGGGCTTCGGTTTATTTGGAAGCCTCCTTCCTGCCACTCTTGTGACAACAAGACAGACTGACCTTGCCAACTGTTTCCACTTCAGTTCTTGCCATCTCTTTCCTTCAGGAGGAGAGCATGACCTCCTCCGTAAAATTGTCATTCATCTCCTCCAGACTTCCAGTACTTCTACTGTGAACACTTATTTGAAGACACACTTTCAAGGCAACATTGTGTACAGTCCTCCTTCCTGCCTGAGCTCTAATGAGGGAATGGTCTACCACTGCTGGCTCCTAATTAGTTATACGTCTATTTCACAACTGAGGCAAATCACTTCAAACACCTTCTTGCCTTAATTTACTTTTTCCAACTTGTAAACAGCAAGTAGTTTTTGCTTCTTTTTCTGGACAGCTCAAGATACCAGCCAATGTAGGATTCTCCATGTAGACCTTTCCACTCAGCTCAAAAGAGTTAATTTCCGGAGCTTGCCCAAAATATAAAAGCAAGCCCTGAGCTGGGCCTCTGCTTCCAATTGTGCTGTTCCCAGCTAGAGCACTGCTTTACCACCTGCCTCCTTATATCCTCCTGCTGGCTAAAAAGAAACCATGCTCCTGAAGGACACGCAAAATTAATCCAGGCCCAGTGAAGTCTGACCTAATCATCTAACAGTGCATGACTAGGAACGATGAAACAGGAGTCAGTCTAACTAGTTACCTGGAAGCGTAGAGCATGATGTTACCCCTAACTTAAGCTACAGATTCCAAAAGAAGAACCTTGTCCTCTTCAAAAGGCAATACATAAATATCCTGCTATACAGATTCTTCCTTACCCTTTATCCAATACCAGGAATCAAAAGCTTAAAAATCTACATTGTTTCTATTTGAGCTCTGTCTTCACTTCTGTAATTTCTCTCAAGTTAGAAAAGAAAAATTTACAAGGTCACTATTGTTACCTTCAGTTTTGGCTTTTGTATTTGGACTGCCAATACTTCGAGGGAATATTTATTTTTGCAGAAACTACTGTTAATGGTAAGTCAGGGGAAAAAAAAATAATGTCAGAAATGGGTTCCTATGGGGCTTATTTTAGTATTTGGGAGGAAAAACGCCGTATTTGGATTAGAATTGCGTTACTATTGTTCCCCTGAATGGAATTTAGAGTATGCATACTGAATTCTCCATTTTCAGAAAGAACTGCCTACAGCTTAAAATGCTCTAAGTCATGTTTACTTCAACTTCTTTAACAAGTGAAAATTGTTAATCCATTTGCAAGATTATGAAAAAGACAGACTTACACATTGACCCAAAATCTTACTACCAGCAAAGGGATCCTCTGTGGGCTTTGGAAGCCAGTAAGGCATGGTTTTTTTTTTTAATTCAGAGTACGAGGGCTACACTTTAAAAAAAACTAAATACAAGATATTGATTGTAAGATCCCTGTTTTTTTAAAAAAACTTTTTTTCCTGTACAAGGTATTTTAAGAGGTCAGAATTCTGTATTTTATTCTCACTTTTTCAAAATTGTAGCCTCCCCAGAGGGAGAAAATCCACATACACACACAGTCCAGACAGTGTCAAAACCAAGCAGCTGCTGCAAGACTTACAAGAGCCGGGTGCCTTGGCTGTTCCAGAGAGACCACCTCTAACAGCAGAAGACAGCTTGATGGCTAATTCAGTCCTTCGCCTTGCTTACTGATACTGCCAACAGGGCTGCTAATTAGTACTAACTGTGACGGTGGTTACTGTGATGTGGACAGCTGTTTGTGAAAAGCTGGACTGAGACCACCAACTCACTTCAGACAGGCCACTAAACAGCCATCTGAGGGTAACCACTAGGTTGCTAGCAACTTGGGTTAGATTCAAACTAGTGACTTCGAGGTGAAAAGGCTCCATATTCAATTACCAGTCCCCTGAGTCATCCCATCCACCCTCTATAGTTATTTCGAAGTGCTTTGGTAAGCAATATCTGAGGACATTACATGTGTTCAAAATGCTAAAAATACACATCTAAGAGGGCAGGGAACAGATCAGATCACCCAAAAGTAGGTTTTCCTTTCTGTTTAAAAAGAAAATAAGGAAAAAAGGAAAAATAAGGAAAAAAAAAGAAAAAAAAAAGTCAAATTCTAACACTTTAAACCTTTTTTTTAAAATATGTAAAAGGCCTTCTCCCTATCCCACTTTTTTATGCCAATTCATTTCTTGCAAATATCAGAAAGAGAGACTGTATATATATATATATTTATAATATAAAGAAAGGGAGACTGTTCTTAGAAAAAAAAACAAAACAAAACAAAACAAAACATATTCCTTTTACTTTTGTATTTTCTAAATAGCCAAATCAATAGTAGAAAAAAAGGGGAAAGCTCTTGAGGGCGGAGGGTGTGAGAAG
>VZRU01011511.1:199641-295072 GCA_013398155.1 Pedionomus torquatus
GGGTGGGGGGGGGGGGGGGGGAGGGGGGGGTCCACGCATACGTCATACCTGCCACACAGGACCATTCCTTTCATAAAACTCCCTTGAAGAAATATGTAGGATTTGACTGCACCCCATGAAGAGTGTTTTTCCCAACAAGCTGTTCCCAGGGTGTTGAAAAGCTATCATTCATAAAAAATTATTGAGGGGGAAGGAGGTAGCAAAGGGGAGTTCAGAAGGCCAGGGACGCCAGTGGAAACCACAGAATGAGACCCTCTGTAAAGCACGCACCTGTTTATGGCCACCATAATAGCTTAACTAGAAGGCTTAAAGTTCCAAATTGTGGGAGGGGGGGAAGGGGGAAAAGAGGGAAAACATAATGAAAGTCTGTTCTAATATCAAAATACACTTTAACCCATGGAGTGCAGGCTCCTAACAGATGGCTACAATTTAAAATAAAGCACTGACAATGAAAAATACGCAGAATTGAGGAAGATGGTCTTCCGAGATATCTTGGTATCATTAAATACACATGGGCTTGGGCCAAAGATTGGAAGTGCACTACTTTATAAGATTTGTGGCTTAAAAACTTCCTACTTAAATAATATTTAATATTAGAGAGCAGTTGAGAGTAGAGAGTAGGTGCCAAAGTCTGTCTAAATGAATTAATGAACAACTCCTGTAACAGAGAACTTACAAGGCAAGGAAAAGAGAGTGAAGCCACCCTGCAAAGACTTGGATGATACACAAATGTTTAGAATGACAAAGATTGCATTGTAATTTTAATGACACTGTTAGTAAAATCCCTTTACAATTTGTAACAGTGTTATGTACACCATTTGTCCTCAGTGAGTAGTAAAAGTGATGTACTCAAGCCTGTTGGCCCAGCTGAGAAGACTTAACATTAGGATGAGACTCCTCCCAGGTATTCATAAAAATGCCTTTTTTTTTTTTTTTTCCCCCCCAGGAAAAAGCTAAACAATTTCATCCACTATTCCCTTATGATGTGGTTTTGTTGACATTTTTGCTAAGACTTCTCAAAACATTTTGGGAAAATTAATCTCAAATTGAATGGAGAGAAACCACGGGTAGGGGGAATATACTTCTCACAGAGAAGCTGGGCTTAAATCTTCTAAGTATTCTGAGCAAGGCTGGAAGGCTGCCTTTGATTGCAGAATGCTCTGTCTTGTTGACAAACTAACACTTCTGGCAGAACCTATAATGGTGGGCCTATAAAAAGCAGAAAAGAAGGGCTGCACCAGGAGTTTGAAAGGGAACATGGGATAATACAAGACAGACGAACGTTCCTTTTCATTAATATTGTTGGCCCAATACTTTCCCATTTATTAGCGCACATGCAATACTGCATTTGATTTAGCCTTGTTCATATAAATCAGTCTCCTGAAGCGTACTTTCAATCCCTCACTTTAAGTTAGCTAGGTATGCAGAAGAAACATACAGTGCAGAATAAAGGGGGTAAGGAACTGAACAGAAATATCGCCCGCTCTATGCCTGGGAAAGGTTTTAAATGGTTTATCAATATTTTTTTTCCCTTTTATAATCACCCCCAAAGTAATAATACACTTTTGCCCTGCCAGATGGCTTTGATCTGCAAGGATTGCCTTAACTGTTTGGGGTGTTTTGGGTTTTGCCTTTTTTTTTTTTGTTTTTTTTGTTTAAAAACACAAATAACTTAGATTGTTTAGATCTGTATTTCTAGGTCTAATCCTTTTTAGTCAACCTGCTTTACATATTCTTCCAGCATGCTCTCCCCCTCCTCCACTTTAATTCTTACATATAACATTAACAGCTGAAAAAGTTCTTTGGCTAACGCAGGCAACTTTATCCACAGCTAATCAATAGGTAACCTAAGGCAGCAAATGGATTCTTATCCTCTGCACCCCTTAAAAAGCCCCCACAACCCCACAAAAATAAAATACATTGCAAAGTCCAGTACAAGACACTGATCTTACAGCACGAGACCACAATTTCAGGCACTCCAGAGAGAACATGACAGATTCTTATCTCTCCTTCCACTTTCTTCCTAGGCATCACTCTGCCCAATTTTAGTATCAATTCCTGACATTTCCAATCACAGCATGCTTTTGGAAATTACTGGGCAGAGATCATCACTTACCATTTAGCTAGTCACGCTGTGAATTACGTATGTGATTAGCCTTAAGAAAGTCCTTTGTTATGAATCCTTACTTCCCTGTTTTGCTGCCCAATTTGCCCATAAGCAGTTTATCTTACAACAGCACACACACACTAGTTTCATGATCTGTTCTGTGAGAAATATGAGAAACAATACATTACATGCTAATGCTCAGTGTTAAACTCACACCTCATTAAAGTTATTTAAATACATTTAGAAGCAGAAATATATAAAGGATTTATCATGAAAACCCAAAAAAATGCTTTTATAAGCATTCATTAAACAGCTCTCAAAGGACAGATTTTGAAAGGCATGTAATAATAGAAAGATTCAGCTTTCTATAAACTTTCAGTACACCCAATTTCAAAACTCAAATTGTCCAGGCTAACAGCCAAAATCCCCTCTGTACTCAGAGTTAGGACTTGATATTTAAGATGAATTACAAAACTGTATTTTTTTTTCTGTATTATCGGGCAGTGAATACAAGAAAAACCATGCATTTCTGAAAAACAACAACAGTAGAATAGCTCTCATCATCACCAACATTTGTTATACTTAAGTTTCAGAATTAACAACACCATGGAGATGCCTGTTCAGCTCACACATTTCAGATGTATTTTGGAGACTTTTTTTTTCCCCTCAGGCAACATAGCTTTTGTGCCTAGTCTGATCACATTTTCAAAACTCCATGAAAAAAAAAACTCTTAAGAACAACCCCACCACAAAACAAATTAGAGATCAGTCTGTTGATCTTACCATAAATATTGACTACGAACTTATGTCAAAAAGTGCTAAAATATTCAGAGCTCTTGAATTACTACAAAACACCCAACCAAAACTAAAGGTATTGCATAACAACTCCACAAGTGGATGGACAGGCCAAAATACTTCTTGAATAAGTAAAAATTCAAACAGAAATCCCTTCTCTGCGACTGTCTCTCTAAACCTAAGCTTGTTAGTACTCAAATATGATAGGAAACTTTTAAGTTTAACATGAATATGTTACACTTAAATATGTTATGGAAGTCACCTATGGAAGTGTTAAACAAGACCAAGCGTAAATTACAGTACATCTCATTAATAGAGCTTCTGTGATGTCTCTGCATCATCACTGATGAAGTGTTAGCTGTGCTTCTGAATTGAGGTGAGATACCATGCTGCAAAAAAGAGGATGAACTTAATTTTAAATGCCTGGACTTCCATCGGTCTTTATCTCCAGCTGCTTTTTCCTTTCCGCTAAAAAGACACAAAAATTAGAATTCTCTGATTTATTTAGATATTCTCATTTTTTTAATTTAAATATTATAACTATTTAATTATTTTCTGAATTATGTACTACTTTTAGAGTACGCTGTAAGACTGCAGAAAATGCTGAGTCAGATAGCACAGTATCCTTGATTCCGTCAAGGCAGTTAAAAGCAGTACAGAGCCAAATCCTGTCCAAAATAAATTTGAGGTGAAAGCAGACAGTGCTTTGATCTTACTCTGGGGAGGGGAGGCTCTTCCTTTTTGATACCTTTGGATATCAGGATACCTTTTGGACAGTGAACTTCTGCAACTGTCAGGATTTAGGAAGAATGTTGCAAAATAATCATGCTCCCCCATTTGTGTTATGTACAGACTGATAATGCCTTGCCCACCTTCCAGTAGTCATCTCTCAGACCTGAACTACTCCCTCTCTCGCTCTCTGAAATCCATTTTTATTTGTTGCTGCTTTCTCCAGTCTAAACGTTTTTGAACTCCATGTTATATGGATACCACCAGGCAGCTCTCAGAGAAGTGCAGAGAATCTCTCAGTTCTGGATTTCTTTTGCAGCACCACACTAGTGAGGGGCAATACCTATTGAAAATGCCCTGAACAAAGACAACAAAAAGCAAAGTCAGCAAATTTAGCAACTCAGCTCCCAGAAGCCTCCACTTACACTCTATAAACTAAGGATTTCCAGAGCTCACAGTGTGGCCAAATTAGGACTGCATTATGGCAGAGGAAAATGCATAATCTTTACTCACATTAGGAATAATTAGTCTTTTAAAAACTATTTTAAGGATACTATTAACATATACAAAGCACAAGGCCAGTTTCTCATCCTCATAAATTACTGGATCTTATCAGAAATCACTGTGAGAGAAAGCTCCTGCAAAGAAACCAATTAAACCCAGAGCAGCATGGAAAATTTCCACTTGAATGGTTATGATTTGGCCAAGCTACAAGCAACTGGAACCAGATCTTAATATGGACAGTATCATTTAATCGTAAATAGCGACACTGACAACAGACCTGCCCATAAACAATGAAGACCTAAATATCTTCCACATGTAACACAGTAAGTAGTCTTTTCTTCATTGAAAGGGTTATCAGACATCGGAACAGGGCGTCCAGGGAAGCGGTGGAATCACCATCCCCAAAGATACTTAGAATATGGGTAGACGTGATTCTTAGGGACATGGTCTAGTGGTGGTTTTGGCAGCGTTGAAGGTAGGACTCCATGTTCCTTTCCAACCTTGCCAACCCTATGGTTCTAAGATTTGTCTTCAAGTATACTTGAAAAACAGCCCGCACACCATGACCCACCTCAACATACAGCAGAGAAACTCTAGAGGAAAACGGTGGCAACAAGAAACCCACGACGTGTGGCTGTGAAGGCCACCGGAGGCTCGCAGAGCTCTCCCTTCCGCAGAGCCATGGGCAGTTTTATCAGAACCTTGGACAGCACCGAGGGGACTCCACCGACGCCGAGCTCCGCCGCCCCGGCTCCGGCCACCCGCGCCGGCCGAAGTGGTGCCTATATCTAATCTATCCATCCACCCATCCCATCAGGAAGCCTTGGGGATTTTGAGAAGGAAGCGAAAGGCAAGGGAAAACACATTCTTCTGCCTTACTTTTCCCAGCCTCTCCCCCGCCCCTGCATTTATTATGGTCTACTTAAACAGTAGACTGTAAGAAGACAGCAAATTCTAAGTCAACACAAAACAAGCCACGATACACATAAGGCTAGGTACAAAGAAAGATTTGGGAGTAATTTTTGGGTATAACCTCACATTTTTATTGCTTCTTCATTTGCAAATAAAGGTGGAGGTTTTTTTGGAGTCTCACTACTCAAATGCACCAACCTCAAAATATAAAATCAACTGCTACATAAAGACTGTGACAATGCAATTAATTGCCTGGGATTTTACTTTTTTGTTGGTTGCATTTAAAAACCTATTTTACAAGCCCTTTAGGCAAAACAAACCTAAACTACCAGAAGCAATAAAAATTTAGATCTTTGCGAACATTTAACCTCGTTTCGCACAATTTGCAAGAAAGCTCTTTAAAAAGCTATCCACTGATGATGAAAAAACAACTCCCTATTCCCCTTTAATAAAAAACAGACCTTAAAAAAAAGATCTGATCACTATTGTTTGAAAGCACTCGAAAGCAATAAGATGGTCACAAGACTTGATCTGACTGTTCTGCCCCTTTACAAACTCAATAAAGCTTGCTTTTTATGACCGATTGCTGTGCTGTATTAATCCCCTAGCATATAAAACAAGTCTATTGGAGACTGGGACTCCACTGGGGGAGGACAGGGAAGCTGTTGTGTTCTGAGAATTAATCCATCTAGGAAAATCAAAAGCCAGCCACTCACAATACAGTAATCAGCATGTTCTCCACTGTGAAAGCCCTACATTTCCCATTTAGAAAACACAACTATTACTCAATTATGTATTGAAACACACAAGCCTCTTTTATTTATTTGTGTTTGTTATTATTTATATTTATGGGTTTGTGCGTATTCCATTGGTGCATATACAACCATCAAGTTTTAAAAAAAAAAAAAAAACCAAAAAAGCCAAAAAAACCCCCAACAAACCCTGCCTATTCCCAACTGCTTAAAAGGAAAAAGGGACTCCCACTGCTTTTTCCACAAGCAAAGTTCTTTCTGGATTTGCTTTGTGAACAGGATTTTAACTCTTTATCACCCTAAATAAAAGGAAATTCTTTGCATTTTTTCCTTTCACAGAAAGTTCATTTTCTCTTCAGGATAATTATGTATTTTTTTTTTTTCCCTCACTTTAAGTTAGCTAACACGAGTTTCTTACTAGTAGTACTGAAATAAAAAGTTTGAGATTTTATAATTACTCTATTGAAAATAACTTTACTTTTCTAGATACTATCATATTTGATGCTCCTTGGTTAACAAAAGTTTAATTCTTTGCTTTTAAAGTTGACTGATATACCTCCCAAATATTTTTTTTATAAGTGGAATTCTTTTTTTTTTTTCTTTTTTCCAATTAGGTGCTAGAAGTATGAATTTTCAATTGTGTTGTGGAGATAAAACTTAAAAAAAGCCAAACAAAACCAGCTGTACATCTTACATGACACAGTAATTAATCTGCTAAATAAATTCAGGCTTACGGAAATCATTGAGAAACCACAAACTGAAAGACAACATGCTCAAGAAGAACCAAAAAAACATATATACTTTTCCATTCAGCTAGCAAAAGGCACATAACTGTGTAAGTAATGACTTTATTGACCAGCACCTTAGCAACCCGTTTTTAATATCCACTGAAATGTTCTGTCAAATTATTCTTAAAAAGCAGGTTGCTTGTATTCATGTTTATTCTTTGCTAAAACAACAGCAAAAAAAAGAATGCTTTTCTCCACCATTTTTTTTTAAAGTAAGAAGTCACTAGAAGCAAGAGATGTTATAGTCTTTGTTCCTATTGGGTTTTATCCCTTTACATACATCCTTTAGTTGATAAACGGCTAAAGACACCAGTTTCATGCCATTGCCTTTAAAACCAACAGGTGACGAAAACCCTAGATCAATTCCATAGTCCCACTGGGTCAGCATGGTAGACACTGAAATCTTATGGTTAACTTGAAAAGATCTTATCAGTCCAGCTATACTTACCATCAGTTTTAAGTATTACTATATATTTCTCATAGTCAAAGTACGATGTGGATTTTTTCCATTTTGAAATCAAACAATGAATTGGAAAAGCAAAAGCTAACGCACATGGCTGAACATTAGATGTACATGCAGTTTTAGGACATAAACTTGCCTTTCCGCTTAAGAATGGGATTAAATGATGACAACATGAACAATTTAACTTTTCTGGGATTTTTCTATGAGACAAGTGAAGACAACCAAATGACAGCAATGACACAAGTGCTAATCATATTAAGCTGTAATTCTTCCCTGTAATTCTTGTAATGCTTATGCATGAGGGATCACATTTCTTGGCTACCAAGGCAAAACTATGGCACACACAGAGTTAATGATGCCCCCCCCTCACCCTTTCTTCACCCCCCTTTTCCCCCATCTCATTCATGCCACATTCCACAGTGGCAGGGTCCAACAACAATATAGGAGGGTACCCAAAATGAAGAGGCAGGACCTTCCATTCTTCTGCCTCTCTTGAATTAATTAACTGGAAATGAGTTTTGTCAATGTTTTGGAAAGGCAGAGGAGTGAAAAGAAACTGCTAGAATTAATCACAGTGAGAAACTACCTCTTCAGCAGTCTGCCAGAGTTCAGAAAACCCATGAGAAGTGCAAAATAAAAGGAAAGTGGGCTGACTTACCATCCAAAGGAACAAATAAAATTCAAACAAACACCCAAGTCTCCAAAACAGAGACATGCCCCAGTGCAAAGGAATGTAGCATCTGTTGCCACAACAGCTTCAGCTTTGTTTTTAATATACTTGTCATGAAGACTGAAAGGTAACAAGGCAAAAAAGACAGTTTACTAATAATTTAAATACACAGAAGGCACGTTGTGTTCAATTTGCTAAATATTTATGTACATCCAATGTTCCACTGATCATTATAGAAGAGATATTTAAACACCATGAATGAAAATGAGTAACTTACATTGTTTAGCCCCGACTCAGCAACAGATCTTTTAAATGGAAAAGGCAGACTGCAAAGCAGTTATTCCTTAGATGAGTTTTTAATGACAGTTATCTCCAGGTTCAGCAATGGAAACTACAAAAACACCTTTCTAAGAACAAAAAAAGTAATGACATTTCAACCATCTGAAAAGATCCTTCTTTAGAATCCCTTAGATCCTTCCATAGGTCAGTTTACCTAGATATTTAGCAAACGCGTAGGTGTCCTTTTGTTTACAACAGCGAAGAAGTACCATTTGGCAGTTTTTCTGAGAAAATATGTAACACTTCCAGTAGACTGGAACTAAAACTCAAGAATTCTTGATTGCCTGAGCAGGGAAAAATACTGTAAAAGAAAAATCCTCTTTCAATGATTTGACTGTTCCTAAATTTTTGTTCATGAGGGTTTTTTTCTGACAGATTTCAGAATTAATTTGTCATCTCGTTTCTCTATCTCTAAACCCATACTCTCAAGGGCAGAATTGTCTGCCAGGCCCTTCTCCTCCATTTGCGCAATAAGCTCTTGGTTTCTTTCATTATGTTCAGTGAGATTTCGGATAGCATATACAGCCCACTGGTTCACAACTGTTGGACAAAGTTAAGGAACATTTATTTCTTTAAAAGATGAAACAATACTTATTTTATTACTGCATTCCCCTCTCTTTGGCCCCCCTCCCACCCCAATCCCTCAAGCCCAGAAAAACAGTAGAAATTAAGGGCTGAAAAAGACCTTTATAAGCAGTGATCCTGAACCTGCAAATACTTGCGTATGAGGTAATTAAAGTTTAAACGAAGTATGTCCATTAACTTCAGACAAATTTACTAGGTTTTATCTTGAATAAAAAAAAAAAAACAGAACGACCAACCAAAACACAAATGAACTGTGGGAATTAAAAGGACACATCGTTTTAAACCTAAATTACCCACACTGGAACATTCCAATAAACTTCCTAGTGAGATTTAAAACAAACAAACAAACAAACACCACACAAAAAAAAACAAACAACAACAACAACAGAATACCAACACAAAACAAGTGCCACTGTGTTTACAACCTGGACACTTCAACCCTACACTTCCAAGGACTGGCAAACAAAATGAGCTGTAAATCAGGTACAAGAAAGATGAAAACTATTATTTTTACTGTAAAAGTTGAAGAAAGAGAGAAACATATCTGGGTTAACAACTGAAAATAGCACAAATCAAATGGGAGACACAAGTATTTAACTCCTAATGTTATCTAAACTCAGTTCTTTGTGCCTGGGTACTTTTACAAACTTGCCACCAGAACAGACACTAGGATCACTAACGGGTAGCTCCTGCTCCTGTTTAAATGGGCACATGCTGCAACTCACTCACCTTCTAAGGTGGTCCCTTGAGGCCAGGATTGAGGCACATGTCAGGGGCATAGACAAAGGATTTAAATTCTCAGGATTATCAGTCAGGCATCTTCCAAGTGAACTACAGCGTTCATTTTATGAAGTGTCAGAGACGTTAGTCCCAATTCTGCAGCTGAAAAGCTATGTTATGATATAATCTTTCACAAGTTACCCATATGGGAGGCAAGCCATTCTGAATCACACAAAAGTGGTTTGCCTGCAGGGCACCAATTATTTACTACATGTAGCTTCACATCCAGTAGAAGAATATGCATAATTTACTCATCTCCTTGACGTCTTTTGGGTTGGTCAATGTCTAAGCACGGAGATAAGATAGTGTTCTTATGGGCATTTGCCAGAGGGTGACCGGAGGGGAAAACTCCTCCATTGCGGAAGATGGGAACTTCAGCCAAAAGAATAAAACACAGGAACTGGACTTTTTTACACAATCTGTCGTGACTGCATTTGGAATATCCAGTACCACTGCATGCACATTCTTACAGTAGCAGCCTTGCCATTTTCTCTGTGCACTTTGCACTGACTTCTGTGCCCACCTTGCTGCCACTTCCAACTATCCCTTAGGCTTTTTGCACCAGAGATTACATTTGAGCATATAAAACAATAAAGTAGCACAGTAATCAAGTCATATATAAGCAGAATCTCACTCACCAGCTCCAACAGTAAGAATAAATTTCAGAATAGTAAAGTATGCAGGCTGACAAACGCACACGAACAAACAGATGAATAAAGGCCAATAGTCAGCAGGTCTTTCCAAGGTCTGATTTAAGGCATTTCACAAGTGCCAAGAAGTAACATGAAATTCTTCCAATTTTCTCCCAAATTTCAGATACATGCTACCATCCTCCCTATCTCTGCTCCTGGGATGACAAGCAGACTTACTGGGCTCCTAAAATACAATTCTGCATAAAATAGAGCACTTGCATAAAAGCATATCTCCTAAAAAAACCCCAACAAACCAACAAAAAGTTATTTTCACAAAGTGACAGTTCTCAATCATGTGAAGTGCCACACAGAGAAAAAGCGCTCTCAAAATTTTTTTTTAACATATTAGCCTTGGGAATAATGCTGTTACTATCATCTTTATATCCTTCAACACAAAACCACTGCTAAACCTCACAGCAAATGATGTTTTCCTATTATCATATCCATTCATGCTTACATAATATCAAAGACACCCCTATTATCTTATGAACTCTATCATCATTATGGCATTTATCATTATTGACTACTGTAGCTGAAGCTGCAAAATGGTTTCAATAACGTTTTCACTCACTCAAAAACTCTTTTCTGTATGTGGGTTTTCCATTGTAAATTCAGTCATGAATATGCATGATTTCCCTTGTTCACATGCTGTGTGAGGCTAAGACCTTTGGATGGCTGTGTGCAGACCTAGACAGACTTAAGTGTCAGTAGAGATTAAAGCTAGTCTCCAGCTAATATTCACATTACCCTCTTGCTCCTCTCCAAAGATAGAGACACAGAGAGAAAATTAAACATATTCTAGAGTCTCTAATCCTACCAACACTTTAAGCACTTTATTGTATGCTCAGCTTTAGAAAGAGAGCTTCTAAAGTTTCCATAGTTACTACAAATAAGAGCATGAGCCTGTTTGTTGTGAAACTGCATAAAAGAAGAGAAATGCAGCAAGCACAGTAGATCAGATTGCACAGACCTGTCTAGATTTTTCCAGGAGGTCATACTGCACTCTCAAATTAACTAATATTAGAGACAAGAAGTGAAGATTACAATATCTCTGTCACAGTGCAGATGTGAAAGAAAGAAAGAAAGAAAATTTTTCATTTAATATTGTAGAAGCTTCACTACTAGACTATCTGTGTTTAGGGAATGAGAGCAAATGCTTCTACACATTTATAGCAACTCTTTTGCAAAACTTGTTAGTACTGTATGGCATGGGATTCCTAAATAAACTTTCACTTAAACAACAAAACTGCATCAAGTAGCCCTGTGTTCCATACTTGTGAAACATCTTCATACAGCAGTTAAAAATTTATCATCTAAACTCCTCTGGGTCATAATTTCAATTGTCAGGGAGGGGGGCACACAGGGAGAAAGGAAGAGAGGTGGAGAAAATGTCTTGGTAATTTGCCTTACAGGATGAAAAGTTTGACTACAGGGGAATCAGCATAAACCATGAAAATCTATGATACTAAATCCTGTGGAAGTTTTGCCATTGACTGCAAACAGAACTTCTCACAATTCTCTTGTTTCCTTTCAAACGAATTCTGCTGCAAGAGGTTGCTGGAGCCCATGCTAGCAATAGCACAGTAAGTTTAATGGTGTGTGAAAATACAACAGCATACCGTCAAGACTCACTAACCAATATTCTATTGTGATGCATTACTGCAGAGGAGCACTTACAAACCATTTCCCAGAGTATTCCAGCTTTTCTTTCTCATATTAGGAGGCCTAACTTAGACTAAATGTCATTAGCAAGTCTCTTGCAGCCATCAGGACCCTTATGAATTGTTCCAGAAAATTCCAGTTTGAATTCTACAGATGAAAGATGGCAGGCATAATTATTAATGAATATTGATTATGATGAGGTAAATATACAGCAATACATACGTAACCTTGAAAGTATGTTGCTTGAAAAAAGCAAGTAGTAAATTTAAAAAGTATTATCATTAACTAATAAAGGATATTGAAGAGTAGTAACAAGGAGAATGAAATAAGCACATCTGTTTTCTTAAGTCTCCTTAATAGTTATTAGTAGGGTGGAATTCTAAATGTAATATCCTTGGTGAAGAGTTTGATTTATTATAGATTGTAGATACTTTTTTTTTTTAGTTAGACTGGTTCCTGCACTACAATAATTAAATACTTATTAAACTTTCTTCCTTAAGAGTCATTTGGCTTAATGAGAAAAAGAGGTTATTTTTAGCCCAGTTCCACTACCTCATCTAAATTAGATTTTTGACTATTTAAATATTACCTACATTTTAATCTAACATAGGAAGAGATACAAAATCTTATCAAGAAAGAAAATCCACATGGGTCGGAGCCCTAGTCAAATGAGCTGTTTATGCAACAGCTAAAACCGCTCGACTTTTCCAAGAGCTCTTCTGGAACACATCTACAGGGCTAAAAATCTGAGATGATGAAAATACAGTTCTCATAAATTATATTTCTTTCTGGTCTTAAGTAATCCGATTATTACTAAAACTATAGACAAGAATGAAATACTAGCACGTCACCTTAGAAGAATCGCTTCCACTTACAGACCTGAAGGGACCACACAAAAAAGACATAAACCATTTCCTGATCAAGTCTTTCAATCCTTTTAAGTACTTCTGTTGCACAGCAACACAAAGATAATTCTTCTTCTTCTCACCATTAAGAGAGATCTCCAAACAGCCACTGCAACTGTTAATCACAGTTTGGATCAATGTGCTGTGACTTACCACATGTAGTAGACAGTCAGGATTTTGGTCCCTAGCAGTCAGCCACATTGCTTACAAAGCTCTACAAGTTTCTTCCTGTTGGGGGTTTTAGTAGTTTTATGAAGTCCTAAAAACTGTAAGATGACAGCAATTCCTTACACTCCTTTACCTTTTTTACATAACTTTTACTTGTGCTTAAGATCTAAGCACAAAAAAACTAATCACAGAAAAATATTTATGGACAAAAGGTTTTATCTTAATTTTTTAAACTAATTCATATTTTTATAATTAATGCTTTGGGCTCTATTTATACCTGGTGTTAAATCATAAGCATCAGAAAACTCCAAAAATTGAGCCTATACAAACTTAAAGTACTCTGCCTAGAAGTTAGAATAAAAAGGTCTAAAATATTTCCCTTGCCTGTACTTTTATTCCATAGCAGTTATCAGCTACGATTGCACTCTCCACATTCTGGGTTTAAAAGACAGAAACATGCAGTGCTGTATCACGTGAGAATGCCCTTTCTTCCTCTGCTAGACTTTGCTGTTGCAGAGCAGACAAAGCACAACTCATTTAACCTAGAAGCCTCCAAGGTGGAGAGGCACCATTTGATGATGGAAGAGGCATTTACTCCTGGACACGCTTTTTAAGGATAAGATTTATAACACTTGGGAACCTAAAGAAGAGGTTCATTTCTGCTACAGGTAACTCACCTGGTCCAAGAGATCAGTAGGAGGGCTGGACCATCCACCACCAAACAAGCTTCAATCTACACCACTACGTGGCAGTAAAGCTTCACTCGTAATTCATGAAATAAGACGCCTGTAGCCAGCCCTTTCTGCTCCTAACTGGGACAGGAAGACCATGCACCCCCCATACAAATTTGCTTCCATAAAATACTTTGGTATCCCCAAAAACATGAGCAGCTCAAATTCCACTCTGTAGAAGACCACTGCTTTGCCAGACAAAGATCTTAAGAGATACCATCTCAGAACAGACAAATGGGCAAAACTACTGCGTTTAAAGTAATCAAAATAATTACAACACTAAGGCAACATTCTCTGCGATTCACAGCCTACAGAAATTAGGAAACATCCATAGCAGAAAATAATTGTACATTAAATACTTTTTCCAGTTCCCAAGTCTTCACTAACCTTCTACACTAGTGATTATCTATTCCTCTAGCAGACAAATACCATCTTTCTGGCTACCTGCATTAATACCAGTCTCTGAATTTCCTACCTATCATCTGTAATGATGAATCCATTTCATAAAGTGTACCTTGTGGGATACAGGTTTCTTTAAAAGGGGACTGATATCTTCTGTATAATTCAGACAGGCATATATCTCACATAAAACTTTCAGTGAAAGTTTACCCATTTAAGTATTTATGGCCAATAATCACACTCAGAGACCATAATGGACAATTATACGTCTTTTGCCCAACAGTTCTACACAGAACATAGATGACCAAAAGTCAGTCACTCTTGAAATCAATTGTTTCATGCCTTTTTCTGAAAGACATACAATCTTGATCACAAGATTTTACTATGTCCCTAAATAAATTGTTCCAGTGCGTAAATTCATCACAGTCTGTGATTTATTTAGAATTGTTTCTGAACACTGATTTTAATTATCAATTTTTAAAAAAGTAATTCACACACGATAATCAAGGCACTCGGTAAGCATCTTTTGAATGAACTAGAGAGAGAAACTAAGGGAGATAGTCCAAGTATTACATAATTCTTGTACCTCTTTCTTCCACTTGCATTTTTCAGCATTGCTTTTGAAGCATAGGCATGTATGTAACAAATTCTGACAAAATTTGCTAAATGGCTGATTAAAGGTGCAACACAGTTACCTGCTCCTTCTGCCTATTAGTAATTCAGAAAGCAAAAAACAAAAGCTCACAATATTTAGCTTACAGCAGTTGCCCTCTCACTCATAGATACAGTCACCACAAGTAAAGTCCAAGTTCTCTAGGTCATTCAGAAACACATCCTCAGCACTGTCCAATTCTGACACCCAGACTCAAATCATGACATTTATTCTTAGTTCCAAAACTAACTGAATACTAACTAATACTTAACTAAATACTCCTCAGTGATGTCCAGCTAAATGGTATCCCAATATTCATTAAAGCACTGTTTAATACGTCAAAAATATGGGTTACTGAGGTATTTCTTACATAGAGCAACGTGGGGATTTTTCTCCCCAGATCAGTAATATTTCTAGGTTAACGGATTATACAAGACAGCATCATATACCTAGATCACTATTAGCCTTTAATGCTTCCCAGCTAAACAACATTTAATCCATATTCTGCGTGCCACCTTTCATGCTCTGTGGGACTTAAAAGCACAGCGCCAACACACCTTTGCATGCTATGAAATTAAACACAAAACTTTAGCCAAGTGCTCCAGAACTACAAACGCTGTAGTACATGTTTAGCTATGTCAGGCTATTTTTATTATGTCTCTTATGCCAAAACTTACAGAACTTTAAAAAAAAGTTAAGCCATAACCTCTAGTTTGTTTTACTTTTTCCTATACTCAGACTTGTAATACTAGCCTAAGACCATGAAAATGACACATTCATTTTTGCTGCTCAGGCTGCCAATTTTTTAAAAAATTATGACTTACATTTTTAATAGAAACCCGTAATTTATGAGTAACTATAAATCATCTGGTTTTAAAACAGAAAGAATCACACTGTTGATCAATCTCAAGCTAATGCTCCACAGTTACTGTATTCTGCTCTTTCAGTCCGTTCTATTACACTAATCCTACTTTAAGAATTCATGACAACTAAATCTGCTAGTTATCTGTAAGAGGTACTGGAGAGTTAGCAGATTGTTACGTTCAAAAGAAAAAGCTTCAATTGCTGTTATCTACCTATTAAAAATGCCTTAGTCTATCTTATTTTCCCAGGTACAGAAAAAAATAAAAGGGCAAAATTCCATTAAGTTGAAACTCATGTATCAAATTACTATTAAAACCTACCACAAACATTGAGACATAAAGCGTTAAAGCATAGGGGGGATGGTGATTGTGTTCATAAACTGATTAAATATCAGACAGACTGTAGTGATTTTAAATTTCCTTGAACACGTAAAGAAAAAAGCTCCACCTACATACAGAAACACATTAATGTGCATTTATATACATACGTATAGAAACAAACAGCTTTTCTAAAATGCTGTAAATGGAAATTACAGAAGTTGTAACACTTTCAAAAATTTGGCACATCTCAAGAACACAACCTAGTTAATACTTGAGATGTGGTCAAGCTATTTATCACTCTAAGACAGATGACAAGATAAACTGACTCACAGTGGATAGAAGCTCTTTTTCTATTTATAATCTGTGGAGGTTAATCTATTTAAACAGATCCAATAAAGATCTGTATGCCAGTTAACCTACCAGCATAGTACTTGGGTATTTCATTGATTCAGGGTTTCAAATAATGTATGTGGCATAACTCCCATGCCTGCTGCTTTTGGCAATTTCAAATGTCCCTTTACAACAAACAACCAAAACAACGAAGGTAAATGAATCTCCAGTTCCAGTCCCATAGACACCAGATGATGTCCCAGTTTGCATCCAAAAATAACAATAGTTAAATAAATGTATGTTTCAGAAGATGCAACTGAATTATAACCAACTACAGTTTTTCTCCCTCATTTTGCAAAATAGCTATTAGCCACAATTATGTCTGCTACGACTTCAGGAAATGGGTTGCATCTCCTTGAAGAAATCTCAGAACACCAAAAGACGGGAACAAACCAACAAGGTCAGTGGAATGGACTGCAAATATACCCTTAGTAAGAATGAAAAGGTTAGCTTTTGGAAACCATTTTGCAAATAGAAAAAACAAAGTCTAAACAAAGACCTGGGGAAGAAAGAGAAAACGATTTAAGAATCAGGAAGGAGATACATAGAAGAAGGCATTCATAAACTGAAGTTACAGATTGTTTTAATAATAGTGACTGAAAATGGGACAACAGAAAAATGTCAGAATAAAGATATTATGCAAAGCATTGACCATATGACATCTGAATATTCTTTGGAGGCATGAAAGAAACAATGTAAAGAAGACAGACTGAAATATGATAAGGTGGTTGCAGAAGGCATTCCATTCCCAACAATATTTTTGCACCACTCCTAGCTTTATTTAAAAAAACCAAACCTTTGGGTCTCAAATTTCTAGTGCTCTGTCTCAGCCCAGAGGGGAATTTTTCAAAAGAAAGTCTACAGAAAAATCAAGCAAGCTGTTTGAGCTATAAAAGCAGTGAAATAGTATATTTTCTCTGTTTCTTTTTTTTTTTTTTTTTTTTTTTTTTTTGCCAGTGCTCCCGGTAACTAAAGATCCGCTTTCTTTCAAGAATTCAAGCCTGTCATGGATTTAAATCCACCAAGAGGATTAGGGCAGAGGACAAATATGACAATATTGGTTTTGAAATAGAGTTATTAACTTTAATTCCTCACTTTTACATGCATGAGTTGATGCCTACAGAGGCACCTCTTCTCAAGGGATTAGAAATATTATAATGTAACATTTGAAAGAGCCTTCTTGCATTCTGTACACTTCTGTTAAACTATCTCCAGCTCTAAGAGGAATCCTGTACATCTCACAGGTTTCTTAGTAACACGCATACTGGAGCGGTGCAGAAGAGAGATACTGAATAACAGACTTCATATTATCAACTCTGCAAATCTGCTTTAGTAATTTATATACTCTTAAGAAAATTAATACTCCCCTCCACCATGAACTCAGAATATCAGCATTTTCACCATTCTGCAGGTGGACTAAATAAATTGCATCCTGAAATTATGGAATCAACAACCTGAAGTATACTATTAGGAATTATAACTGTGTTAAGTGTCCAACACAAAACTTAATCTGTGGTCATTTACGGAAGAAAAAAAAAAAAAAAAAAAAAGGAAGAGTGCTTTCACTTCCTAGAGTATCTTTTCTCATGCTACACACTGTGTTTCTCCTGTGGTCTTAGTCTTTTTCGTGTTAAGGAGAACCTGATGTTTGAAATGAGAAAATTCATTTCTGGGAAACAGCATGGGTTAATGTTACAGCTAGTAGCTGCACAATACCTCACAAGAAAACTTCACGTTTTTGTTTTAATTCTACAGTAAACATTTTCTTACAACAAACATTTCAGAAGTGCAGTCTTTGAGTCAGAAGTAAAATCTACCAAATACCATGTGGTAGGTTCTTTTTTCTTGTGTTTCTTTTTTTCCCCACCTCCCCTTTAGGTGACTTACGCTGCAAAGAGTTTGCAGCATACAGGAAAGGTAAACAATGGGTTCAGATATGGCAGTTGTATTATCTCAACTCTTCATATGTGAAACTAATGTCAAGAGTGATGTAAAACAGGATTACGTTACACAAATGCCTCCTGTACCTTGATCAACAGGGACCCTGCACCTAGTTCCTTCCTCTTCAGAGTTTTACAACAATCCTACTTTGGAGACTTTACTCAGTGTCATATAGAAAAATACTACTTATCCGATCTCTGTAGAGTCTTCTGCAAGAACAAGACCAGTTACTCATGCAGTTGCCCTGATGCAGAGTGATAAAAATAGATACTGGTGGCAGCCAGAATACCTTCCCAAATAAAACCAAAAGCAGTGTTTAGGAATAGCTGTGTTTTCCCCTTTCACCATGAAAAATAACAACAAGGTTGAAGATTCTTGGGAATCATTTAGGAAACTGACTCACCATTGCAGCTAATAAAACCCCTTATCATGCAACACCGAGGGATTCTCTTGTGAGTCCCTAGGCTTACAAAATACAGCTACAAAGAATTCACAGCAACTTGCAGGAACAGGATAGGATTTGGTCTGCTGAATAAGGTAAAAGAAATAAGATGCTCTCAGAGACTGTTCTTGCTCAATGAGTAACCATGCTTATACTCATTCCAGTTTCTAGTCTGATCAGTTTATCTGAATATAATTGTAAGACATAGAGGAGCCAAGATTTATGCATATGTCACAAAAAGAAATCATCTACACTCTCCAGGGTTTTAGAGAAGAATTCTCAGCACATAGGAGTTGAATTGGACTGAACGGGAATATGGCAATACAGTGATTTCTTCTTGCTTGACCATTATTTTTCATTCTACTTCAATCTATAGTAGTTGGTTGCCACTCCATTGATATTTTGTGTTGGTTTCAGCACTAGAAACCTCAAGGTTCAGGCCAACAAATTTCTGTTCTTTACCTGTGCTGACCAGTCCCACTTCTTTCACTGCTGACCTCAGCCACTGCTAAGTCACTAAAAGCTTGTTACCTACTTTTTTTGTTAAAGTCATAGTGACAATAAATACTGGTTTACAGAAAATAACCTTCTAATAGTGTTCTGCCTCCAAGAGTAAGGGCTGCAGTGGCAGCAACCTGTGATAATGCAAAACTCTAGCTATCTACCAAAGAACAGGCTTCCATTCAACCCAGGTAGACTTTGGACTTCTTTGTGCAGTGAGGCAAGTGTCAATGGGATGAGGAAAAGGGAAATTTCTTCCAAGTGAGCAGAACTTGACTGAGCAGGAGGAAGTCATTACTGCTTTCATCAGTAGTCTAGGTCTTTTGCATTGAACATATCTACTGAAATAACATGATTCTATGTATGTTTATGAAAATATAAAACCAAATAGGTCACCTCAAACTACTAAATGCATTGGCAGTGTCTAAAGCAAGCTTTCCAAAGAAAGGCAACCATTACTAATGTAACATTATGCTGTATTTTCTTGCCAACATATATGAGATAGCCACATTTACGTGAAAATGTCAACTGTATGATAGTTTGCTCTAAAAAGTTAACTCACACTCCTATTTTTGCTTTCTACTGGCTTCTATTCAGCTGTGAGGCTTTTTTACAGTATGCGGCTTATTTTAGGTTGTACTCTGTAACTTAGAAATGAAATGTCCGTCAGCTCCCCCAAAAGTCTTTGCTTTGCTGGCATCTCACAAAACAGACTGCCATTGTTGTAGACCATCGCAACTTGATTTCTTCTAGCTTTAGCCAGAAGTTTCATGAACCACAATTATACTTGCTGCTGCCATGAAGTCAGAAGTATTTTCAATCTACCTCTCAGATGACTTTCAAACTGAATATAACAGAAGAAGCTTAGGGAGGGAACATCTGAAAATTAACTTGCATTTTCTACATTTTCATCCACCATTCAAACTAAGGGGCGTGTGTATGGGTATCAACAGCAACCACAGGCTTTCCTTTCAAAAATGCTCACAGTTCGTACTCCTAAAACACAGCCAGATAGATGTTTACTCATATAAACAAACATGTACATGCATGTGTGTGTACATGCACACTACAAAACAGGCTATTTTTTCTTCAAGTATGACTGTCCTTTCTGCTAACACAAAAACATGCCTGTTTAGGGGTTAATATAATATAGGCACTTGCGTAAGGTCATTCCAGTTAAATTCAGACATTCACAGTTTATCAAGAGACCTACTGTAACAATCTCAAAAGGGTAAGACTAGCAAGCATCCTGAAAAAAACAAAAATATTCTACTGTCAAAACTTCTGATTTTTAAGTTTTATCAGTTTAATTAACTGCTATTACATTGTAGCACTTTGGATAATATCTTTTTTTCCCAAATCAATAACAATTACTTGTAAGGACAGCCACCAAAACCCAAGAAAAACCTCACAACCAAAACAACCCACCCCCAAATCAGAGAAGGCACATCTTTTATTTGTGTTACCTATGACCCTAAATATTAAGGAGAAGCATAAAACCAGAAAACTTAAGATAAATTGAAAAATCTTCAATAATAAAGAGGTTAGTTTGTTTAAAGTCTTTCATAAACACCTTTTTGTATGATTAGACTCCTTTGATCAGAATGGTCTCGCCTTCCTCCTTAGGTTTGCCTTAAGTGAGCAGTATCTGTGAAAGGTCAGAAATGAAGCTGGAAGGAGCAATAAGAGATCAGTATAAAGTATGAAACACGAAAAAAAAGAAGGGCTCTTGTCTGATGCTACAGCCCATCAGAGATGAGGAAGATGGTGGCTCAGAGTGCAAAACAAGATACTTCAATTTAGAACACCTTTTCAACCCAAATAACCTGAAAAGCAGGATCTGGAGAAAAGTTTTTACTGGCATTACCCAGAAAGACATTTCCAATCCCCTCTCCTATTCTGTAGCAGGATAATTTATTTGTTTTTAAATACAGGTTACATAACTGGATTTTCAAAGCCAGAAATTTATCTAATGAACAAACCTTTCCCTAATGCAATAGCAAACAAATCCACTTGCATTTGAAACACTCTTTTTTCTTCTAAATATAGAAAGACAGTTATGATTAGGATACAGCCAATCCAAGATGGAAGATTTAAAGCGTATACAAGAAGTTAAAGTAACATTCAGCCTTCTCTGAACTTTACCTCTTCAGACCTCAAGGTCTGTAATAAAATATATCTCTGCAGTCTCACTCTACCTTTTCCCCTGTGGTGGGGGAAAGACTGTTAACAGTTGAAAATCTGGCATCTTTCAGCATTTCTCCATTGACTTTACTTGGAATCCTGCAAAGCTACACTAGCTGAAAATTTAAAATACCAATTCAAATAATCATTGCAAGAGGTACAGAAAATTTGTTCTTAACTGACCATAACCATCTTCATCTCTGTTATTAACAAGGATGAGGGCTTTCGTTTCTTTTATTCATGAAATATTCAGAAGGAAAAAGTATATTTGTTAGTATAAATGTAAGAGACACAAGTCTGAGATGTAATTAGACAAGATAACAGTTCTCCCAATCTGGGCACTGAAAGATGAATTCAAACCTAAAAAGCTGAAGCAAAGCAAACACGCCAGTTGAACTTTAGTTAGCAATCTCAAAAGTGATGAACCTCCTGATATTTTTATGCACATTACAAAACTGTTTCGGACCTCAAAGGATGCAATTTTAAGGTAATGACAGGTTTACAAAGGAATTTATTTTAGGAAAAGAGCAGATGCGTTTCCTCTTTCAGTATGCTTCCATACACTACAAATAAATAGATTTATCAAAGGATTTCTCCTCTCAAAGGTAATAAAGAGCTTTTTTAACATCTAATGTGGTATCCTTTAGGATGTGCAATGTCTCCTGATGAATTGCATACTTTAGGAAAATTATTTTTTCTATCCAGAAAAAAAAAAAACAAATTCCATCACTTTTACCACAAAAGTTATTTTTCTTTGGAAAATTTTTTATGTGTAATTTGGAGGCAGAACTTAGTTACTAAAATGCAGGAAATCAATATATCAACTCTGTTTTCAGTAGAAAACATACTGACATCTTAAGTGTGACCTGGTGTGTCTCAGAAACAGATAAAGATCAAACCAAAATGTGCATCCATAAAGACTTTACTAAGAAGTACTTATATAAAAGGAACCTGAATAAAACTTTTTCCAGTTAGCTCTGTCCAAGGAGAAATACGAGTAACACAGTCTGAAACCACAAAAGCAGGCACTAGAACCAAGAACGTAGTGAGAAGTTTCTGGAGATGACTCCCTGAAGTAACCCTGGCTGAAGAACTACACCGAGCTTTCTCTCACAGCTTTCCACATCAGCTTGGCAAACAGCAGCACCACTGAGTGATCATATTTGAATTTCAGCAACTCTCTCACTCTCTCAACACCCAGCTCAAGAGCTGCCTAAATACTTCCTCTTAATTAATCTTCCTTGAAAAGAGAAAAGTGATGAAATATATTCAACTCTGGATCATAAAATTACAATGTACGCAATTTTAAGACGTTTCACTTTTAAGCAAATAGGCTTTCAAATCTTAGTATCCTCTGCTTTATGAGCATCACCAAATAGATTTGCACCAGACAGAACTGGGAGGGAGGAGAGAAACAGTTGAATCTCTTCAGAGGAATATTATGCAATGGAGTCAGGCACCTATGTGCTACTAAGGACTTGGTTTGTAACATCTATAAGTAGCAGAATAGGCTACAAAGCAGGGGAAAATAAATACCAATTCAAACTGCAAACTCCTTTTCTGCTTTCCTGAAAAAGACATGCTGAAAATACAGCAGATGAAGAATGTTTAGAAGGGAGAGAAGAAAGGGAGCATTAACTCCTTGAAGCACAAGAGCACCTGGAATAGCTCTAGGTCAAAATGATAAACAGAGCAGTAGCCAGGAGCTGTGCTCCAAAAGCTGACACAGCAAACTTTCTCACAGCAGGCTAGTCCCTCCTCTGCCCAAGTGCTACTAATTTTTTCATATACCCGAATACGGTATGCTACGGTGAAAGTTCGTATTAAGATGTTCACTGTGTCTAGTAAGTCTTTTAAAACCAAATAAGCAAAGTTTTATCCTCTGGTAAGAAGTTTATAGTACAGCTATAAAACATCAGCTTGTATCAAAAGGTGCAAGAAGTTCCACATGGCTCAAAAGGCAGTAAATGCTCCCATGGTATTTTATTTTCATTTCACTCAAGATCGTAAATTACAACTCAACCCTTTGAAGGCCTCAAACTTTATCCTCTTTTACTAACAGCTAAGATGAAGGATTAATAATCCTAGAAAGAAATTCTGAAAGTTGTTGCACAGCTGTGCTTTCCAGCAAAAGAAGAGTAACTTGGCATCAGAACTCCTTACTAGGTTCTCAGGCCTGATCTTCTGCTTAGAGAAAGGTAACTTTCCCTGCCCTTCCCAACACATCTATCAGTGCCCCTTACCAGAATCTGGCCATGGAAGTACAACTTTTCTACTTGGTGCACTGTCATGAGAGCTCTGAAAGGCCCCCAGCTATAGGAATAATAATAAATGTAAAAGCTTTGCATATAAAGCAACGAGTAACTCAGAGGATACCCGTTGCTCTTCCAACCAGCTTGTTAACATTTTGCTATCATCTTTCCCTACACTATTGCATCCTTTTAAGATATAAATGTATGTGTATGTTCTACAGCATATACATATGCATTATTTTTAGCATATAAATATATGTAGATGTTCTACAGCACACAATTATGAGAGTAGACAACATTTTCACAACTTTGTTTTATAATACTTACTGAAAAGTGAGCTTTTTCTGACAAATTTAATTAAAAAATGTATTTCATGTGTTCAGTATAAGAAAACTGACATTACTCTTGACAGAAAAGGCATTTGATTTCCAGATGCTCTTATCAAAACCTTACAAGGAGCTAATGACTAGATGACAGAAAAAAAAAATAGCTCACCTGCTGAACTCATCAGCGGGATTATTACACAGTTCCTGAAGATACGGATAAGTATGCTTAACATCTGTTTATCTTCAATGTAAAGTTATTTCCCTCTAATAGCAATCCGCCTTGGAAAGTCTCTGCTTTTAAGTCCCACAAAAAAAAAATCCCAAATATAAAGCACAATGTCATTTATATTAAAACGTCCCCAACATTTCTTCAGTAATCTGCACCATTAATTCTCTCAATTATACACATTTTATTACAGCTTGCTAGCTTTGTCCCTGTGCTTAAAGTTGTCCAGTCAGATTTAATAAGCGTATAGATGGGGTATTTATTTCCAGTCTATTGAACAGATTTCAGTTGAAGGAAAAGCTCCAAGATCTGACACAATGATCAAACGTAGCCTTAATTCAGATTTCTGTCACAGTTAGCTCTCTGAATTGACATTTGTAAACCAGTGATATTTCTTATTTTAGGAAACAGAATATACCACAGTTCAACTTACTTAGAACTCCAGTTCACAAAAGCATACTTCTGAGTCTGCTCACTTCTGAACCAAGAATTTAAATACAACCTAGGCCAGTTATACTTAGGTACCAAATGAAAGCAATGCTGACACAAATATATTAACCCCCTACACTTTTTCTTACGAGTCATATTCAATAATTAGAATTCTTTTGTAAAGGATACAAGGATTGTTGTCATCAATGCTGCAGTTGTCCAGGATCAAGGAGATGCCATCTAAATCATAAACCTAAATAAAAACAAAAGTTTAATTTAACAGATGTCTCAACAATACTAGTGATGTTTCATGCAAGAAATATGTAAAAACATAACAGGGATTAATCAAAAATATTAAACATGTTAACATAAATTGCAGAGTCAATCTGGTATTATCAGCAGTATCATGAAAGAGTAACACAACCAGACACTAATTTCACATTCTTCCTTCATTTAGCATGTGTTTGACTGAGGAATTTTCCTAAGTTATGCTTCTCACACTGAGCCAGAGAAGCTCAGCTTATTGACAGCTTGTGCTTGCTTCCAGAAAGAAGAACCATGAAAAACTGCTGAGCCAAAAAAATAAGGGAAAAGTTGAAAAATGCAGGTGCACAAGAATTAGCATGGGGACATGTGTATTTTATATCTATGCAGCCTTCAAAAGCAATGTGTTATCTGTACGTACTTAAGCAGAAATCAAGTAAGAGCAACTGACTCTTTTCCCTTGATAAGGTGTTCATTACATTATTAGCAAACCAGCAAAGACAAGGTCTGTCATTTTTTATTTTCTACACATACATGTGAATTCACAAATTACAGTAATACATTTTTGTGTGTGGAAGAGATAATAAAGTGTAATCCTAATAGACTCACACATGCATACCAACCCACACTACCAAGAACTCAGGACAAGCTCATGTTAACAATAAGTATATGGCATAATCATCTTAAGAAATGAAATGAATATTCCATTAGAAATTTATCTAGACTTCTAAGGTACAGTGGAACACCATAAATCATCATGCATATTTATAACTCCAGAATTCAAATGAAAACCCTATCTAAATTACAGGCAAAATTTCAGTCTTGCAAATACCTGCTTAAAGACAGAAGCTTTTAGGGTTTGGGGTTTTTTTGTTGTTGTTGTGTTTTTTGTTTTTGATTAGAAAAGTTTTTTTAAAAATACTTGACAGCATGGCAATTCATTGTTTATATTATTATACCTTTATATTATTTATACTCTTAAAGCCACTCGGACATGGCCATGGGCAACCTGATTTGCATTTAAGCAGAGGCGTTGGACAACAAGTTCCTCCAGAAATCCTTTCAACCTCAAGCATTCTGTGATACTAAACTGTACTTGTCTAAATCTTAAATTATTTAATTCCTTAAAATTAAATGTCGAACAAAAACCTGGTGGGCAAAGCAGTTTAGACAGAACGTCAACTTAGGTTGTGGCTTGATGATAGAATTATCTTTTTTCCATCTTTTTTTCCAAAAATAAGGTATGCTTTTATGCATCGTGTCAAACAACAAATCATGAAGTTTATGCTGCAGGGTTGATAAGATTTCTGAAATGCAAGTTCTATGGTAAGAGAGGACAGTTGGATAGAAGGAAATTTAGATATGAAATCCAAAGTAGACTATTGATCAGTGAAACTGAACTCAGAGACAAATCTGAGTACATCCCTCTAACAAGTTCCTTTTCAGAAAACCTTATTTGCAGTGTCTCAACATAAGAAAGTAACAGAGATGGACATACAAACAGGCAAGGCTGATAGGTAAGAAAAACAAAGGGCATTGCTAGCTTTTAAGACCTAACTGGTACATCTGCACTAACATGTGTAACTATACCTACATGAAATACTGCTAACAACACAAGTTTTAAAATATCCTTTTTTTTCCACTAAATGTGTTTTCTCCAAATGTTATGCATCATGTGTGATATCATACTTCAAAGACTGAATAAACAATGACCTTTCAGTAACACAGTACTTCCATGTGCTTGGGAAATGTTAGTTCTTTGATTGTCATGCTGTAGCCAAACTCGGATGTGTCTACAATGTTACCTTTTATTTTCCATCAGTGAAATGCTAAACAGTACAAATTAACCTAGATTGAGCACTGTCAACTGAAATAAACCACACAATCTCTTCCAGTTTGATTCAAATGAGACATTCAGTTAGCAGAGAAAGTAAATACCATGGGGAAGTAAAATTTTAAAATCCACACATGCCTCAAAAAGTTACTGTGGGAATATAACGGGATTCCTTCAAGGTTAAGCAGGAACAGAAGCAGCAAGCCACAGCTTTAGTAATATCTTAATGTAAAAATCAGTTGCTAACTACCACTGCCTTATACACCCACTGAGGGTCTCTTGAACATGGTACAATTAAGCCATATATATAATTTGACCGAGTTAGACAGCTTTTGTCACCATGCCTTAGCATATCACCTGTGACATACTACACAGTGAAACGTAGCAAGGAAAGAAATCTTACAATCCTCTCAAAAATTTATCGACTTCTTGGAGTGACTTGTGAGGTGAAGAGCTTCAATTCCTGGGCAACCACTACCAGAGAAGTTCCAGTCCACACCCTAGCTGTTCCTGAACCACCAGTGATCCACTGAAACAGCATTTTATGGTAACTTAAAATTCATGCCATTATACTGTAATGATCTGGCCTGCAACGTGAGCCAGTTCAGCATTTTCTTGGTGGACAACAAGTTGACCATGATCCAACAATGTGCCTTTATGGCCAAGAAGGCCAATGGTCTCCTGAGGTGCGTTAAAAACAGCGTGCCAGCAGGTGGTCACTTTTACTGCGTCCAGTTCTGGGTCCCCTCATTTCAAGAAGGACAGGAAACTACTGGAGAGAATCAAGCAGAAGGCTCCAAAGATGATCAAGGGAATGGAGTACCTCTCATGAGGATTGGCTGAGACACCAGGGCCTGTTTAGCCTGGAGAAGACAGAGGGGATCTTATCAATGCTTATAAATATCTAAAGGGTGCATATCAAGAAGATGGGGTCAAACTCATCTCACTGGCACCCGGTGACAGGATGAGGGGCAATGGACACAAGCTAGAACACAGGAAACTACATCCGAAACTGAGGAGGAACTCCTTTACTTTGTGGGTGACAGAAAACTGGAACAGGCTGTCCAGAGAGGTGGTGGAGCCTTTTCTCTGCAGCTATTAAAAACCTGCCTGGATGCATCCCTGCCCGGCGTGCTCCATGTGAACCTGTTTTGGTAGAGGGTTGGACTAGATGGTCTCCAAAGGTCCCTTCCAACCCCTACAATTCTGTGATTCTACAACTTCTGCAATGATAATGCAGAATAATCAAAGTTCAAGTAGTCAAAGGAAGGAACCACTGTTCCCCACTTGCATGCTGAGAGTCTCAAATCTTCCCACTCTCATCTGTCTGTAGTCTCCCACACTAGCAATTTTGTAACTATCGAGGAACCATCACCCTAGACACCAACCTCTTATGCATATTTACTGGAACTATACTGGCCAATACAAAGCGGTTAATGAATTTTCCCAACTAATCACTGGCCTCAGAGTTTTTCCTGTGAAGAGAAATGTCTGTGAAATGCACAGTGCCAGAGTAATGCAGCAGACTTTTTGCAAGGATCTTCTGCAGTACTTGGGAAAGGAGTCAATATTGCACAAGCCTCAAATCTCACTTTAAATAAGGTGCAAAAATATCCCATGAAAAAAACCCCAAACATGTAGGGGCTGGTGTGAACCTGGCTGTAATACATCCAGGTTTCAGAAGAAATTATAGACCGAAACTAAGGAATAGGACAGTTCTGGTGTTTGTCTTGTAAATGTTATTACTCATAGTGGCCTGTATTACAAAAGATCACTAAACTCATTTTCTGTTTACATTATTGACAACATAGCTGGCCAATAACATAGAATTGTACTGAACTGTAGCAAAACCACAAAGCTATTTTATTATGAAGAACTGTAATACGTTGTTCTGAGTTACACTGAAACAGTAAATGAAGCTGCAACCTATGCATAGACTGAAATCTCGACCGCATTTAAGTTAATTAGAAAGATTACTTAAGTTTAAAATGAAAAAAAAAACCCAACCTACGAGCTCTGTGCTAGTGATGTCTAGTGCTTCAGTCAAGTCAATACCAAAAATTTTGCCTCAATGGTATTATATGAGTTTCTGGAATTGTTTCCTAAAAAGCAGAAGAACAGAATATCCAACATGCAAAGGCAGATATCCATCTCTACCAGTTAAAAAAGGTATCTTTCACAACACCATTTTATATTGCTGTCCCACTTGTTCTCTGTGCTTGCTTTTGAAACCTAATGAAGATTGGTATCATGCCAGTGAAAAATTTAAGTGTATTACACTTAAAAGAAAATGTCTTCCCCAGTGACAAATTGACTGCTATTTTTTTTCCCTCTTTTTCTGAACCTAGAATTTAATACTGTATTTCAGTTATTTAAACCAGACACTAAACAGAAGGCCATGTAGTCAGAGGCTCTATATAAATATTAAACAAGAGTTTATGAAAGTGACCAGCCCAGATCATGGCTCTCATGGCCAAGGAACAATAAAGTGTTTCATTTGGATGGTTTGGGACACATCAGTCCTGAGGAAAAACCTATGTTTTTTCCCTTGATAACCAATGAAAATATTCCAACCAAAATTAAAGCTTTTATTTTATCTTACAGAATTTACATTTCTTGACCAACATATAACTGAGGTTGCTAGCATAATTAAGGATATCTGTCTGAACAGAACTACTTCTGATAATGCCCTAGTATTTTCTAATGAAGTTCACAGACGCAATTATCATTAACACAATCATTCACAACAGAGCCCCAAAGAAGTATAAATTAACCATGGACTTTTTCTTGAATCTTTCCCTCCAGCAGCAATGGAGCCAAGCTCAGGGGTAAGAATGCAAATTCTCTGAGCATGACAGTGCTTGTTACAGAATCTGCGTGCATCTAGTAAAATGCAACTACAACCTCCAAGTCCAGCAACTATACAGCCAGTAACAGAAAACCTTGAGCAAAAAGAATCTCTTCAAAGAATCATGAACACTTCAGGCATTAAAAACATTACTTAGTCAACTAAAAGAGTACTATTATGCAAAAAGAACATTTCTGCCTTTAGACAAAACCAGCTTCAACACAAATTATTAGAATGCAACTCATTCTCAGTCTTCCATCAATGCAGAAGGACAAATGTGCTGGTTTCAGCCACAGAAATACATCTATTTCTTAGAAGTTTTCTAGGTCTAACTGTAGATAAGCAAAAGGAAACACATTCTCAAAAATCCAAGTGGACTAAAACCAGTTTGAATAAGTCACACTAACACTTGCTCCTCCTTTTACATGTTACTGATATGTACATGGACAAATAGACAAATTTCTAGTTTAAAAAGCAGCTAGACTACCGCCAGGGAATGGGCCTCAACCATCTCCCTGGGCAACCTCTTCCAGTGTTCCACCACTCTCAGAGTAAAGAGCTTGTTCCTAATATCCAATCTAAATCTGCTCTTCTCCAACTTAAAGCCATTGCCCCTCATCCTGTCACTGCAGGCCTTTGTAAACAGACTCTCCCCAGCCTTCCTGTAGGCCCCCTTTGGGTAGTGGAAGGCTGCGGTTAGGTCTCCTCAGAGCCTCCTCTTCTCCAGGCTGAACAACCCCAGCTCCCTCAGCCTGTTCCTATAGCAGAGGTGCTCCAACCCCCTGACCATTTTCATGGCCCTCCTCTGGACCCACTCCATCAGGTCCATATCTTTGCTATATTGAGGGCTCCAGACCTGCACACACTACTCCAGGTGGGATCTCACTAGAGCAAAGCGGCAGGATTATGTAATGACAGTGTAATGAGAAATATATCCTTCAGGCCCAGCCACCAAACAAGCTGATCAACAGGAGCCAGTTTGCCTGGAAAATCTGCTCAACAGGTAATGTGTGCTCAAGACAGGTAATTAATAATTAGAGATCTGGGTAGAATCCAGCATTTGATTTGAGTAACAGAGTGGCTTAATAAGAGTAGGCATATATCAACTCCTCTGCAGCTGTGATGGTATTGAAAAATATTTTTTCATTTTGTTCATATGTGTGTCTTGGGTTTGGTTTTTTTTTTGTCTGTTTTTCCAAGCAGCAGAAGTGACAGGACATACACAAGAGTCTCTGCTTCAAAGGACTAAAGAACACTTTAATCCCTTAGTGCTAGTGGATTCCTAGGTCTACTGCAGACTACAGGCACTTTGGTTTAGAACAGAGGCAGCTGTGGCTTGCGGCAATCAAGTCTATTATTGGAGCTCACCACATCCTGCAGATCTACTGAAATACTTGTGGACAGAGGCTCCTTTCTCCAGGACATCACAGCAGACTTGCTTAGCTAGTTTGAGGACTCCTTGCACAAGTAGGAATGACTTCGAGAGCTAAGAGAAACCTTCACATCCATTTCAGCCAAGGCAGCATCCTCAGAATACTCTTTCACTTACTACACTGTTTAGGTAAGAACAAATTTAACTTTTTAATGCCTGAAATTCAGAAATCACGGCAACAAAACTTGTTGCTTCTGCTACATTAATTTCAAATATGTTCTCCTTCTTTCAGCATTATTTCCCAGACAGATGTGAGGTTTATTTGAACTCTTTCACAAGAGCTGACCCTGGCCTCTAATTTTTTAAAAAATAAAATCTTAGAATCCACAAGAAGGATTACTTTGTCATGTCCTAAAACTCTCCAAAGAGAATTGTTTTAGAAGATGAAGGTTTTGGCCTTACTGTGGGAGAAGGAAAGAGAAGAAAACACAAAGGTACCATGCACACAAGCAGCCAAAACAAGCAGAAGCCAGAGTGTCCAGCTACTAGGAGTGGGTAACAAGCCATCTCAGTTGCTGAATAATTTTTTCCACTAATCTTTCCAAGAGAAAAACACAGGAGTTTCCAGCCATTGAGATGACAATATAAACACATGAGAATTTAGAATAGGTTCCCGCAAGAGACAGTAAAACAATTGGTTCATTTGTTATTTAAACAATTCAGCTTTCATCATACACTTATTTACAGTTTCTGACACAGGAGCCACTTCTCAGTAACAAACAGATGCTGCTCTGAGGAGCAGGCTCTTAGATCTGCTACTTAACATGGAAAAGTAAGGTCCAACACAAGATGGATTTCACTTAAAATATAAAATATTTGCTTGTGTGTCTTTGCCTACCCTGCCAGCAGCAGTAGGAGAAAATAATGGTGCTAAATATCATCCAGTATTAAAACACTGTGCTTTATCTCAGTTTATAAATTTGCAACAACAGAGTTTGTGTTTCTCTGCTTCTAGTCACTCATAATTTATTCTCAGTCCACTAAAACCAGTAATCAGATAGTCGTTGTTTGCCGATTTCAATCATTGCTATAAAAGAGGTTCTCTTAATTTTTTTCTTTCATCAGATAAAGTTGGAAATCAAGTGTAAGAATTAGCTATGTGACTAGAACTGGGCTGAAGACACCACTTATATAAGATCATAAAAATGTCAAAACTGTATTTTTTTCCAATGCAGAATGAAAACCAAAGTCTTCAAATTACTCTAAAGTTCTGAAAAAATACAGAGATAAAGGTTAGATAAATCACGTGATTAATTTCAGCCACTACAATCAACAACTGCAATAGGAAGTTCCAAGTCATTCTGGCAGGCTGCCTCTGTTTTGGTGGCTATAGTATTTTTGTCCAGCCTAAAGCATTTTAAGCATCTCCCAATTAAAATGAGGGACTTTTTTTTGTCTGCTGTGTATACTGGAATTTTTTCCTTTACATTTTCACATTTCGTATTATGTTGGAATAGCTTTTCTTCTGGAACAAAATTCCAGACATTCCATAAAATATCCCAACTTTGAAAAATCATTCACATTCATAAAAAAACAGATTACCACAGAACGTTCCTGTTGAAGATTTCCTCATTATCTTTCTACACATGATCACTCTTCTAGCCAAAAATCAGCAGGACAGTCTTGTGACTCTCTATTAACCTTTTCACTCCATTACTCATGCCAACTGTCATGCTTAACTTAATTTCTTCCCCAACAGCCTGCACACCTTCTTTGCTACTACTTTCTCTTAATATTCCAATTGCTCCTTGAAACCCAGTTCAGCAAAAATATCCCCCAAAACTGCTAGCTGCTTAGAACTTCAAATGAGCGGGAATGGAAAAGGAAGAAAACCAATTCAAACTCATTCTTTTATATGAACACACAGACTCACTGAAGCCACACACGTCATCATTCTTCCACATTGCTACCATATTCCAATACTTATTCCACTCCCAACATCAGAGATTACAACTCTTCCTTAGAAGCTTCTGAATTTGGAATTAAATGAATTCTGAATTGAAAATTAAATACCAATCAGATATTCTGTGCTCTAATAATGTGGTGTCCAGAGTTACTTTGCATTCTTCTTTTATTTCACTTTGAATGGTTTAAAAAAAAAATAAAATTCCACGTCAGACATATAAATTCATCTGTGGCAAAGACAGCAACACACAATACTCAGATGATGAAAATAACACGCGAGAGATGATCTAGGATGATTTAAAAACATACAGTGATTTGTGTGGGTGATTGCTCCATTTCATGGTAGAATTGTGCAGCTGAACACAATAGGATGCCACACTGAGTTGCAGCACTTGGAGTGCAGGAACAGACTAAAAGCGAAGTACTAAAACCACCCAAGTGGTGGCAGTTTCTCATAATTCCCCCGAGTTTCCTTTTGCAATTATGAAGTAACTTTGTAGTGATAAAAATTTTTAAGGAACTATAAAGATTAAGTTATTGAGAATATTTTTAGCACCCCAAATTTCTCAGCCAAAAGGAGTGTGGGGAAATAAAAAGAGAAGAAAGCTAGTAGCCTTGAAGATCAAAACCAGCACACAGACATTATTAATGGCATTCACTATTCTCTGTTTCCACATTCCCTCCTATGCAGGGCTTCCAAGTTTTTAGTGATGGGTCAAAGAACAACCGTTAATTTTCTAGTACGTGTGTAGAAGACATGCGCTCCATTACATGTTAAGTATAAAGCTATCCTTGATGATAATTACTTTTTCTTCCGTAGGTTAAAGCACAGTAAAATAAAGCAAGTGTTTCAGGAAAGGACTGTAAAATGCCCTTCCAGAACTCTATAGAAATTGTAAATAGTAGACTGTGGGACCTGGCTGACTCCTAAAGCTGGAAGACAGTTTAATGGTGTTTGCTGCTTGTGTTTTAAATCAGACCACTCAGGGAAGCCTTCAGAAGTCTGAAGCCAGCCATACAACTCCATTGCTTAATACCTCTGTAAATAATCGTTCACACTGAGCAATGCCAATTTCACACTCTACTTTATATGAAACATTACATTTTCCAAGAAATGTATAAATAACAGAACTATGGTCCTTTCCAAAGAAAAAAACCCAAATCTTGCAATTACAATATTTTTTTTTAATTTTGGGACTAACAGATGTGGTCTCAACATACTCTAGAGCAGTACATACAGCATACTGGGGATGCTTTAAAAGGAGGATAACACAGGTGCAAATCAAGTCTCAAGTTGGGAGGAAAGAAGCTTTAGACACTGTTCTGCTGAGACTGACTCATATCTCTTCCTCAGTAACTTTTTCCTTTATGATACCTTCCAGTCAGAGAGTATTCTTCATCCAAAACAGAACAGGTGGTGCCTCATTTCAAATACAAAGCAAAGCAAGTACACTTTCATTCATTTTTCAAAAGTAATTACTTGGCTTCCTTTTTATCTTGCAATCCTATACAAAATATCAATCCTGGTCTTAGCACTTTCCTGTAAAGCCCTTTCACTTCTCCCCCCAAGTAATTTTTTTAACCAATTCAGTACTATTTTACTCAATAGTTCAATAGACAAATAAACCTCAGCAACTTTCACTGGAACATTCAAGAAAGGTCAGAGAAGGTTGAAGCGTTCAGCTTAACTTCATAACAAGGACTATGTCCTCTTTTAAACGTGATCAAACACCAAGCCCCTTTCAATCCTCTTCCACTTTGTACCAACCCTCTTTCCAGCTCTGTATACTCATTAACAGCTTCTGCCCATATTACCTAGAACAGCAATTAAAACCTACCACATTTACTTCATATGCAACTAAAAAACCTGAATGACAGGTGCTGGCATTCACATTTTAAGTTTCTCATGCCTCTCGTATTGTGCCTTTGTAGAAACTATTTACTGCAAAGTAAATCAAATTAATTGTAAACAGTGACAAAAATAAGGTGTTACTATGAATCGACTATAAAATGAACAAAATAACTTTTGGTTCAGTTTAGAATTGTTCACAAGTCAGATCAAATTCATTTATTCATGACTGAAATAATGCCAGAATGTACTTCAGCAGCATTTTTACTGAGACAGCTAGTCAGTCACACATCTCATGAATAAAAAAGCCTTGTGGTTAGGAACCTTGCCTGAAGAAGATACTCTTTTGAAAATAGGCTGTCCCTAGACTAAATGATTTCTCACATGCTGAAACTCAACATTAGATGGAAACAGAAGACTCTCGGTGACGTATTTAAAAGATCTCATAGTATTAATGCAAGAGACACTGTGGCATGAGAGAAACACACTTCAATGGAAAAAGTGTTCAAATACTAACTAAAAGAGGCTTTATTCAAGTCAACAGTCAGTAACGCGAAGTGTCTCTTTGTGGTGCCCTGAGGAAAAAAAAAATATTTTCACTATCAAATATTCTTTTATAAATTAGTTTTTTTCTAAATCAAATTTGATTTGATTTCTCATCAGTTTTGTCTTAGATAAACTAGTTATTTAATGAGAAGTAGGGATGTACTAATGAACGTGTTTTGAATTGCCAAACCAATACAGAGTAGCGAGTGGCACATTAGCAGTATGCTAATATGAAACACAGAAAATAACAGTGTATGGGAGGACAACAAACCAGCATTCGCTATCATTTAAAGAGAAAGATAAGGTTTGTAAAATCAAATAGTTGCATTAAACTGTTACTCTTCATTAGTGGGAGAAATCCCTGTGCACGCATACTATTCAAGCATTTAATATTCCTCATGTTTTAGAACAAAAAGCGTTTTACTTTGGTTTGGGGGCTTTTTTCAAGCTTTTATATAAACAGAATCAAGTCCTCAACAATTCCAGGAATTTGCTAGTAATGGTGTTTTGTTTTCAGCAGAAAAGGAAATCTGAATGTTGATCCTTTAATGACTGTTCATCATTCTTGATACTTGCAGCCCACTTTGCTAACGTAACTGCAGTCAAAAGTAACTGTTACAGTTTCCCACTGACAATCATTACAAAATGTGATTCTGGTGGCATAAAGTTTTCATAACTTTTTCATTACAGTTTTGTAAAGTCCCAAATTGCCAATGGCAAACCACAGAAGGATTCAGAAAACAAGCCAAATTATGCTCTAGGTTACACTAGTAAAATAGTTCACTTAGCCCCTTCCAGACGATTTCTACAAACATACCAATATTTAAGAGCAGAATAAATCCTTGCACCTTACACTACTACAGCCCCGCAAAAGCTGAGGAAATCAGTTATCAAATTACACGGTCCACTTGCTTCATAACCCAGCTCAACTGCATTCTGAAATGCTACTGCCAACTCAGAATACCTCTCTGCTGGAACACCATTTAACAAAAAGTTAAACGCAATACTTACCTCTCAACCTACAGAAGAGGCTTGTTACCTGTGTTTTGAAAACCATTTTCAAGGAAAACAAACTACTGAGAAGGTTAGGAACTGGAGAATATTATGAGGTTAATATAGGAGCAAGGCATAGCAGCTTCAAAACGATGTGCTGCAGTTAAAGAGATCTTCAAATCAACTAGTAATGAGTTTTTACAGGTTTACCCACACAGAATGTCTTGAAGTAGGGGTCTCTATTGCCCAAGCTGATGTGACCCAAGGTCAAATTCCTCTCACTGTGATCAAAGTAAGTGCAAGAATTACTACAGGAGATGCAGAACATAGGGTGGAAGGAAGGAAAAGAATCATCAACCTTATCGCAGGTGAACAATATGCTAGCAAAGCCTGAAGGCTGCAACAAACTAGGGTCATTCCAACTCATTTCAGCAGAGCTGTTAATTGCAGAGCTGGGATGCTAGGCTGCAGCACTGGCTTGTGGTTGCTCTTTCTTGCTGCACTTCTCAGATGATCCCTGAGGGGCTGTTGGCTCATGACAGCTAGTATTTCTCTGACATTCAGGAATGGCTGGGTACGTAGCATAGGCTATGGGCTCTTCCCAATGAGAGGCATGGGAAAAGCAGTTCTGCTATTTGACTTTGGTGGGGGAAGATGAAGGTCAAGGAAGAAAAGCCCATAAAGGAGAATTCTGTCACATGGATGTGTGCCATGCCAAACTCTGTAACTTGCCCTCAAGGCTAGAAATGGTTCCTAGCACATTTTACTTGCAGCACCCACCAGTGACTGGCCCACTCCTCACGTGACACTAACCGTGTTTCTTTGCTGATGATCCAGACTTACAGAAAGGTGAGCAATTATTCTCTATATTTACCTGTAAATACAAGGTAAAAAATATGCATTTTCTTTTAATGATTCACTAAGCATAACCTTTGTACAGGACCAGATTTTCTTATTAAGATAAATTTAGCCACCTTGTTGAGATTAAGATCAACTTTACATTTAGAAAACACAAGAATCCTGATGTTGTGATTTATATGTCTATAAAAGCCATTTATTTAGTATGCATGATATACAGTAAGTCAGGTATGCATGCTCTAGCACTAAATTTCATGCTGAAAGCTTGCTAATGCCTCAGGCTATTGAGCGAGATGATACATGAAACCATACATAAGGAGATTGCACACTAGTTTCTTAATTTACCTCTAAATTACAGCTACCAGAGGATTTTAAGTATTTGTGTCTCTAAATGTCTTGCTGTCTGGTAATAACAACTGCAGGTACTATGAAAATAAAATTCCCACTTTCTAGCTGATCTTATATATTCATGATGAACATATTCCAAGTTTTTGAATTCAAAAAGGTGGTGTTCCAATTGTTTTTGAAATTCCATAATAAATGCACATTTCGTATGGTAAATTTAAATGAAAATATTATTGTACAAAACAAGACGTATATATACATTCTCAGGCACTAAGCCAACTGTTTATAACATTTTCAATGGTCTGTGATATTGTTATTTCCCTTCTGGGAACAGATTATTAATTTGATTACAGGTCTGTACCTATAAAGACAAGATTGCAGGTTCTAACTGAGAAATAAAAAGAAATTTTGTTTCAAGACACAGTTTTATTACTCTACATGTATATATATATACCATCTCATTGTAACTTAATTTAAGGAGAACTTCACATGCACAGCACTCTTCCTAGTAAGTCCGTTAAAAAAAAATTTTAAAAAAATCTCATATGATCAAAGAGGGAGGATTCATTTCGGTAGCTGAAATCTGTACCAAAATAAATGCAATCATAAAATTAAGAAATTAAAGAAAAACGTTTCTAAGATCTACAAGTCACTATTTTTTATTATTTTTTTAAATAAAGAAAAAAACTTCTATAGGAACTTATTAATAAACACTGTCTTCTTTGAAGTTGATTTTCAAAGGGACAGGTCGACACTTTTATAGAAAAGCCTGCAGGAGCAGGTTGACAGTAATGGTGGGTCAGAAGGTGAGAAGAGAAAAAGTGTTGAATCAGAACCTCAATCAGCTGCCAACAGATTGATTTATTGTACAGACACAGTAAAAATGACATTTTTACTATTAAAATTAAGAAAGCATTTATAAGCTTTTTTTTTTCCTCAGGACCTACTAAATAATAAAAGTACTTTCAAAAATGCATTAAATGGTGCGGTGCTCATGAAATTGTACAACTCAAAGCGGAATTGAAATGTAACGCTCCCAAATAGTCCAATTGGATCACAAGTTGCAGAAGAATTGGCAGCAGGGCATGTCCTCTCAAATTGTGTCAGCTTCTTATGACTGGAGCTGTGGTGAAAAGGCAGAGCTGAGAATTAAATAGACCTGGTTGGAAAATACCAGGGCAGTGATGTCTGAATTAAGTTCAAGGGAACATAATTTAGATGAAAGTTGAGGGGAACTTAGCAGTTCTATTATTAATTTTCACTGAACTGTTTCTATTACTGTTACATGCAAAACACCTCTTTTTTTAATTTTCTTTTTTTTTTTTTTTAACTCCACTATGAAACAATTGCCTGAAATAAAACTCTTCCGTATTTCCAAAGGCAAACACACAATCTTAAGTTTGCTGAACTAAGGGAAAAACGATTTTTAGAAAAACTGGAAACCATTCTACTGTAAATTCTCAGCCCTGAGGAGCACAGGTAGCACCCCTCCTTTTCTAAAAAGACGGGGAAAAAAAATTGATTTGGAGGTAAATGTTGCAGTTTACCCTTACTAAAGCTTAACAGAAATGGTGCCAACTTAACATGAATTCACTGAGCTCCCTAATTGTGCTCTAGAACAGTAATTTCTAGAGCAAAAATCTAAATCCTTCTTACTTTGTCATAGGTAAGAATAATGTCAAACAGAAGCAGACTGTAATGCTAACACCCACAAAGAAGAAAGCAACTCACTCTATTTTGGTTTGTGAGGAGTAAAAAAATGTTTATTTTCTCTAGATGAAGCAAATCCTCATATTAAGTCCAGTTTCAATATTTCTCTTGATATATCAGTCAGATTGTAATAACTTAAAATATTCAAGCAACCCAAAATGCTGCACACATGACCTCAAAAATTATTTGACTGAAATGAAGCATGCTGGCTATTTTTACTTCAGAGGCAGACAACAATCCAGAAGTTTTTATTATGATTAAAAGCAGCAAAATTATATTTCTGAAATTACACAAACAGAATAAATCTCAAACTCAAATTAAGAATACCGCAACTCATTATACCCATTCATATTGCAAATTGATCCCTTACACTGGCTGTTCTGTTCCTCAAGAATCCATTCAGGAGAATGTAACTGCAAAGGTTTTGTATGTAAATATCTAAATTGTACAGTGAAATACATTGCTCGAGACTCGTACATTTTTAGAATTTGCAGTTTCCAAAGTACTGCTGGCTTGCAAAGTAAGATTTTTCAGCCTACATAAAACCATATAATTTATGTTCACATGAAAATTTTCACATGTTCATGTATCAGTGTTATCTTTCTTCCTTTTCACATCATTAAGATGGCTCCATAGCTCATTTTTAACAAAGTTCATTGAGAGATGCCAAAAGACAACATCTTGCTGCCAATGAAAAAAAGATCTAACAAGGTGCATAGAATGCACTCTTTTTAATTTAACAATGCAACTTTTTTTTCCCAGAATTGGAACAAAAGTTATGATTCTTACCCAAGAGATAAATTAGCCTCATATTTGAAAATATCTTTCACACTATATGAGTAATACAGTCTAAACACTGCTTGTGGGAAGACTAGTAATTCAAAGATGTACAATGCAATTAGGTTCAACCAAAAATAAGAACCCTATTCTGTATTTTTTCCAAAGAAGCCCAAACACAGTAGTATATTAAGGCAGCTATCACTTTGTGCATTTGTGTGTGTGCGTATATATATATACACGCACACACACAATACATAAATACACACACACACGTATGTATGTATGTATATAGAATTATAGCATGGTTTGGGTGGGAAGGGATCTTTTAAAGTATTTTAAACAGATCTTTTAAAGTATTGGGGTCAAAACTGGTTCTTTAGTATTATTAATGATTATTATTTTATCTTATCCTATTAAATCTACTTTCATTTCAACTCTTGTGTTTACTTCTTTTCCCCGATTTCCCTCCCTGACTGGGGAGGGGCCAAGAGGTGATAGAATAATTATCTAAATGGCAACAAATTGTTGTGGGTTTCTCAAACCATAGCACCCCCAAAGGGTCAGAAAGCCTAAGAAGATAAAAGCAAGGTGTGGGGTTTTTTCCTACTTATGTAAGCACAATTTGAAGAGTATAAATTTACAGTCATTAACCACAGTTCACCACTTCTTGCTGCAGAAATGACAAAACCAAATCAGAATTACGCTTTTGTCTGTCTACGTGCTAAAGAAACATGGTATGTTATGACATACCATAATAGTAACGTGACATCACTATATCAATTCATTTTAGCAAGTATCAAAACCAAACCACTCTTTTCCATTCTTTAATATTTTTCAAGCATAAAGCACAGCCAATTGATTCAAATATTAAATACTGCAATACACACATATAAAAAGGATTTGAGGTGCATAAAAATCTCAAAAGCCTAAAATGAAATTTTTTTTTGCTGCTATTTTTGATGTACAAAGTAAGATTACAAATTAAATTTTTACCAGAACAAGACATATACATCATATGAAGGTTGTGAGGAACTGGTTGCCCAAAGAAGTTGTAAAAGCCCCATCCCTGAGAGTGTTGAAGGCCAGGCTGGATGGGGCGTTGAGCAACCTGGTCTAGTGGGAGGTGTCCCTGCCCACGACAGGGGGGTTGGAACTCAATGATCTTTAAGGTCCCTTCCAACTCTAACCATTCCATTATTATATGATATGAAGCATTGGTGTGATTGCTCATTTAGGAGGAAAAAGAAGGTTTTTTTTAGCATTTTCTCTCATAATCTTTAATTTTCTGTTACTACTACCACCAGCAAAATACATTAAGTGTAAATGACTCCGCTAGATTTTTCTAATGTCCCCATTTCCTTATGTAGGAACAGAACTATTTTCCAGGTCTAGAATAGGCAGTTTTCCTTTCACAAATCTTAATGTAGGAGCTCTACAGAAAACTTTGAACTTTCAAAGGAAGAGGAAAAGTCAAGCTCAAATATCCAGACATTTTAATTCCAACACTCTCTACAATATGTGAGGTATTCCTTTTTAGGAAAACATTCAGATGCTTGGTAATAAATAAGTGAAAAGAAAACAATCCCAAAAGGACTGTTTACATTGGAAACAGTGCACAATTTCATGAGACTCATTTCCTCTATGACCTAACACAATTATAAGATGCAGGCAAAACCAGGCTTGCCACTCATCCAGGTAGACCCTCACTGTCTAACAGAACAGAGTTTTAAAAAAGAAAAAAAGGATGAGGATTTCCACCCCTCTCCATCTCCCACTCATTTTAGCAGCCTTTAATAATAAGGCTATTCAAGTACTTTCGCTCCCTTTGGGCACTGGCATCACCAAACTTGCTCAAGCATTGCCACGCTAAACGGCAAGAGTAACACAGGTCTGCAATTTCAAATAAACAGCATCACCCAATGGCAGAAATTCAAAACTGCAGATGACAGTCATTGCAGTTTCTTTTACCAAAGACTCAAAGAACAACAGGAGAAAAGAAGTGGGGGTGGGAAGTAAGAAAGCCAAATTCTTGGTCTCTATCTGAAGATTAGATGCTCTGTTATGGACCTCTGTGCTTCAACAGGAGTTTTAGCAAGCAAGTTTCAGAAGTTATACTGGCTTGAAGGAGCATAGTCAAAGAGAACTGAATTCTCATAGCTGCTCTTTAAGTAAGGCAAAGCCAAGCAGAAGCCTGCAAAACGTTACACCTCTATTGAACTTGATGAGAGGGTTATACAGGAGTGAAGAGGGCTAAGGAAACCGAACCTCATGTTCATGAAACAGAAACTGGACACCAGATCTCTGTAAGCACATTTGTAAGCTTCTGTCTAGCTCAATGCCTTTGTGATTTTGGTGGGAAAGTTAGTGTCAGGATTCAGTGTCATGCGTTCAACATCCTGCTTCATGATGGTAAGAAGTCTTCCACTACTCCGTTCCATAAGCCTTCACACAAAGTCTCCTTCATGTTCTCCTCATTCTGAATGCAGCACAGAGTACCACTAAAACCAAGAGTTACCACAGCAAATTCATCACAAAATGTAGTCTATTAACATATGCCATGTGTTCGTTATATCCTCAATTAAACTATTCTACTGGTGCTTCCAAAATGTGAACTGATAAATTTTATGTAGTGGTGCAAATGTCAACACCCAAACAAAACAGAAAATCTACATTTTTTTCCCTTATATCTATGTTTACAAACTTTAGGGCTGTCATAAATATACAAGCTGAGAAACTTTAGTATCTCACAGTAATCAAAACTTAGTAACTACCCAAGAAAAATATGAAAAGATGACTGATTCCTGTGCCTCATTAGGTAAGCAGAACACCAAATACAACCTATTGCAAACAGAAAGGAAAAGAAAATTTTATGTATCCAAAAGGGATCACTTTCAACACTCACAGAATTGTAATATCAGCCCACTGTGAAGTCTGGTGCAGCTTTAAAATAAAAAACCAGAAAGAAATTGTATGTGGGATGGCAATTAAGAAAAGACGAGGAAACTCAAAGTTCATGCTGAGGTTAGAACACTGAAAAACAACATAGAAAAGTAATGAAACTCCTTGTTATAGTAATGGAAAATATATGTCACTTGTATCTGACACCAGTAAGAGTGGAAAGAATTTGAATTAACAGCTCAGATCCAAGCTGGAGAAAAAGTACTCAGAAAGGTAGACATTCTTCCACGTGTGGTGGTCTTGCCCCAGCAGTCCATAACACCGGCAAAAGCAGGAAATGCAGATAAATCCCCTTCCTGCAATACAGGGTACTGTATGTCTTCTAAGCCTTTTTTTTAAATAGTATACTAGGCACACCAGAAGGTGGTTATTTAGTATCAGTTTTCCTAGCATTGAGTACCCCCCAAAAAAATTCAGTTCTTCACCACCTAGTAAACTAGCAAGAAACAATTTTGGTTAATACAGTGCTCAGAACTGAGAATGATATACAGAATCTGAGAGTTCTTCCATCTAAAGGAAGGTCAATGCTTCTATATAAAGGTCAATGCTTTACTTTTAGATTTCAGTCTGAGTTAAAGAGTATTTTTACACAATCTGCTCATTTTAAACAGGGATGTTAAATATCAATGCTACAGATGCAATTTGAACACTTAAAGTAAGTGCTCATTGTGAGTTTGAAACAGGTAACGAAATGGCTATTTGACATGGCATGCTGAGCTTTCCTTTAAAAAGTGCTACAAAACTGTGCTATGTCACAATGGTAATAGGGTTCAACACCAAATAGGGTTCAAAAAATAGTTTGAGTCAAGCAGAGGCCAACAAGTCTACAAGTTGGTACTGACTGTTTAGAAATGTATGCAGATCCAGCTTGTTTTAATTTTGAATGTTAGAAGACATCTAGACATCTTACCCTTTTCTATCTTCTCTCTCTCTGCTATAAATCAAAACAATTAATTAAATTTCTAAAGCTATCTAACATCTTAATTTAAAACACTATGAACTTCACAAGAATAATTCTCTTCCCATAATCTTTCTTTTACTCCAAAATGCCTAAGTTCTGTTCTTACTTTTGGCAAACGTACGTTGCATAAAATCATCATTCTACAGACATCTTCACATTGGCAGAAGCCAATGTAGTTTACATTTAAGTACATTCAAGGTTTGGTCAAAGTCTCAGCCTATGATTCATGAGAACATAATAATATACAGATTGATCTTCATATCCATTTATCTGTTAGATGGTAATTATGGTAATTCTCCACATGAAGCAGGCCAATAATATACTAGAAGGGAAGTATGGTATTGTGCGTATGTCAGCCTTCACATAATCATTGAGGATATCCAAGCAATCAATATATGAAGATGTCTCTATGTAGCATGCAATTTAAATATCAAATGGAAGCTGTTTAAAATAAAATCTAAAGAAGAAAAAGAAAAAAGCTCATACACTATAAAAATTACCTTTCATATGAAATTTTGGCTGTGCCTAAGAGCATCTCAATTCCTTGTGAGAGAAAATAAGAAAATTCTCTACGCATTGTATGGTCAAGGCTTCAAGTAAAATTGGTGAAACTGGTCAAGTCCCAAGGAATGACTGGATTAACTGTATCAATTGTCAAAAAATGGTGGGGTGGAAGGGGAAATAGGAGCAGAACAAGAAGGAACACTAAGTTATTGCCTAGAAAGGGGCAGCAAAACAGAATAGTTTTACATTATTCTCTAACAACAAATGAATCATATTGTTGCAAAAATAATTCAGCGCTTTACAAACAATACTGTACTAGGCATGCATCTCTAACCTCAGGGCAAAAAAACTCCACACGAGTCCTTTATTGCTCATATTGTCCCACCACTTGGAGATCTCATGATTCTTTGTTGCTGAGCAGTCTCTAGCACTTTTGATTAATATCTTGGCACTTCTTTAAGGATTCACAATTACAACAGAACTGAAGACTAACATAAAATCTGTTATGGGACCAGGACTAGAGACAGTTATCTTGTATGTCACAAGAGATCTAAAGACACTCTTGAACCACAAACTATTTTCTACTTGGTGTATCTCTATACTAGTTTGATAGAGATCTCATTTCCACACCAAAACCAAGGCTTTTAAAACACTTCTGTGACAAAGTCCATTTTAAGCTTTATTGCTGGCTTTTACTGTCATGGGTAGAAACCGATTAAAGGGCCCAGTCCCGCAATACCCTGACCATTTTATCCTTTTATCTAGCAAAGCATTAAAACATACAAATGGCTACATCATTAGAATAGCTCCATCCAAACAGTAGAACCATGAACTTTGCAGTTGTGCAGGAGCTCACTAATTCATAGCATTCAGATCCAAAAGGATCCCCCTTTTTTGTCCAACCCTAAACCAAGAATCTCTTCCATTTTAGGCTTATGTTTAATATTAGGAAAACACAGTAATCAGAGTTATGTAGGTTTCTGATGAAGAAATCAAAGTGTTTTCTTTCTCTCCTCCCTCTCTCAACAGCACATGCAGATAGATGTGATACTTTTCATTGCAGCTAACTCCAAATCCTGCCATGTCAGAATAATGTAATTACTGTAAAAAGTTAAACTAATCCTGAAGAAGAGTAGATGCATCCATAAAGTCTTTCTGAAAACCTTAGGGGAAAAAGAGCCAATTGTTAACTAAAATAAAGTATTTGTCTTTAGTTTGAAATTTCCTGGTTTTATAATCATGACAGCAAGAGGTTTAAGTTGAGGAGCGACAACTTCATCTGTGGACAATGGCATCTTTTACTAACCAGATTCTAACTGGGTTCATTGTACACCCTGCTCCAGCTAGAAAAACATAATGGAAAATTCAATTTCAAACAAGTCAAACAGATCTTGTTCATATTTTCATGCAGAACAGTCTTCAAATTGCGAACTAGTCTCACATAAAACAATTTAGCTTAGATGTCTATAAAAAAAGTATCCAAGTTACATTAAACAGTATCCAGATGCTTTACCTGCTACAATTATTAAGACTGATTTTAACTGTAGCTTCTTCCCCCATCCCCCTTTCTCTCAGAATACTTCCTTTTTTCAACTCTGCATTGACAAAAACCAATACAATTGCACTACAGGAAGCATTGCTGCTCCCTCAAATAAAAAACAAGCACATGAAAAAAATTCTCTTATAAAACGTTCACCTCATTACAGTGATTCCATTTAGGTAAGAAGGTACCAGTGCCAAAGACAACAAGCTGAAGAACAACACAGGAAGTTTCATTCAAACAAGGAAAAACTTCTCTACAGTGAGGGTGCCAGAGCACTGGAACAGGCTGCCCAGGGAGGTTGTGGAGTCCCCTTTTTCAAGAGATTTTCAAGAACCACCTGGAGGCAGTCCTGAGTAATGTGCTCTAGGCAATCTTGCTTTAGCAGGGGAATTGGACTAGATGACCTTTAAGAAGTCCCTTCCAACTCTGACAATTCTGTGACTTAAAGGTTTTTTTGCCATTTAGAACATAAATAACACAACTTTACCAATGAAACACATAGATTCCAATTTTAATCTTAGCATTGGGTCCATCAGCATCCCCAGTACTTTAAATGTCCTTGGCATAAGGGTATGAATTGCGTTCTTTACCTAAGGGGATCATTTTTGCTTTTAGCAGGCTGATTAAGACAGACAGACATCTCAAAAATCTATTTGCATGTGTATTCTCTATTCTGCAGTGTGTACCAAACTGTCCCAGCAAACTAACTACACTGCTAGACAAAGTAAGCAGGTAGCAATAAACTACCTATCAGTAACAAGTCAGTTAAAGACAGCAAAGCCAACACAACCCAAGACTACAGGACAACACCCAAGCTAAGCGCTTTGTTCTCACTAAGTTCGGCTTAACTTCGCTTTCAGAAATGTCACAGTTTTTCCCTTCACAGGATCCCTCTCAGAAGGCGACAGTAGAGCATGATCTCAGCAGACCAATGTTCTGCCAGCTGGCTGCTCCCCCATTGCAAGGAACATGGCTCGTGTCTCTAGTTTGTTCCAGACAACACTGCATCCTTCAGGAATAGTTTCCACAGGACAGAACCTACAGGCAATTCAGGTCTTCCCCATTTGACCTCAGAGGTCATAGTGAACTAAAGTGAATAAATGAATAAAGGCTGCAATTAAAATCAGCCAATCTTTTATTTTTCTTTCAATTCCCTATTTCCAGCAAGGTTACGTGTCTGAAGTCTATATAATTCTTCTCTTTACAGGAGAGGAAGGAAAACAATGCAGTATTTCCTACATCATTCCCTTGCTTATTCACATACTGATGACATTTGCAATTAAATCAAGTATTTTAAACAAGTCATACTGCACAAACACCTTACAACATAAACAAGATCTAGGGAAAAGTAATAAGGCTGTGCAGAATAGTGCTATCTGTCACACTAAGGCAGCAATTAGTCATCTCAACTTCCAGTACACATTCTTGTAAATGAACAAAGAAATAGGGGTGCAAATTAATGGCTATGATCTATTTTGTATTTGTTTCATTTCTACAATAAAGGATTATGTCTTCTACATTTCATTCATTAGGTTTCTTTCCAAAGTTTTATTCTTTATTAAAACAGTTCTACTGTACTAAAGCAGCAGGAGCATCACTTTATAGCTTTAAAATTCATAGTAGAAAATAAGTGCCCAAAGCCTGTCCCCGCCCCCAACCAGTATAAATTCTGTCCAGGTAATAAAACTGAGCTATTTAGAAGGCAAGTCAAACGAGGGGAGTATGGAGGAATTTTCACTTCTTCCTTCTGATAACGTCATTCAACAACTACCAGCTAAAACCTCCGCTCCTTGCTCAGCCTGACAACTCACCTCCATCCAATGTATTTAATAATAACATACAATGCATCTTTATGAAGGAGACATCACAAAGTACAAGCCACAGGACCGCCCCTAAGGTATGACGATAACTCTTGACAGGCCTTCCTCCTACACAGAGAGGAAGCACAGGAGAAGTCCACATGGATTGCAGACTCTTGTCAGGTTCTACACAGAACTAGCTCAAACTTGGTGTCCTAAGTACAGCACTTTTATTTGTTCGTTTCTCCTCTTCATGCAAAAGTGTGTGCAACTCGGAACATGCACGTACCCAACATTTATCAAAACGTAGGTTTTATCAGACACCTTTCTTACCAGTACTAACCCATCCAGCCTTGCAAAACATGCTAGTAGGCAGAAAGCCTGGCAAGACCCACTTTAAAAACTGAATCTCAGTTTTTGCTCAAGTGTCTGCCTACATGTTCAAGTGTCTGCCTACTCCCTTATATCTTAAGAACTTGTCACAAAAGTGTAAATAAAACTATGACAAAGAAAAGATGTAAAGAATGTATTCCTAATGCTAACAGAGTACAAGATTTAAAAAAGCTTTTTAAAAACAAATAATAGTTTTAAACAGAAAGTAAAGGAGCAATAAACTACTAGTAAGACATTCCTCTGTTCCAAAGCATTAAAAGGTTTTTCACCACTGGCAAAAAGTCAGTGCACTAAATCCCCTGCAATTATTGTTCTTATGGCAGGTGGAGACCATAAACAGAGATGGAGAAGCAGCCTTTACAGAGCAATGATCCTCCCACTCCTGGCATGTGCTGTTGCTTTAATGCTGTCACTAGCACTCTGTGCACACCAACATACTTCATGAGACATGCACTGCATGAGGTGTAGGCGTGCTCAAGACCCACCTCCTGGAGAATAAGCAGGTTGTCACTCAACTCTTGAAGAAGATCCTGAAGATAGTAATGCAACTCTGTCCACTTTGGAGGGCTCAGCCCAAGTGACTGTGCCTCAAGTCTTTGGGGCCTATTTATGTTTTCCGAACAAGCCAGGCAGATCAACACTAAGCACTATTATAAAAATAGGGGAAATATTTTTTTTTATTATTATTATTAATGTGCTATTACTCCATTTTCTTATGCATTATCATTGTTACTTGGAAAGAGCTCTATTGGGACTCGAAATTATAGAAAAATATTAGAGAAAATAAGTGTGAAAGTCTCAGTTCATTAAAGAGCAGGAATACTAACACTGCTGTTCAAGAGCCTTTGGTAAGTGATGTGCAGCCCTCATGCCAGGCAACCAACTAAATGGACTGGAAGGAAAGCCACTTTTCCAGCTTGCGCCTACAATTCATACGGTAAGTCACCCAAAAGGAACGGGTAAATGGCAAAGCTCACGGTGTCTCAAATGTGTTGGTCAGTTTCCTTGTTAAATATTTTTTTTTATTAAAAAACGTATTAACTTACTTTTGATTGACTATAAAAAGTAAACTCTTATGTAAATCCATTAATGGTTATAAAATAGGATCTATATTGTGAAATACTGCTCTAAAGAGAGACATGGGAACCCAGGAACTAACCCTATTAGCATTCAGTTTTAGGACTGACATGTGCAACGCCTTGAACAATTCACTCCCATGTTGAAACTTCAGTCTTCTTATCTGTGCAATGATATAAACTGCTCGCCCTGTCCTCAAAAAGCATGTGTTTGTGTATGGAAACTACTTAAAAAATGACAAGTGCATTTATTACAATCAATTTAAATGCATTAAATAAACTGAAGGTACAGACAGGATATCATACTATTGGCATTTGTGAAGTTTCAATGGCACTTAAATAATGTTCCATAATATCACACACAAGAATCTAAGCAATTTTCTAGACAGCATAAAGCAATAATATTTTCAGGCAGTTTAAGGCAAGTTAATACTAACTACCACTGAAAACACTAAGCCTGCATGCCTAATTGCTCCAGGGGCCTTTGAAAATCCCAGTGAAAATGAACAATAACTGCTAAATCAACCGTTTCAAAATGAAAGCAACCTCCTCCCCTCTACTATCATGAGGTATTCCACAAAAACATATTTCACTTACATAAACAAATATTACATCATTAAGGGCCAGGGCCAGGGCCAGAGCCAGAGCTGTGCAAGAGAGATTAATAGGATCAATAGGATTAATAATGCTTTTCAGAAATATTAAAGTCTTATATACTGTAAAACGAATAGGGAAAGGGAGGATCATTACCATATTTCCCATCTATATGCCCATGTTATTAGCATTGTCAGACAAAGCGGGTAACATTCCTCAGATTTTTCCATTTCTCTGCCCTGCATTAAAAATAACAAGGAAATGGGAGTGCTCCCTTCAGACATGATGAAAATACCCTGCTGCAATTACAAAAGTCTAACTTGGTAGATATTGCAGCAGTTGAAGCCAGCAGGGGATGGCATCAGCACAAAAGACTCTACTACCTTCGTAAAATGAAGTAATCAACAACAACAAAAAAAAAATAAATCAGGAAGCAGAGGTTTCAAACATAGATTGATTGTGCAGCACTCAGTGTCTCAAGAGATCCTTGGCAATACAGAATTACACTTAGAATATGTAATCGCAAGTAACTTTCTGCAGAATAACTAGTATTAATTACTGTATTTTTTGGTACTTGCTGACGTGGCCTCATTTGGCCACCCAAGGTCATTTGCCTCCACGACAAGGCTGCCATAACCAACAAGAAACTCACAGGGAAGAACTAGAGAAACAGAAACCTTTCACTAAGCTAAGGCTACTGTAATGCACTACATGGTTGCTCAGGACAAATAAGAGAAGTAACCTACTGGAATTTTTTCTTGCTGAAATGAGGATAGACTAACAAGCCCTGAAGAAAAGCCACACCTTTTATCACTCTAAGAGGTTTCATATTTAAAAACATGCTGCTGTTTCCTCTTTTTCCTTCAGTGGAAACAAGACTAGTTTTCTGTATAGGAATTCTGAAGATAAAAGGTTCACAGTAATTTGATGGAAGCAGACCAATGCTTCCAAAGTGGCATGGAAAAATTTAAGAAGAGGGAGAGAAAAAGCAGTAGAGACTAATTCACAGATTTAACATTAAGTTCAGGCAACAGTTCCCATTCATTTCCCTTCAAAGTGAAGTTGAGGTTTAGTCACAGACATTTGCTTTTCAAAGAAAATGCATATGTGAAAACAATAAAGGAATCAGGCACTGACTTGCATTCTTTAGGACTGAAGTAAAAGGCAGACAGGCACGCATCACATTTTTATTAGAAAGTTGGTATACCCGTTCTAGTAGTCCAAAGATACTGAAAAAAGAAAAAGCACCTCCTTTACATGACCAATTGTAATCTCTGTACATCAACAATGTATTTTCGTCAGTAAAGTTCTGGTTAGGCACACACATCTGTTCAAATCTCAGTGTTCTGCCATAAAAATGCATAAACTTACCTTGTTTTGGTTTTCCTTATTTTTGTAACACAAATTTCCAATTAAACGAATCAAATGAGATTTAAAACCCACAGCCGGATGTGAAATTTCTTCCTGCCCTGTCATAGTATGTGTAGCAGTGAAAACATTTACAGCCTGTTTCCCAGAAAGATGAGTTAATCTCAGGGTATCTAAAAAAAACACAAACCCAAAAATACTTTAAATAATTAGCACATGAAAATTAGTATCACTTTGCTCAGAGGTTGAACCTAATAATTAGTAGCAAAAGTTAATCAACACAACTTCAGATATTCAGCAATACATCAAAAGAACTTTGAAAATTTTCTTAGTTTTTTTATTTGTGCTAGTATAACAATAAAAGGCCATCCCAAGGTCGAAGCCATTTTTGTATCCTTCACACAAACTTACATAGCTCAAACATGAAGCTTGAAGGTTGATGCTACTGGTCTCTACTTGACGGGTCAGAATTTGTAAGCTGTTGATGATTCTGGCTCTGTAAATACATTTCTAAGGTCAAGAGTTTTTAGAAAACTTCCTTTAGTTCAAATTCATCACAGCAACACATACAAGGTAGAAAATTGAGTTTTTTTCCTCTCTTTCCAGTCTGTTCCTAGCTCGGTAGTAGGAGAAAAGATTTTGAATACATTTAGCACCTTGATGTGTATTTACAAATCCTTCAGTGCCATAATCACCAGCCAAGAAATACTAATGTTCCCATATAGTAAATGCCAGCTTATAGCCTCTACATTTTTTCCTACAACACTCCAGAGACGGGAAAGTGAAATCTGCGAAAACAATATTCCACAAGGAGACCACACCTGAAAGTCTATACTAGCCTAGTCACTAAAGGCTGTGCCTATATTTAAAAGTTAAGCAAGTATTTCTCCTGTAAGCAACCTGCAATACTAATAAATGGCCTGGCATGCTATTGTCCCCAAGATGCTTCATGTAAAACTAGGTCACAGCAAAGGGCAGTAATTAAGCCCTATGGTCCTTCTGCTCCAGATGTCACAACATCCATAGTGGAACGGGCACTGTATTTGCTGGATTTAAATTAGAGAGAACTTTACAGGTCCTTGCATTACCGTTTCACTCCTGGATGGCTGACACAGGAGAAATAAAAAAAACCAACAACCACCCAAACAAAACTGTGCTGAAAAAGATGTAACTATGTTTTTCATAGATTTTTAAAAATATAAAACTATAATCTGGCCTAGAGGCCTCCTGTAAAAGAGCTACCACTTATATTTGTTCATATTTTTGAACTAAGAAAAACCAATCTCCTAATTGCTTCTAAAAATATCATCACAAAATAGCCTTTTAACACAATCTTTTTCATAGAAATTTGCTTTTGTAAACTTATAAAAATTAGTAGTCTTGTGTTTTTCTCATGACATTCACTTGGTGGGCTTCCACAATCACTTGGTGTATTTTCCACATGCACAAACATGTGAGAAGGAATTCCACGGTCTTCCCAAGCCACCTGCTTGCCCTTAAGAGGGACTTCTTAACAAAAGGATTAACAACAAAAAATAAAACAAAGAGTCATGAAAAAAATAAATAGAGCTCTTTAAAATTTTATTACAGTGAAAACAAAAATGCAACGAGCAATGCACCTCCCTGAAAAGGGAGGTCCTGGAAAAGGTAAAAGAAAAACAGCCACTTTCCATGCATGATGTTAACCCAGAGAAAACTGTACTCCTCTCAAACGCTGCACATCTACACCACACAGCACCTGCTCCTGGGATATCACCCACGCTCTCAACTAAAGGATGCCTCAGTCTGCTGTTCTCCTATTACCCCAAAGAGCAACCCTTCCAAAATGTCCCTCTAATTCAAAAGACCTTCCTGGTGATGAATGTCTTTTGCACTATCCTTTTTCTTCTGATTTTTAGAACTAAATACAGCAAGTGATAAAACACATTAATACAGTTTTCCGGCCTGTTAGCTACTGCAGGATTAAAGGAGCATTGTAGCCAAATAGCGACCTTAAAGAGCTACTATATGACTTAATCAACTTTTGTTGGCAAAGGGCATGTGGGAAATACATAGGACGCACGTGGTGGCAATGTGCCTGTACCAGTTCGATTGGCCTGGAGACAGCTGCAGATAAAACTCAGTCTGCGCACACCTAGAGCAAGAAGGATTGGCCCACCGGCTTCTGAACTTAAGTGATTTGTAGCTCCTTGCAATTCTCATTTAAGTTGAAAGACTTATAGCAAGCATTCAGGCAATACAATGCATAACTTCGAGTTTCCTCAAAACACACAGGCACAAAATAGATCTCATTGTTAGTCATCTTACTGCAAGCAATAAAACTATGAACCTGTCATAAAAACAAATTAAAAAACAGGTTTGGGGTTTTTTTTGTTTTGGTGGGGTTTTTTTTGGTTTTTTTTTTTTGTGGTGGTGGTGGTGGTGTGTGGTCTTTTTGCTTTTTTGGGGGTGGGAGCATTTAGTTTTTTTAACAGCAAGGACTCTGCACATCTCATAGACACAGTTAACAGTTCTTTTAACCTTTTTCACTTTTTGGCCAAACTATTACGTATTTCTCTTTAAAATCCATAAACCTACCATTTTCTTAGAAAATGTTGGCATACATGAGTTGTCCCATAGTGCTAAGATTTAGGAAGGCACAGGTCAGTATATGTATACTTCCTCCCTGAGTATATATGGTCTCTCTGGACCACCCTGGCTTAGTTTTCTTTGTGTACAGCTCTTAACTTCCTATTTCTCAGCAGAAGAAAGCTTCTTTCAAATTGACCTTTTAAAAAAAAAAAAAATTCACTGAATTAATTACGACCATCTGAAGTGTGCTTAGCTTCAAGTTTTCAGAAATTTGGGAAACAGACGGGAACAGGCATGGAAAATTCCTTTTTCTACTTCTTGAGGCAATTCTTCCACACACATTCAGCCAATGGAAGAACATAGGAAGCAGCTGTCCTTTGCACAACTCTTACTGTATAAATAGTGCATTGCTGACAGTTGAATCAAGGCTCTGTTGGGTAATAGTAGCCAACAGAGCAAGTAGAGAAGCAGACAAATTCCAGAAACAAATCAAATATTTGAAAATGTAGATTAACTCGATCTCCTATTTATTTATTTTATTAAAAGGTCAGAATCATAATTACCACCAGTTGTGAAAAACATGTTTTCATTCACAGAGCAACATGAGTTGGAGCAAGCCAACAGTTATTAAACCCTGTGGCTTTTCACTCACCTATGGCTGTTTCAAGCAATCCAGGCAAAGCCTGTAGATGCTCTAGTTGTCCGTTGTTTGATGTCATTTCACAAAGAACGTCAAGAAGACGAATTGTAACCAGTGCTTCCTACAAATGAAAACTACATTTCTGAAAATGGCTTAGGAACAATAGCACAAGAACATAAAACTGATGATCTAAACAGAGGACAAGAACTCTCAGCACTTCAGGTTCTTTGCAGGCCTTCTAAACTGCCAAGAATAAATTCATATAAAATGAGGACATCTTTCTGCAATAACGGTAACGTATTACACTGCAATAATTTATTTTCTACAGCCAGTGTTAGATGTGCCCTGAAAAATCATGGGGAAACCAAAACAGAGCCATAAGGGATAAAATTTTAACAAAAACACAGTAGCTTCCAAAAGCAGAAATGCAGAAAATTACTAGCTGAGAAAATTATTTCTGTATAAATGTTTTCTTTGAGTTTATTCAGTAGGAGCATCCCACTTTAAAGACACAAACACCGCCTGCAAGACACCAATTTTTTATCCGCAGGAATTCTGTAAAGCTCTGTGGTCAAATGAACTTTGGCTGCGAGAATTCACATTATTCTTGGGTAAATAGGATTGGGATCACAGATGCAGCATTTTGGTTAGTTATGAGACACACAATTTTATTTGCATATTATTTATTCAGCCAGAGAACTATTTTTTCTCACAGGCTATGTTGATGCATGCTTATAATGACAATTCCAGCACTTCCAGAAATTACGTTAAGAGTGTACGGCACAATTTGGAACACCACATATTGCCCAAGAACAGACTGTGATTGCAAGATGACTCCACACAAGGTGTGGTATGTCAACTGCAAGGAGCCTTGAAAAGACTCAGACACAGGTCATAGCAACTATTCCTGCCTTGTCTGGTCCAGGACAAAGAGACGTTTACTTACCAGTGGTACAATATTTTTTAATCCATATAATCAATAAAACATGATTTAAATAATCAACAATAGTGTTAGGTAATTAAGTACTATGATTATATCCATTCTTTGCGCCTTTCTATGCTGCTTGAAGACAACAAAGCAGTAGAGGGTCCAAGTCCTAAAGCTGTATTTTTGGTTTTTTTCCTCACACAGGTGTAGGAAGGTGCAGGTCTTGCCCTAAGTTATTCAATAAATTGCTTTCAACACCACAAAACCAACTTCTGAATACAATGATCGTTGTCCTGTTATAAAACAGAATATTGCATCCATATTTCACAGCTTTACAGAATGGATTAGGTTGGAAGGGACCTTAAAGATCATCGAGTTTCAACGCCCCTGCCATGGGCAGGGACACCTCCCACTAGAGCAGGCTGTTCAAAGCCCCATCCAGCCTGGCCTTGAACACTTCCAGGGATGGGGCAGCCACAGCTGCTCTGGACAACCTGTTCCAATGTCTCATCACCTTCACAATAAAGAAGTTCTTCCTAAAATCTTGTATAAATCTCCCCTCTTTCCATTTAAAACCATTACTATCACTACACTCCCTGATAAAGAGTCTCTCCTCATCCTTCTTGTAAACCCCAAAATATTTTGAAATCTGACAGCCATCTTGAAGATGTTATAATTTAAAAAGTAAATAAACAATTTAACAGATTTTAAATACACAAGAGAGACACAGAAAAGCAGTACCTTATGAACAGATGAAACGCAAACTTAAAATCCAGTGAAGGGTTTTATTTTGTAAGTATGGTTGAAAGTTAGTGAAAGCAAACTCATGCTGAAGTCGGGATTATAATGGAGAAGCTATTTTAAACATCGGTTTTAAGCACTGCAGAAGCATATGATTAGGTTTCCATTGGTTTGAGATGGAAGCTACAAGACCTGAGGTTCCTTAGGGGAAATAAGGCGACGTCTACATATAATAAATTAAACACTGGATAGGACACCCAGACAATATTTTTGGGAGTCAGGCCAGTTCAAGAACTGCTCCCAAAAGGCAGTTTACATATGTAGCCTCATAGTTTTAGAGGCTAAAACAGCTTACTAGTACAGACATAGCCTGACCAAGGCACTTGGCTTCAGGGCCACAGGGAAGTCCAGGTGGAGTTTAGTTAATATCACAGATTTAGCCTAAATGACAGGTTCTACATGCACAATTGCATTTTTTTCAGTTAAGGACAACTCTCATGCAAAACCTAATACATTTATATAATTGAAGATAAAATGGTGTAATTTTTTAGCATTTCTAGTATGAAAAGAAATAGCTCTATGAATTTAAGCTGAAATTTTTCTTGTCCCATGGCAAATGTATGTTATAAATAAATGTATTTAAAAAAAAATAATCTATTCAGCTATTATGACTTTTATTTTGCGCTCATTAAATGATCCACATTTCCCACCAAATAACTGATAATTAACTTATCATACATCATGTTTATGTAAGAGAATAAAGGATTAAAATCAGTGTCAAGCAGGGCAAGTTATATAGTAATATTCTCAACACTGCTGTCCCACAGCACCTCCAAGTTGGACAGAGACCTCCTTCTGCTAGGAGCAAACAAATGTTTTTTCCAAGAACCAAAACCACAGAATACTTGGAAAGTAAGCACAGAAGATAAAAAAAAAAACTCAACCAACAACAACAACAAAAAATAGAAGGCAGTAAAGGGGGTGAAGGAAAAAGGAAAGACAAAAAAAAAGAAAAATAAAAAGAGCGTAACAGAGAGAAAGGAGGGGGGCAGGGAAGATGGAACTGTCTCAGCATACATCCTCTTACTACCAAGCTGATACCTGTTCCAGAAGTAAACTTCAATTAAGTTTTCTAACACAAATTAGCCTAAGCAGTTGGGGCAGTGGGGGAAGCTGTGCTGCTTAGATGAGATTGTTGTGTGGTGGTTTTATTTTGGTTGGGTTTTTTAATGCATTCAAGTATCACTTCCTCATAAAGTGATTTTTAATATCTTTTCATAACACTTCTTGAAATACTTTTAAAATTCTTGTGCCCATTCAAACAAGCAAACAAAACAATCAGCAAGTACAACCCTGTAACATTACCATACAAAAGCATTCAAAGATCAGTATTTTTCCCTTTGGTAGTAAATTAATTACGAGAACTGTTCTTGATAGTTTCGACAAATTGACTGTTACAGGTTAATTTTGTTTTTAACAATAAAACATTTCTGACTGCATGTACATTGGGTAAGACAATTTCAACATGCCATTGTGGTCACTTGCTAAGAGAGAAGCCAGATGGGACTTTTAAAAAAAATATATTTTTAAATACCTTCTTGGAAAAATATTAATTACTTATTAATTACTAATAATTACGATTAATATTAAGTAAAACACTGATTGCAATTCTGAAATTAAGCATGATTAATCAGTGACTAATTCTATGTTTGACTAAAACATATTACATTTCTCAGGCTTTTAGTTTTCTAGCTAATTGCAAATTTTAAAAATTTAAAAAATGAGAGAACTCAACCCTAAATCAGCTGAAAACTTCATCTACATAAGAGGGATCAAGAACTGAGACCAAAATGACCAGGCACTAACTGCTCACAACACCATGGCTTAACAGAGCACAAATAAGGTCACTGCAAGCTATGGTATAAGTTGCTTTCTGTATTCGCAAAGACATTGTTACATCTTCAAAACAGTTTGTTGAAAGTAAGAGGAAAAGTGGAACACCAGATGATTTGAAAAGACCTCTACCCTTAGATGGCCTAAGCCTCCTCAATGCACTCATTATATGGTATGGCAGCCACTTTTGGATACTTCCTAAGGAGGAAATAAAATAAGGCCATCCAGGACTCAGCTCTGCATCAGACATTCCCAAAGCGCAAGCCACAAACCAACTGTGACCCATAAAACCCTTCCTATTTAGCTTGCAAAGGGACTTCATTATGGCCACCCTCAGCAGAACCAGTTCATTAAGTCTGAAGCAATAACAGATTTCTTCCAAGTGGACTGGAGTTGGGGCAAGTGTCTGGGTGCTCAGGAGACAGGAATTGATTGTCACTAAGATCCCAGCAAGCCCTGCAACTTGATGCTGTGGATGCTAGCTAGCCCTAGGAGTGCTGCCTTGTCAGAGTCATGCAAGGTCCACCAGAGATCCCCAAATCATTGGGAAAGGGGGAAGAGTCAGTAACAAAAGCCTTCACTTGCTGGAAGGATCACTATACATTTCAGACAGCTCTCCCTGCACTGAACCAATCGCACACCCACCACAGCTCTCCATAAGCAGAACTTGACATTTGAGGTCCCAAACAACTCGGGAACACCTACCTTAGAAGTAGCCAAAGGCATTTTCAAAGAAATGTTACCTGGGACCCTTAACGATGTATTCATTATCAAGTTATCATCAGTTATTTAAGTTCAAAAAAAAAAAAAAAAAAAAATCCAAGTTTTCCAAGATTTCCTTACTTTAGTACTGCTAGAAAAAAAGGCATTTACTCATTTTTTACCCCAATTTTAAGTGGACGGGAAAGGGCACTGCTTTCCACCTATGAATAAAAGAAATATGTAAGTTTTTGATTGATATTTGAATAAAATATAATTCACAACCCAAATAAATTATATAACTGATCCCTATTAAGAACATAATAAAACATCTAAGTAAATTGGGAATGTACCCAAGTGCCACCTGGGTAATAATGGCAATGAAGATTCCCCACTTCAGATTCTAGTACTATATTCGTTTTTTATCAGTCATACCTCATCTTCTGCATCTGCTGAAGTCAACTTGAGCACAGCTTCACATTTCTCCCGGAAACAGCATGCAAAGAAGTCAGCATGACTCATGAACACGTTCATTTCTTCACTGTTAGTTGGGTTCTTCTCACTTACTTTTTCCAACATCAGCTCTAACAAAGTAACTCTAGAATGAGAAAACAACTTGTTAATCAAATTCACTAAGCCATACGGAATTTTTAGTAGAATAAGCATATAGAGTTGTTAAAAACAATACAAACAATTAGCATGCTAGTAACAGAGATGATTTTAAAATTTTAGAAGCCTTATGAACACTGGCAACCAGTTCCTGTTTGCTGGTTTATTTCTGCACACTGATAATTTAATTCACCATTCAATTAATACAATCTAGCTAGACAGTCAAGTCAGTATTTTTGTCAAGTCTGTTACAATTTCTAATTTCTTATGTTTCATTTTTTTAATGTTGTGTCCTAACACAACATTACTGTGACTACATATTTTGTATGTCTAAGATTTCCACCAAAACAGCTCTTTAAAAGCTGTTGTTAAGTTCATCAAAATAAATACAGACTATTTGACAGCTTCCATTTGAAATTACCAGCTTTTCACAGTCCCTGCCTTGCACGCAGTCCTTCACTAATTCTCCTCTCCAACCTCAAACCAATTCTGAGCAGAAACGAGGGAAATAAAAATTGATATGCACACTCGGTTCTTTACAGCTGTTTTGTAATTGCTACTAGATGGATTACAGCAAATCCAAGTTAATTACTCATGCACCCAGTAAGAGCGAGTTAGTGTATTAAACCAGCAAGTAAGGGGATACATAAGGAAGCTGCTCTGTAAAGTGTAGTTGGGTCATTTATTTTAACACCTTTAATCTTGTTTTGTTTCCGACATCCCTTCATGCTGTTAGGGCAAACTAGCAGTATTTTGTGGAAGCAGGACCTTAACATGGCAGAGGCCCTCCTACAGCTTCTCTGTACGGCTCCAGCACTGAGGAGCACCTGGGTTAGTAAAGTCCCACTGTCGTTCTCTCAACCTGAAAGAGCACTGTTTATTGAATGAATTTGAGAGCAGGCTCAGGGTTTTCTTTCATAAAAATATTTGCAATTCAGATGGAAGGACTGACATTTAAACATGTGGAATAGTTCAAATGCCTTTTTCTTTTCCTTTTTTTTTTTTTTTTTTAATTTACCAAGCAAATTGTCACAAGGTGAATAGAAATGTCTTTTCCTGTGGAAAATGTAAGGTCACTGCTTTATTAACCTCAAGAACCCACCTATATTAATCATGTAAGATCTACTCGGTTCTTGCCAAACTCACCCCTCACTGTCATTAATACATTAATGCATTAATCAATTATCTGAACGAGGACAAAAAACTTTTTCAATACAGTAGCACAGAAATGCACTCAACACATTTGGGAAAAGGTGGACTCCAGACAGAAAGCTGTCAAACACCAGTAACCTCTCTCACAGGCTTAACTTAAAGATGTGAAGTTGTCCTGTTTGTTCTGCATGTTATGGCTGGGTACCACACACTTGCCCATCTACAAACTACCAGAGTCCATTTACCCAACATCCCTAACTGAAGGAAGGTTTTCAGATTTAGCATACTACACAGAAATTGAGGGCACAGACACGGCATTCACCCCTAAGACAAGGCTAGATTTCACATGTCAGATTTTAAGCTTAGAGCCTTTCAAGCGTATGCTCAGCCAAGAAATCAGGCTGCTCAAAGAATTTATCGTTACAGGAATAATTCCAATAAAATATCTCCTGCATAAGAGAATTCCATTCAGCTATTGTTGCACCATCATCCAAATAATACACATTTTAAAGTGACAAGCAATCCATCTTTAAAGAAGTCAGAGGGTCACCACATACTTCCCTAAACTGTATCAGTGAGAAGAACTCCTTGCCAATAGGGAAGCTTATTGCATTACTCTTTCTCTTGCAATATAATCAGGTGCCCTTTCAGACAACAGTAATCCTTCCAGAGAAATAGGAGTGAAATTAAAACACCACCTGCATGTAATTTCTTTTAAATTCTTCTGTTCCTCTTAGGCATTCATGTCAAAACTGTTTTCTTCCAGGCACAGTCATTCAGGACATGCCCATCTTTCCTCCAAATTTCAAGCAAGTCTTGCCATTCAGCCAACAATTTCCTGAGAGCAACGCTTTTTCTTCTGGTTCAAGTTCCCTTACATTCCTTTCTTCTATTGTTTCACTCAATTTTCTTCCAAGACTCACCCAAATTCTTCCAAGTTAGTTCCCCCACACGATGCAATTTGCTCATTTCTTTTAAACAATCTCACAACTGTTTAGCCATTCTGATGACAAGAGTTTGTTCCTACTTGTTTGCCTATAGCTAAGTACAAGAGATATGGCAACTCTTAGTACCTGTTTTAGCGCACCTCATCATGAAATTTTGAAACACTCTGTTCAATACCTAAAATATATTTTTGCATATTTATGATTACATTTCTGCTTGGAAATGATAATGCTGTGTCATCTTCATTTTCTTTAGGCCCCACTTAGGAAGACTTTTTGTCAACCTCTTGCCTTTTTTTCCGTTAGCCAAATTTAAACCAGTCTCCCTGAAGCTGACCCAATTGGCAAGAACTTAGAACAACTACTATAAAGTATTTACAGTCATCAGTAAAACATATTACTGTCTCCTATAGCCTGCAAATAAACTACAGCATTAAAGTGCCATTTAAATCTGGAAGTTCATTATTACAAAATAAAGTCCTCCTAAGTCTGTCTAAAAATAGTGTTGTAAAATTCTACCAATTTTATTGTTGACAGACAATTTTTGTATCAAGTGTACTTGGTTTATAACCTCATAGCAAGTGCCAGACACTCAGGATGTTCTTTCTCTGAGACTGTGACTTCTCTTCGATGAAGCCCTTCACTGACAGCAATGGTTCTAAGAGACAAATTTGGTCCTTCTTCCTTTAAATTTTCATTTTTTTTTAATCTTCAAATGATACTTCAAAGCATCCTATTAAATGAAAATTGGTAAATTTGTGAAGCACACAAATTTAAAGCGCACAAAAGCTCTGCGTCTGTGAGCATTACCAAGAACAAAACCCCACCACAACACAGACATTAGCAGCCTTGTAGCCAAACATAAGCGGGAAGCGGTGCTGCTTACACCACCTGAGCACCCATTTCCCTGCTGGTAAATTCAATCAATGGCTACATCATTCACTGAGAACACTCCATATGAAATAACACAAAAATCTAAACTGAAGATGAAAGTGGTTGTACATCTTAAGAACACCTGGAGCTATTCAGTTGCATTTTTGTTGCTGTTACTTTAAGCAAGATCCCTTTTTAAAAGGGACAATACAGACGTAACAATGATTTGAAATAGATTTTACAATGTAATTAAGATTATCAAAGCATTAATTTACCTTGCCCACACTCAAGTCTATCTTGAAATAAAGCAAAACAGGCTTTTCCTAAATACTTCTGTTAAATACTCGCACACAAATGCAGGAAAATCTCAAATCTGGCAAAGAGTTCAAGCATCTACAGTCTTTTTGGCTCAATACCACAGCCATATGCTTGTAGAGAAACAGCAGGCATCGTCACATCACCATACACTTTTCAAAGCCAGAATATAATTAAAAAAGCTGATCATATTATTACAGTATTTATGTCAGACCATTTGCAAACTCAGACATGCAATACTAAAGTGCTTAAATTTGTTTGGAAATGGAAAAGAAAGTTGTCCAGAAGTCAGGAATTTGTCTTTTAATTGAAAACTCAGATTCCAGATCCACTTCTACAACAAGAACTATTTCATGGCATGCACCACGGCCACTGTATCACAAGTGCACTTGATTTCAATTACAGGAAATACTTTGAATAGTGCAAATATTGTGAATAGTGCAAATAACTGCAGTTATACAAGTGCATACACTTCCATAATCTAAGGCAACTGCCAACTTCGAGAATCACAACTAATGTATGTATTCGCAAACTTTCTCAGCATAGTTAATTTTGTTTCAGTAAACATATTTAAAAGTAAGTCTATTTAATGTACATGATAGAGAATCTTCTGAGAGTTACCATGTATTCGCGAGCTCAAGCTGCTTTCCCTAGACACTTCAATACCACATCCGTCCTCTCTTCATTCATACATCTTAGTCTTATTGGACACCAAATGTGACAACTCTTGCGGTGTCTCGTTTTGAAACAATGAATTCCCTATGCTTTGGTTTATACAGTTACTTTTTTTCTCCAGTTAATGACAGTTAAAATGTTTTTATCTGAATCTGAAGATTTGTCTCCTCATGTATCTCAAAAGTACAACATTCTTAAATATGCTAACATTACATAGGAGGATGCCATAGCAGGGCTTTCTACTATAACTCAGATGAAAAAGGACTATTTCTACATGACTTACTTCCATATGTTTGACAGTAAATTAAGCAGTATCAAATTCATAATAAACTGTACTGTGATTATGTTTTTGAAAAGCTTAAATGAGTTTACTTGATTTGCAGAACTCCTGGGATTGATAGTTAATCCAGTGAATATGCTGTGACTTGCCATCCCATATGTGATCATCCATATGATGCCCATGCCAAAAGCCTTTCAGTCAAGGCAGCTGACCACAGTCTATAGCACAGTGTGTGCGACAAATCCAGCTGCAACCCTTCTAGGAACTAATTACATTGATTGCTTTAAGTACAATTGAACACCCTAACCCAGTCCTGGATGTCCTCAAGGAGATTACAAAACTATACAAATTGCCATTCATGACATTCCCCAAAATACTGAAATCTAGTTCTTTCACTGAAATTAGTCTTCCCTGCTAATTGGTTAAGAATCCCCTAGCTCCAAGCACACTTAGCACACAGCACATATTAATTCCCATTTGGTCAACCTAAATAAAGGAGAAAGACAGTACTTCCCTCCTAATCATTCTCATGCCTTGTCTTCCATCCCATACCTACACACTAATGATATTTTATCTATGGTTGTCAACCCATCATAGATTCTTTTTTTGCCTGCCATCCCTTTTGTTTCTTTATAGTCTCCAATCAGCATCTGTAATACTCCCATTTGTAATAACACTGCAGCTTTAGCTGCAGCAAAAAAGAACAGGGAAAAAAACCCAACCAAACATTAGGGGATTGCTTTGTGTATCAGTTCATCTTTCACCAGAAAAAAAACTACAGGGGAAACTTGCAGTTCCCCTGAGCAAATGGGGTGCAAAGTAGCCACGTTGAATACAAGATCACAAGATCTTCAAAGCAGTTGGAAGTGCTGTAGTATTATAGTACAAGATTTCCCAAAGTTAATTACACTAAAAAAAAATAATTTTTTTATCTTCCCTGCTTCTTTATTAAAGCAAATGTAAATCAATTCAGCATGCATTTACTCAAATGCTTGAAGAAAAACTAGCTAGTTTCTTCTAAGGTGAAGGTTTGTTGAAGCATTTTATATTTTCAAAAGGGGAAATACTAATAGATTAAGTAATCATGGGCATCTGCACATCTACTTTTGTTACGTTCTGCTAACCAGCACTTCCAACTTTAGCAAAGGCTTCCTTTTAATTTGTTGTAATTACAACAGGAGTATGAACAACTGAGGACATTTCAAATACAGCTGTAAAACACTGCAGGGTGTGGTACTCTTATGAAATCAAGACACAGGCTTAAAACCTTGTCTTTTTTCTTTTTTTTAAGTATTTCTTTACCAAGTAATGGCGCCAACCTGGATTCTGCAACCCTACATAAATCACTGCCAGTTGTGGCTAAGCTGTAATGTTAACCAACCAATTTAAAACCATTACTGACATAGAAACATGTATTTAGAGATTTTGTGCCAACTATGAAACCACACAGTTTTTCAATCATGTGAACAGGATACTCTATATGGAATGCTAAATACTAAAAGCCACATTGGTTTTTGGGGTTACCTTTCTTGATTGCTCAGTTTGGCATAGAGGGCTTTTACCAACTCTGGACATCTCAGCAAATGGTCTGTAACAATCAAGAACCTAAAGAAAAAACAAAATAGTGTTACTGATGCTACAAAACTGGCATCTACATTTAGTCCACATGGTGCTGGTTATTTTCACTTGTAGATGGCCACGCAACATGCTTCTGGTCCTATTTGCTAATAAATACAAATTGTCACAAAATAATTGTGCATTACTCTGCAGTATTTTTTCCTAATACAGTGATAGCTATTTCCCATCAATTCAGCATGCTTTTACTCAAATGACTGAAGGAAAGCTGGTCAGAGTCTTTTGCCAGCTGTAGAAAAGGCATGCCACAATTCAAGTAATAAAACGCTCATCCAATTGTTTATGTATCACAGGAAAAAGCCAAAGTTCAAGCTTGAAAACTATTATGCAACTCAGCACAACACTGTAACCCTACCAAATAGTCAGAAAAGGGCCCAAATAATTTCTCTTTAAAAAAAAAATTCTAACAAAGTATCAAAGCAAATGGAAACTTCTTTGTCAGACACAAGGCAGCAAAATACTGTTCGCAACTTACAGAAAATATCCTTACATGTAAGAGGAACCTAAGCCAATAACCAAATCTAACTCCTTGCTCTATGAGGCGGGTAGGTGTTGTCAAGTCTACCCTTGTGCGAATGCCAGCATTTCCACTGATCGTCTTCCCAAGCACCATTCGCAGCAGTCAGTACCAGATGCTAGCTGTTTAATTTCAACCCAGACGTACTCTAAGCATTTTGGGGGAAAACAAAGTATGTGGAAATATTCTTCTCCTGAAATCACATTCCTAGGTGTACTGACAGGGTTATATATGCTGCCTAGGCACACACATACTAAACTATACATTTTTGAAGCAGCATGTCTACCTATTACATATAAAATAATTATAGGTCAAATCTTGGAGCATCCTCTGAGCTCATGAAGCTACTGAGAAAGAATAGCTAAAGCAGTAAGAAAACCAAGTGATTTCACTGTGCCCTCCACCTCCTCTCTACTTTTCACTTGCTGACAGCCTTTTTTGTATCTGTAATCCACTACATAACTAACAGGAAGATCACATAGAAGCCTTCCAGCTGCAACAAAGTATTTTTTGGACAAATACTCCATGACAATGGGGGAAATAGAAGAATAAGAGGTCCAGAAGATTAATAGCTATTATATTTCTAACGGTAACTGTGGGCTTAGCCAGCATCTGGTTCAGTTACTGTAAATTAGGCATTTTTAAGAGGGAGGGAAAAGAAAAGCTATTTTGTGCTGTGCTTTTTTTTTTAACTGATATTTATACACACATTCAAGGAAAAAAATATCGCAGGCATAGAGAATCATCAACTTAAAATTGGCATTCTGAGCAGTGTAGAATTGATTCAAGAGTTTCCCAACACAAATTTGAACCTACAGACTTCCCCAAAGTCAACAGCAGAAATGCATTCCAACTGAGTAGCACGGACTCAGCCGAAATAACTGAATCAAGCCATCTGCAGGGCAAAGGGAATACTTCTACTGTTCCTGAAGCAACAATTCACAGTATATAAGCCATCCACAGTTAAACCTTCAGAATGGTAACATCTAACTCTATTTTTCAAGGATCTGAGTAGAAGCAAAGGCTTTTATCTGGAGCTGCGAGAGAAAAAAGCCTAAGAATCAGAGTTGGGCAGAACGCAGTACTCAGCCTCATAATGTACATATTTCAGCTGACAATGAATTATGTTAAGGAGAAAATCTGAAGACAGATTTTTCAGTTTTGCAGTTGGGACTATGAACTTAAAACATTATATGCACGATTAATACTATGTCGAGGAAATCTTCTTTACTATTTGCTGTGTAGTTAAAAAAGCGATCAATAATTACCACTAAAAGATCTAATGCTATCAGACGCAGATTAGTGATTACTATTGCCAAGTGGAAGATGTGTATTTTTCTCACTGCTTGGGTTTACACTCTTGTATTTATTCCCACACATCTTTCACATTACGTGGACTAGACCCATACTGCTTCAGGAACTTGCAGTATCTCAGAATAAAGTTTCTGCTTACAAAGGAGCACAGACTTTTGTGTAAGAGTCTCACACTTTTAATTTCGTGAAATGATGTAACATTTCAGAAATTTCCATTTCTGCGTTTTAATTTCTCTTTTACCTTAACCAATTTCCGCACTACTGGATCATAAGAAAATACAGCACCGGCATATTTTACATGAGCATCACTAGGAGATGACAGAAGAATTAGCAGTGGAGTAAAGCACTTTCAACTCTTGCTACCATGCCCAGAAACTTTGGTGGTAGTTCAGCAAGGATGCCGCAAATTAAATCTAATATCTTTAGTCCTCAGCTCTCCTGTTTTTCATTTTGGGCAGGAGAGAAAAAGAGGAAAACTAAGACCATCCACAACTTTGAAATAAAAAAAGACATTCAGTTTTGAGTTACCAACTGAATATGGCATTTCAGATGTACACAAAAGGCTTTGGTAGGAGATTTAAACTCTCTTCAGGGGCAAACACAGAGCCACTGGGATAAACTCAGGACCACTGTAATTTAGTGAAGGAAACGGTGAAAATTAAAGTTGTTATGCAAGCGTAACACAGTAACAAATGTACAGTGTTAAATATGCCAATTTTCTTGACTTTTAAAAAATTATTTGGCTAACATCCTAAAAAAATCAAGTGCTTACATAGTACATAAATACAGGAGGAGATGTTCAGTTCAAACATTGTACAATAGCACAAGGGCTGCATTGTACCAAACTAAATTTGAGAAGCAGCCAAGAAGAAATGGTATAAGCTACATTTGCACTCAGTATATTCCAAATACACTAAGTGCAAGCACTAAGCTTACTCCAATCAAAGCCGAGTGTAAGCAATCAATTTTATCATCAAATGTCATGCTCCATATTAAGTTGATTTGATCCCATTAACAAGTTCAGAGAACAGCATCCTTCGTATTAGAAAATGAGGAAAAAAAAAACCCAACCACCAAACCCCAAATGTTTTAGAAGAAAGAAGAAAAAGACATGGCTATTCTCTATTTCATTAGCGAAATTCTCTTCTGATTTCAAAACCAAAAGCATTTTTCATCATCCTACAATAATGACATTCCATCCAAAATATTTATTAAGAATGAAATAACTATTTTTACTGTAATTTAACAAACAAATGTAACAAATCACTGAAATTTTTAAATAAAAAAGAAGAAAATATAGACAGCTAACTTTCCAAAGCCCTCTTGGCAACCTTTTTAGATGCTGAAAAACCAATACACCTCATGAGGAATTGTTTGGGACCAGAACATATTTTAATAATATTTGTCCTTGCACAAGAATATAAGCACCCTATAGACACTATTTAAAAAAAAAAAATAAATTACAAGTATAAAGCTCTTTAATAACAAATGGAACACATTCACTGTCACAAAGACCTCTAGAAACTAGAAAATTCACGCCACTTAGACACCAGCACTTCTCAGGCAAAAGAAGGATAAAGAATCAGATTTCCAGGTTTAAGGCTCAACTGCAAGTATCACAATACTCCTCTCCTGATCCGAATCGAACAGTGAAATCCTTCCATCTTCAAAAGGTGTTACCCATAATGAATGCATCCTCCTCACAGGTCATCATACTGTCCAAGTCAGCTCTCACATCTAAGACTGAGTTCAGATTATCTGTAGTAGCTCTCCGATTTAGAAGACACTCCCATTCATTTTTTAAACTGCATTTAAAAGACACTAAAAAGACTTATTTTTTACTTATGCATTAAGTTGGAATAATGTTCTTCTTAAGAGCTCCCAAGGAAAAAACTGGAAGATGATTAGAAATGTAATCACTTCCTGCTCCCCCCTCTCCACAAAATACACAAAATGAAAGAGGCGACAAGATAAATAAATGTGTGAGGTTGGGCTTTGAAAGACTGAGGAAATCCGTGCCAATGCACTGCTACTGCAAATAGAAAGTAGAAGCCACTCAGATCTCTACAATTAAGAAAACTGAGAAAACTTTTCCAGTTGTCAGTACTATTTAAAACTACAGTTGAACTTGGAACCTGCAACGTAGCTCCAACTTTCCTGGAATTAAAAATAATAGTTACTTTCTGGAGAGTAAAGAAGGGGGAGGGGAACACCCTAAACCGTCAGAGAAAAGAGACAGAGTTGACAACCCAAAATGAATAACATAAAATTAAAAATAAAATAAAATTAAAAGCAGGTAACAATTTCTGCTTTCTCCACCACATGCATACCAATTAAGCAACTGAGGAGTTCCATCTTTGCCTTTATATCTGTGCCCATGGGCAAGACTCTTTGCCACAGGAGCACTAGTTTCTGTCCATGCTTCTATCCATAAGCCAGGACAAAATAACCAAAGGCAAAAAATGGGGAGAGGGAGCCCCACATCCTAATCTTTACAGCCATCATTGAGCTGTGGTTTCAAAAAGAAAAAGTGGATGTTCAGAAAATCTTACTTCTAATGCCAAACAGCTGACCACACTGTTAATATCATTTCTCTGGAAGCCAAAAGGCGTATTATGCCTCTTATTTTAAAATGGAGAATTTCTGTTCCTAGCTCTTCAGGAATCAAAAATACAACCTGTTTTTTCTTTCCATAGTAGCTACATTGCCCCATGCACACACTTGGAAAATCTGATGACACAAGCTATACTCTCATCTCTAATGGAACCACCAAAGTACTTCTAAAATAAACAGCTTTTAGAATGCATGTTGGTCTTGGTTAGGATAAATTATAATGTAATTTTGTACTACTTTTTTTCCTAATTATTTTACAAAACACATATGTTTGCAGGTTCAATATTCTAAAATAGATCTCATGTGGCATTCTGTGCTGGTTTCTCTTCTAAATACAGTAGCTTCTAAACTGTATGACACACTTTTCTGCTGTTGATTAATACAAAACCAAAAAGGGAGTGGATATGTGGGGAAACACAGAGGAGTAATTTTTTTAAAGGCTCCATAATTTTCTAGAGCCTAAGGCATAGCTCTGTATGTTTTAAGAAGCTTTTACTAAAAAAAAATTAAAAAAATAAAAGCAAAGCAAAAAAAAAAAAGCATACCACTCATATGACACAAGATGCTACTTGTTCTTTTTTCTTCCCTTAAAATGGCAAAAGAATTTGTTACAGAGGACTCATCTGACCTTGGTAGCAATCACCTAGAAATAAGAGTGAATAGGAAATACCTTTCAGTTACTGGCAGTAACTGAATTCCAGTGTACATAAAGGAAGGATACGTCCAGTTCCCTGACAGCATTGCTTAGTAGGCAACAGCTGTTGAAAGAAAGCAGCACTGGGAAAAGAGAAACAGCTTATGGAGTAAGTACATTTGCTTACATGTTTAAGATACATTCAACTTAGTACGTCAACACTTCAGAAGCATTGTATCAGCATACCATTACAGAGGTAAGGAAGTATTTTAAACAGAAGGCTAAGCCACAACTGTGATGATGACCAAAGGAAGCTGGAAGCAACAGATCACAACCAAACTCCTGAAAAGGGAGAGCCTATGTTGAAGGACGAGTTCTTAGGACTAAAGATAGGATAGGAATGTTCACTCACACACCGGGCTACAGTAGCGTGGAAGTTTTTCACCAAAGTTAGGGGCTACTAATTCTTAAGCTAATAACCTAGATAGTAGCTGTATATTGCAAAGAGCAACACGTTTTCTAGAAGACAAATGCACAGCAAAGAATTGTCAAGGAGATAGCATCACTTAATTAGCGTATGCCATAAATCAAAGAAAGGAAACTAACTTGTTTCTGCAGAGCCAGTGTATTTTCAGACATAGGCTTTGAAGTCTATTCTGTAACATCATACTCCTTGAAACTTTCTGAGAGCAGCAAGCTCTGGGCACACTTCACAAGCCCAACTGCAGATCCAAACATTCAGGACAAAGACAGGTAAGCTTCAACAGCTTCCATTCCAGAAAACTTCTAGTTTCTTCTTGCTCCAAGATTTTAGCCAAGAGCTACAAAACAAAGGTGTATACAGCCAGTCAGGCAATGTTTTGAAGAACCTCAGTTGGAGATACATAATCTGCCTCCTCAGATCGCTGCTCTTGGGAGTTAGACCAGCAGCAGCAACCTCAGAAGAGCTCCTAGTATTCAAGATTACAGAATTGCTAGCCTGAAACAAGTTCAGGAGCTCTGTTGACTAGAAGTTTAGAGGCTGTTTAAAAATACAATGACTAATATATGTTAATTAATACTATTTTAAAATGCCACTCAGCTTATAGTAATAAAGATGACAAAGGTAGCAACATTAAAAAAGAAAATTAGAAAGCTGGGTCCTCTAAACAGCTCCAGAACAGAAACAGGAGCAGGTATCAGTTCTTAAATCAGGAGAATATTTATTTAATGTGTGAATTACCCTCTGCAACTTCACAGATTTCAGTGATAGAAGCATTTCTGATGCTTACAAGTAAACACAAGCTTTATGAAATGAGCTTTCAGACCACCTGGTCTCGATAAACAGATATGATCATACAAAACTTGAACACAAATTTTGACCAGGACATTCCTTATAGAACTGACTTCTTTCTTAAATTTATTAGCTATTTCTTAGTTCACAGCATGTCACAGAAAATACTTATTAAAAACTGTATCACCAAGAAGACACACTCAGGTGCATACCACAGCACTGTTACCTTTCTTCCAAGTTCTGAAGCAATTTTTTTTTATGTTGTCGATATACAAACACATCCTAAAAACACATCAGTGCTTATAGTCTCAAAATCTCACTATGCTGATTTACAAAATAGCTCATCTTTGTTTCAAAGTGGCTCAAAGTGGATGGCTTGGCTTTCCATCACTGACTAGATTCAGAAGTTACTAAACTGAGGCCTTATGTCCCATAACCCACCGCTCTCAGGAAGCATAGCCCAACACTTCAGACATCCCTTTTTGCCCAGCAGAAAATCCTTGTTGTTATGGTTTCAGAATTTGTCTTCTACCAAATATCTTGTAATTCAAGAAGTATGCAAATGTGACAAGAAGATTCCAGAAAGTTACATCCTGCCTTTAAAGACGTCTCCTTCACTGTCTTTAACTGGGAGAGGAGTTTATGGCAGACAGAAGAGGAACTGCAAAAGGTCTGCTATCAGCAGCTGCTTCTAAAAAAGGACCTCTGAGGAACTGTTCAGAATAATCTGCGATTTCCTCCAACAAAAATCTCTCTACAGAAACACTGCGAGACTGGAGGGAGAAGCCAAAGGCATCACATTTGGAAAGAAGTTCCTCCTGAACTTTCCCTAAGGACTTTTCCAGTTTGGAGACAGAAAATTGGACTCTGAACATGAATGTGGGATCATGAACAGAGGAGGAACTGCCAACTCAGCACCAAAAAGAAAAAAAAAAATTAAAGATATACTTGCCCTCCTGTCATGGGTAAAGAGTAGAAAACCCAACATGTGCTAGCCAAATGGAGTAGTAAGGACCCCATGGGAGTGACTACAGCTCAGCCAATGGCCTCAAATCCAAATATTTGTCCTGGATGTCCTCTCACTGTCCTAATGGTTCATGGCAGCAACTACAAAAATAACTTGAGCATCATAAGTGTTTATTTGTGGAATTCATTCAATACTAACTTAGGGGAACATTAAGTCATAAATTTCAGTGCACAATAAAAGAAAAGGGAAGAAAATAACAAATAAAAGTTTTACCCATAACCAAAACTTGCCTGGTTAGTCAAAGAAAGATTTTTAAGACTTAAAAGCAGCATTTGACAACAATAAAGCCCAGCCAAGAGGAATAAATACACGTGGCCTTCTTTTTTTATTTGGTGTAATATGAAACGGGATGCTCCAGCTGAGAAAAAAAGAATGCAGGCAACAATTAAGTAATATTTTTAACTTTAAAAGTAAGAACATCTTAATTTCAGTCATTCGTGAGTCTAGCAGCGAGCATAACCTCCTGGGAGAAGAACAGTTTGTGTTTCGGCTCAGCCATATAATGCCATAACAGCCACTTAAAAATGGTTACTATGAACTTTGTTAGCTGTGGCACAAGGGACCCAAATCTTTACAGCAGAGTACTGGCCCTGTTGCAAATACTGCGGCTACATAAATTCGTTTAAGCAATCCTAGCGGTATGTACTACAGTGAGAGATGAAGCACAGCTCCAACTTTTCAGTGAGTTGCTGAAAAGATACATTTTCTACAGTCTAGCCAGAGAGGCATCCAACGCTTAGATTCAACTTCGTAAGAAATAGGAGAGAAATCTTTTTACACACTTTTACCTGACTGTGTCCCATGCATTCTCTTCTGTATCAGAAAGTAACATGGCAGGGTTGAGGGGGAGGGTAGTACTTTAGTAATGAACCAAGAATTAGTTCAAACCAGGAAGATATGCAATAATAATAATGGACACTAAAGCAATCGTGGCAATACACCAGAATCCAAATTTAGTCTAAACATATCCTCAGAGCATCAATGACTGTCTTTCATAAACCTAATTGCAGAAAATTGCAATTAATTCAACATCCAAACTTGTTTTATAAAGAGAAGGCTTTAATGAAAGAATAGCTGTTACTGGGCATAAGGCCCATGCAAACGTACACAATTTCAAAAGCTATCCTAAAGAGATACTTAACATTGTCAAAAAAAATATTCTTATATTCAAGACAAGAATCTTCAGCTTTCTTGTTTTTTTACTTTACTTCTACTAAAATGAGAAATCCTGTTTGCTGTTCAGCTTTTCTGTTTACAGCAATTCATGCATTAGGAAGCCATTTCTGGAAACCTTCTGCTCTGTCTGATCGCAAGAAGAGAGTAACACTTTATGTTAGTAAACAGTGAGCTGTGAAAACTTCACAAGGAAGAAAAAACATAATCTGCCACTTAAATTACCCTCAGCCATGACAAATATTATCTCATAATAAGAATAGATGAATATGAGGGAAAACCAACGAGTAAATGTTTTTCTTGAGATGGGAGATACAAGAAATGGACCATTAGAAGAACAAATGAAGTGAGGATCAAGAAATGGCAGAGAAATAGGTAAAAGAAATCACAAAAAGGCTCTAGAGTGCAGAGACAGAAAAATCAGCCCCTTTCTAGCAAGGAATGATCTTCATTTTTGAGGTAATGCTGTTTTAATGCCTATTCAATGCTTGATACTACACTATTGCAATACACTTTTTGGGTTAGATTCTGCACTCGTGAATGCATTTTACCAAGTACAAGAACGCTGACTTGAATTTGCTTCCAGACAACCATATAAAATGCCAAGAAACTTATAGTACAAACTCATTAATTTCTCATTCAGTTGGGAAAACTGATAACAAGCTTTCACACTTAATCAGCCTATGTTAAAGTACTATGAAAGAAAACCAAATGTATTATTTTCTTAGTGCCTGGAAGATATTCCCTATATGAGAAACTCAGATCTCTGACAGGCATCAGAGGGGAAACATTCTGCAACTGCCTTATGGCAAGACTAGGATTACTCTTTTCTATCCATCTCTTTTCCTTAATCATGGTCTTACATCTTGTATAGAAGTTTGCCCCTTTTTAATTTCAAGACTACTCTCTAAAGAGAGCCCATTTCCCATCCACATCAAACATCAATAGTGGAGTTAAGACATTTTCATCATAACATCAGCAGAATAAAATTCAGACTAGAAAGATCACATAAATGGACACTTCAGCATTTATTTTGATGCAGCACATATCTTGCTATCACCTTCAAAAATCTAAATTTAACACCATGAGAACTGCTTCCAGCTCTTCTTGGATTTCCTATCTCAGTCAAAATACATTTCAGCGTATCTTCAATACATAAAGAAAATAAAAGATAATCAAGATAATTATCTGAAAAGTAATCTTTCACAGGTGTTTATATTGAGAGATGCCAAAATAAAAGACTCAGTTTGTCACTTTTGAAATAGAAGTCTGGTTGTCTAACCCTGCAACTTTAAATTTGCTTTCTTTAAATTATTTATGTCCTAAGCAAAATGAGCTGGTTATGCAAAAAAGCCCAGCCGTAAACAAATTTTAATGTCATTTTTTCAGTAAAAAAGCAAACTATGAAAATATATTTGTTTTTCATTCAAATCATCTTAACTCTGTTTAGAGACTTTGCAAATAATTAGTAAAACCCTGACAATTCTTCCTAATTAAATTTTGAATTTAAACATGACCATGAGAAAAATGCTAGAAAAACATACAAACTATCTTTTTTTTTCCCCCAATGAAATGCATCATGTAACAATTAACTGAATGTGCATTCCTTGCTGATGCAGGACAGAACATTCTTCCAATGAGTGACTGGTAACAATATTTACAAGAGTGGTCACTGGCAAAAAAATATAAAAGCTCAATGGAATAAGGCTACTGATTAGGTGCTCCTAAAGCATGAAAATGAAACAGCAATATTCAAAACCAAAACATATTCTCTTGTTTTGGTATTAAAACGATTGCATGTTGCACTACACAACGGATCTGTTTAATGAAAAAAAAAAAAAAAAACAAAAAAAACCAAACCCCTCAGTTTTATGTAGTAGTCAGAAGCATTAGTCATGCAAGTCTTCCCAGCATGACCCAAAACCAAAACTCTGTAAGACTATATTCTGTTAACTTTATTTCAAAAATCTCCACAAACCAGCACACAACTATAAATTAGTTTGCATTCTAGAACACAGTTTCATTAAAGAGACCGTGATTTTAGAATTCCTGTCAATTTTCTCAACAAAAATGTAGTCTTAGCTCAGCAGCAATCAAAACAAAACCCTATTATGAAAATTATCTCTATTCCAAATTATTAACTTCTAAATAGAATTTAGTTTACTACTCAGCAGCGATACAAATTTAGACATTTTTTTAGAGACTTACACTAGAAAAGTACCTAATTAAGAGGGAGGGGAAAAATCTAAGATACATACGACCACTCAGACTCCAACTGCTCTTTGTAGACTTTCAGGACACGAAGAGCCACAGTCAAGTTCCCAGGATCCAGTAGTTCTCTCACTTTCTCTGAATTAAGGCAGGTGAATAGGACCATACAACAATAGGCAACAATTTTCTCATCGCTGTATGTTAGGCATGTCCTTCAATAGAAAATAAGGAGTTAAGAAAGTATGTTAAAACTGACCCTGGAAACAGTGGCATTCATCTCAAAGATTTATTTTTTTTTTGCTGTCTTTTAAAGAATCATGAGTTTGTCATTGCCTAAGAGGGACAGAAGTCATCTGCAAAGAAAAATACCAAACTCCTAGCTCAAGGTCAAACTTAACGGGCAATTTACAAAACTAATGCTGGATTTAAGCTATCTTGAGATCCAGAAACTGGGTGAAACCGTAATAGTAATTTGCTTCTATTACCATAAGATCTTTCTAGCTCCAGTGCTGATAAGTGGGCTCCAAAAAACATACTCAGAATTATTATCAAATTGAACAAACAGGCCTTTGCTACTAGCTTACTACAAAAAATTTGGTCAAACACATGTACAGCACTGCTATGTGTCTGCACAAAATCAATTATGTAACATTTCATTGCACATGTCATCAAACCTCCAGGAAAATGTTCTGGTGGGGCAGGGTGGGGAGAGGAAGGCAAAAGGATTGGAAGACACAAAGATTAAGTCACTTCTGTAGATTTCATCCAGTTCCACAAACACTGACTGGTCTGCACAGCAGCAAAGCAAATAAAGAAAAAGCCGTGCTTGGAAAGGAGTATAACTACTTGAAAACACCTCTGAAATAAAGCTTATGTTTGAAGTTCGTAATTTGAAATAAAGTTTTCTTCCAGTTTCTGTTAAATGAAATCGATTTACTGTTAGTTTAGAACAAGTAGCTTTTTCAAGGTCTCAACCCCTGTGGTTGACTAACAAAAAAACTTCTACAGGATATGGTCTCAACTGGCCCATTCTCACCAAAGTTATTTTTCAAAGCTTCATGGTGCTAGTAGAGGCAAAACTATCATGTACAAAAGATTTGAATATAACCACAGAAATTACATTAGGAAGGAAAAAAAAAAAAAAAAAACAACCAAAACATCCATGCTTACAAAAAGAGATCTGGGAAAGCACACTTCCAAATGCTATTCTGGGAATCTCCATTTCCTGCTGCAATGTTTCCAAGAAACTGGAGGCTACAACGAAGAGCTGAAAAAAAACCAACATAAAATGTATTAACAGGAATCCAAAGAAACACTAATAAGTTTCATATAAATGACAAACTTCAACATTACAACTATACACCACAGAATCCATTTCAATTAAGCTTTGAGTGCAGTATTTCACTGCTACTGAATACAAATATTTGCATTTGCCCGTCTAATGCAAATAATTTTACAACGCATTCTAGAATTCTCTCTCAAACAAATCGAATCTCTCCTCAGAGTTATACGAGTATCAAACATTGGTTACTAGTGAATACAAGAACGAATTGACTCTGTCAAGGTTTAAGACAGATTGAAATCAATGAAAGCTTGGAGCTACACTTAGCATGAACTGAAGAAGATCCACACTGAACCAGTGACTGCCACGTGGTAGTGGCCATTTTGCCACGGAGGTGGCTTTCTTCCTTGTTATTAACACAAATTAACACAAGTAGGTCATCTGTCATCACCTGAACTCTGCAAGAGCAGCTAATAGGAGAGGTCTCCAGGCACCCTCCCTAACATGGCCAGAGATGGCTTAAAAATTTTATTTTATTTCAGCAGGTAGCACCACAGCAAGAGAAAGGAATCTGTTCCCTTGCTAGACACATTAATATATAGCTGGACAAATCATTATACAATATGATTATGTGCTCAATAATTTCTGATTTCTATCCCAGAAAAATTAAAGCCAATACTCCAAGTAACTTTGCCTCCAACTTCAATGCTGAATTTAGTACAGCAGATTTCTACTATTACTACAAAGGATTTATTCCAGCCTCCTCTCCAATACAGACTTAAAATACTGGAAGATGATATTTCTTCATTCAAGTTATGAATGAATGAGCCCGCCAAAAGATGTAAATTCATGAAAAGCATGAACCCAAAGACCTCAAAAAATTGAAACACTTTTTTGGCCCCATTGACAGCTCTCAAAAGGTTGACAAGTCTCTTATTAATTTGGCAAAGAAACATAAAATTAAATGCCAAGCAGCCATTTAACAGATAATACAAACAGCAGCCTATTACAGATGGAGGTGGCAGATATTGCCAGGTTCTGAAAATATAAAATTAGGTCTCTTTGAAAGGTGCTGTGCCAGCTGGCAGCCAGATTTCCTACCGAGGTCTGGGCATACGTCCTCTTGAGAACAAAAAGAAAGCAAGTCCATAATGAGGTCACTTGGGCTTAGGAAACAGTAACTTTTTTTTTCCCCCATATGTATTTTTTTAGCCCAAAACATATATGTCCTTTCCATAATGCATTTTGGATCATCTTCTTCTTTATGCTTTAGTTCTTAAGACTTCTGTTCTCTCCTTGCACATCTGCATTTTTTATTATTTTCTGCCCACCATCACATTTCTGCTTCTCCCATCCGTCTGGTTCCCATCCTGCTGACTCAATTTTCCTCAAGGACAGCAAGCATGGACACACTAGTCTTTCAGTGGCTTTTATGCAAATACTTCCCTACTAGGAAAAAAATACAAAGGCAGAACATACTAGGAATAGGGTATTATTTCTCTTGGTGAGCTCCTTACCTACTCTGAGAAAGATCTCTCAGAGACATGAGGTTGACTGATTATCCTCCACTTTTACTTGAAATTTGCTTGACCCTGTTCAGCTATCAATTACACATTTGTCATAAGAGACTAAGCTGTCAAAAAAAATTCTACAGACTAGGAAAAAAGAAGTTAAAAATCTCTTAAAAGTAGCCGTTCTGACTGTAACAATGATGAAATGCTGTGAACACATTTGCAGTATACAAAGATAAATATCTACAAATTCTCCATTAATCACACACTGGAGTCTTAATATTTGTGAAAGCAACCAACAATGCCTTTATTTAATTGTGATGCCCAGAAAAAGCAAGAAGGATCCAGGAAAAGGTCACAATTTTGTGGATGTACCATGGGAAAAAGAAGAACAAAAGAGAAGAGTTTAAGTGCTTGTTTTTAACCCATAACAGTTAATATTTTTCTTCTAATTAGACAACACAAATCAGTATATGGGCAAGCACATAATCTTTGAGACAAAATAACTGTATTTATTCACAACTAAGCAGAAAAAGATAATATCTTCATAATGCAACATTTCCCCATGCAAGTAATCTCAGCAATTCAGAAGAAAGAAACAGTTCCACAAACAGCTAGGGCAATTAAGCTGTGCCAGGAGTACTGATTACCCATAAGAGGGCCTAGCTCACAACCTCTCTCAGCATAGTTAGTGTGATCAGTGATTGTTAAGCCAGGTCAATGACGTATGCCAAATATGGTTAGTGTAATAAAGCGTGAACACTTATGCTTTATCTTCTATGACCACAGACATACTTTGAAGAAGCCAGGTCTGCTGGGAACTGATGAGATTAAGCTGACCAAGTGGGACAAGAGGCCCTTCACCAACCAACTCAAGAGACTTACGTAGAAAGTCTCCAGTACAAGAACAACATAGATCCAGAAGAGGGCCACAAAAATGGCCAAAGGGCTGGAGCACCTCTCCAATAAAGAAAGCCTGAGAGAGTTGGGGTTGTTCAGCCTGAAGAAGAGAAGGCTCTGGAGGAACCGTATTGCAACCTTTCAATATAAAAAAGGGGGCTTATAAAAATTACAGGGGGAGACTTTTTACCAGGGCCTGTAATGACAGGACAAGAGGCAACAGCTCTAAAGTGAAAGAGGGTAGGTTTAGATTGAATAAAAGGAAGAAATTTTATGATGAGGGCAGTGAGACACTGAAACAGATTACCCAGAGAAGCTGTGGATGCCCCATCCCTGGAAGTGTTCAAGGTGAAGCTAGATGTGGTTTTGAACAATGTAGTCTAGTGTGAGGTGTCCCCACCCATGGCAGGCAAGTTGGTCTACATCTTTAAAGGTCCTTTCCAACCCAAACCGTGCTATGATTCTATATGTGCCATGTCCAGCAGTCACAGGTGAAAAATAAATGAAGAAGAGGGGCAAACAGCATTGAAAGTTATTATAACACCACAACTGGAGTAGTTCATGTTCTCTGAATCACACCACAGTACTATCTCAGTGATTATGCTTAAAAAAACCCTAAACACTGTCCCCTTCCCACCTACCCCTCAACCCCACAGTTGTACCTGGCGGTCTTTGAGTATGCAAATATTTCATACGCAGTATTTCTCTCCAAAGATGGTTCCAGAAAAAAAAAAAAGTACTAGCCTAGCACCAATCTATCAAATGACAGTGAACTTTGATATGAGCATTGGAAATGTATACCTTGTTATTTATACCTTACAAAAGGAATCACAAAAAAAAAATCTAACTATAGCAAGATATGCATGTGTTAAAAGATGGAAAAACTACAATGAAAGTGAAGCATTGCATTCCCAACTACTGAAGTCTCTTCTTAGCATTCAGTTTTCATGTTTTTCTATTTTGCTTTACCTCTCTTGGACTTGACTGCTGTAACTTTATCATTTAACAGTACTTAAAATCCTGTAGAATACAGATGCCACTTTTCTCCTCTCCAACAATTTCATTGTCCTTACAGCAAAAGCAAGATAATCTAGAAGCCAATTAAGACAGATAGCACTGCACAGTATACCAGCAGAAACCATTTTGCCATCCATTCAGTATACTATTTCCTTTCTGATATACTGAATTTTAAAAAAGAAAGAAAAGAAGGTATCAAGACTATTTGTCTTTTTCCTTGAAAACTTACAGATTCTTAAGAAGCTGAAAATAATTGTCAACCACTCTTTCCAGCTGTGTTAGCTAGTATTTAAGAAATAAAATTATTAGAAAGTGTGTCTTTTCCATAGGACTGAGTTTGTTAACATTTTAAGTCTACCCTCTAGCTGCTGGTGTCTCTAAGCACTAACTTTAACAATTCCGTAGCTATCAGCACAGCTAAATTTTAATTTAAAAAACATTATACTGTGTGTGGTCAACAAGACTATTTTTAACCTGATGGTCAACCACTATGAAATTACATGTACTAAGATGTAACTTCTGATACACAGATTGACCTTACAGCTGATGAAATTTCCTCCCCCAATTGATATTTCAATGGTTTCTATAAAAGCAGGATATTCTTTAGCAAATGCAAATACTCAGATTGTGTTGCTTTCACAACCAGCTTGCAATGGGTTATGGAGAATTTTCTAGGTTCAAAAAAAATAACCTCTTTTTACGGCAACATGGACAAGTGCAAACACAGACTTCTCCTGGTGAATTTTGATACCTAACTTTTTGTCTACATGTTAACTGATCTTTTAGAGTCACTCAGCACCACTCATGGAAAAGGTGAAGCAGATGATAGTACTTTATAGTCCTGCATAAGGATGGCTTCTGTGCACCCAGTACTTCCAATACTTTCAAGATCACAGCTCCATGTTTTCCTATCAATCTCATATGATCACACACTAACTGAACTGAGCTCTAGTGTATATTTTTAATTTAACAATTATATTGCAGTAATACACAGATGGTCTGAAGGACACACATGAACTTCTCATAGGCCCAACCCTGTGTCTTACTCCTCAGAAAGAAATAATTTCACACAGTGTCATTTGCAGAATCAGATTATGTATTTTATGATTTAAAAACACAAAAGACTGTTGCCTTCTGCTACATGGTTAGGTGACAATACTTCCAAAAAAATTTATTAAAGTTCCAATACTAAAGTCAGCAGAGTTTATTGCTGGTAAGACTTTATCTAGAAAAGACTAACCACAATTTCTCCCCATCAGTACTTTTACTGATAAGATTAATACATACAATTATGTTATTGCACAACCTATTTTGCTTTAATGTATATTATTTGTTTATATCCATACATGTTTTTACTACTACTTTACAGAAAATGAGTTTTCTCCTGGTGGATAATCAGACTGATCTTTCAAATTCCTACTACAATTTCTCTAGTCAAGATCAGGAGCCCATGAACTTGCTCATGATCACTTTGAAAAATCTTGACCTCAACTGCAAAGGCTTACACAGTCATAAGAAGAGATTACCATTGGGGCAGAAGGCACAGAGATAATTATAAGTACAACTCTCTGCCTTTACTGGAATTACACAGAAATGTAACATAAATCCAATAATGTATGTATTAAGAGGTAAAAAAATGGCTGTATGGCTGGACCTAAAGAGTTGTGGTGAATGAAGTTAAATCTAGATGGCAGCTGGTCACAAGTGGTGTTCCAAAGGGCTCAGTACTGGGGCCAGTTCTGTTTAATCATAGAATGGTTAGAGTTGGAAGGGACCTTAAAGATCATCGAGTTCCAACCCCCCTGCCATGGGCAGGGACACCTCCCACTAGAGCAGGTTGCTCAAAGCCCCATCATCAAGCCTGGCCTTAAATACTTCCAGGGATGGAGAATCCACAACTTCTCTGGGCAACCAGTTCCAGTACCTCACCACCCTCACAAGAAAGAATTTCTTCCTAATATCCCATCTAAATCTCCCCTCTTCCAGTTTAAAATCATTACCCCTTGTCCTATCACAACAGTTCCTGACAGAGTCCCTCTCATGCTCTCCTGTAGGCTCCCTTTAGATAGTGGAAGGCTGCTAGGTCTCCCTGGAGCCTTCTCTTTTCCAGGCTGAACAGTCCCAGCTCTCTCAGCCTGTCCTCATAGGTGAGGTGCTCAATCCCTCTAATCATCTTCGTGGCCCTCCGCTGGACCCGTTCTAACAGTTCTATGTCCTTTCTCTGTTGAGGACTCCAGAGCTGGACACAGCTTAATACCTTCAGATTAATACCTTTATAAGTAACTTTGATGAGGGGATCAAATGCACCATCAGTAAATTTGCAGAAAATACCAAGTTGGAGAGGAGCATTGACCTGCTTGAGGGTAGGAAGGCATTGCAGAGGGATCTGGACAGGCTGGATCAATGAGCCAAGGCCAATGAGGTTCAACAAGGTCCAGTGCTGGATCCCGCCTTTGGGTAACAACCCAATGAACACTAGAGGCTTAGGGAAGTGTGACTGCCTGGCAGAAAAGGACCGAGGGTGTTGGTCAACAGCCAGCTGAATAAGAGCCAGCAGTGTGCCCAGGTGGCAAAGGAAGTCAACAGCATCTTGGCCTGTATCAAGAATAGTGTGGCTGGCAGGACTAGAAAAGTGATCATCCCTCTGTGTTCAACACTGGTGAGATATTTAAAAGACAAGTAGATGTTGTGCTGAGGGACATGGTTTAGTGATGATTTTGACAGTGTTCCGTTGATGGCTGGACTTGATGATCTTAAAGGTCCCTTCCAACCTAGACAATTCCATGACTCTTAACACTACTTGCCAAACTGCAACCATAAGGCTACTTGCAAATCTCTTTTAAATGCTTTGCTAACCATTAACGATGCATGCCAAGATATAGCTGTTGTGTCTGGTCTACACTGAGGGCAAGCACAAAGGTTTACATGTGCTTAGACCAAATCACAGCCTCCTGACAGCCTATACTATCTTTTGAGTTGCCTGTGAGCTTTGTGGATCTGAATTACGGACTGCAAGCCATTACAAAGACCATCTTTTGTTGTTTGTAAACAACGGCAGAATGCTTTCTGTTATATTGCCATCCCTGGAAAAATAAAACCCTCAACTCAGCATAAGGTGTAGATCTCTATTACTATAAAACACTAGTTTCCACCACTATCATCCGGTCATTGACTTGTTTCCTTGTGGCTGCAAGTTAAAGCAACTTCCAGTCATAAAAAGAGTTATTTGCCTCTTCACCACCATGAATCATACCACAAATACTGATGAAAATGTATTTTCCTTGGAAAACACTCTGTCTAGACTACTCAAATTGGATGTACAATACATATATGGGCTCTGTCATTTAAAGTTATTAAAATAGTGCTTAGTATTTTATTTCTGTAAATAAAATGAATGTCTAGCTACCGATTATGTTTCCGCCTTGATCATACTGCACTTGCTGCAGTGCAGACTAGTAACCCATTTTTACCATCTGTGGAATACCAAGAATGTTGTGTTTAATAAGTTTCTGTTTCCACTCCTCATCTCCTCCACTTCCAAAATAAAGCAACATTCTTAATTTTATTTTCTCTCCCTTCAGAAATGCCAACTCTAATATTAACAGAACATTATCTACAGTGACAGGACAACAAACATCTAGGCAAAATATCAACACTTTGTTCTTACTAAAAAGAAGAACTTGACTCAAAGACAAGAAAAATCCCCACCACACTATTAAAAATGTAGAGATACAAGGGAGTTAGAAGGGAGCTGGAAGAAACCATCAGACCACTCATCCATTTCATGCGAATTATGCCGTAATGGGAACTCATAATGACAGATTAAAATAAAATTTATTCCTACATTCACTAGGAAAAGAGTCAGTTTGACAGCCCACTGCTTGACAAGAGATCAGTTTCATACTGATTCCGATTCATACAGCATTAACAATGCTTATTAAATACAGTAACAGGATTGTTCTCTTTATCTTACGGTATTTTCATTGCATCATTTTATTTTTAGAAACTATACATCATAAACATGTTCCTTTCTTTAATAAATTATCTATTAAACCCTAAAGGCATAATAAATGGGACTCCTGTTATATGCCCACAAGTAGCAAAAACACATGCCTGAGATCACTCTCTTATGTGAAGTAAAACATATGTAAGTGCTTGCAGACTGGGGAACTGCATTTATAAGTTTCCTGCATGTGTTCAGATGTAAAGTCTTTTTCTTGAATCGACCTAAAAGTTGTGCTTAAATCTAACAGACAATGTCTCTTTAAAGACCTTGGTCTAGCAAAATCAGCAAGTTTGAAGTACTGGGGAGTTTCAACCTGGACTTAAACCATGCCAGGAAACCAAGAAAAATAACAAAGAGTACTGGCCACCCACTACGTGTTATTCATGGTATCTAACCATATGACACACTACTACATGATACCTTGTACAGGTCTAACAAAAAGAAAAAAAAAAGAAAGAAAGAAAATTATTAACATGTTAAATACTAACCAAGATTATGAGCAAATTTCTCCAATTATTTTTGATGGCATACTGTGGATGTTGTTTCATTTAAACCAGAATTTCCACTGAAGTGCTTATATTTTCCCTAGAAAAGCTAAATGATCTTTTTCTGTGAAAAGGATAACAGACTTTTTTTTTTTCTTTTCCTTGGATCATTTATAGTCTGTATCTGGCTAATAATGGATCATGGTGCTTTTGCAATATACCGAGATCAGTAAGTAGACTTACATTTAGTATTTTTACTTGCACATCCACATTAATATACAGCAACAGTTTTAGGGTCCACATTTTGGGGCACTGACTTTTTTTTTTTTTAAATGTTTTATATCTATAAAGGCAGCTTGCTTCTTCTCATTGCTTTGTTATAGTCCCTTCTGTATGACACGTGACGTATATCCACAGGATGGAATAAAGGAAAAGACATTGATGTCTCCTGGTACAAATCTAACTTTTCCTTTCTACGCTGGCAACATCACCTAAAATTCTTACTGAAAAGCCAAGGATAAGCACGAGGCACTTCTATCTGAGCCCAAATCTGCTAACAAAAAGGATACTGCAAATGGAGAAAAAAAGTGTTGTATCTTATGCCTGGAAAGTCAAAGTAACAGATAGCCCTCTCCTTTTCCATCAGAACAATGCTCACATAACTGGAGTGTCTGGAAGTTGTGCTGTGGCAATGATAATGAAAGGAATGCCATGGCGAACCTTTACATGATTGTAACTACTTGGATTTTGATCCAAACAGGTGACAGTTTACCCAAAGATGAACAGATGCGTCACATTACTCTCTATGCCTGGATCTTCCTCCAATTCCTTTCCACATCTCCATCTTCACTTTCTCTGGATCAGAAACTAGAGCATTCTCTGGCCTCCACAGAAGACTCTTTAGTCTCTCTCTCTCTTTAGTCACTTCACAGTACATGTGAAAACAGCTAAACTTCTTATCCCTACCTTATATTTAGGATGTCTTTAGTAAGCTCTCTGCATTAAAAGGTTTGTTTGCCCCATTGATCCCACCTTGATCTTACAATCCTGACATCCCTGCTAGGGAAAACAAAACCAACCTAGATCTGGTCGTATCCCATAAGAACATAATGTAAATTTTACAACAAATGTAATCTTTATGTCTTCTCCTCCATCACAGCCACAAGACATGGAAGAAGCATGTGACCTGCACTATGGCCATCATTGCCAATAAACACAAAATCAATTAGGGACAGTACATAATTGGCAAACCCCATCAATGCCTGCCCTTTTCTGGCCAAAATTTTGAGATAAAGATTGGATGCTCTTCCTGCCTTTGATGTAGAGGGAAGCTAGAAACAGCCACTGAGCAGCTGTTGCAAGGTGAGATGATCAGAAATACGATGGCTCTGCTTACACCAGAGCTGCCCTGTGCAGCTGCCAATTCAGCACACAACACCAGAGCAAAGCAAAACCACCACAGCCTTTCCATCAAAAGAAAAAGTCAGGTAACAAATTTTCTATCCACAACAGAAGTTTGGGGTTTTTTCTCCAACACCTTTATCATTAACCAAAGGTGAATACCTTAAATCTACAGATATTTCTGCAAGTTTTGATTCAGATGTATCAATGTAGATTAGAAGCCTGACTCTTTATGAATTTTGTGGACATTATTTGGTGGTAGGGTAGGAGACAGTAAAGAGCAAGGAAGGAAGGATGGAAGGAAGGAAAGGGCTTACAGAACACTGTATTTAAAGGTCCACAGAAATAGAGGCATTACTGTTCATTTCAAGCCTCAACCAAAGTAACCAGAAACCATTCTAATTAAATAGACATCAGCAAATTCTCATTTCCTTTGTGCTCCAAGTGGATATCAGTCCACATTATAAAACCACTATGCATGTGTCATAAATCAGCAACATCTTGGCAGGCTGTACTAGAAAGCCTCCAAACTGCAAGAGCAAGACAAAAACAAAACAGCTATACCCACTGCCTAAAAGCAGCATCAGCAAGGAGAAAAGGGAAACCTACAAAGCAGCCCATTGATCTACTAATGGTAATAACTTAAGGATATTAGCTCACAATAATCTCTCCCCTAGAAAGGGCAGAATGATTTACATTTGGACAGTCACTGCCTCCATTTCCCAGTAGGCAATCAAAATTTTTTTCATGACTACCATAGAAAGGACATTTTTTTATCATCGCTGCAATGCACACCAAACTTGGAAAGCACCAGCTTTTTTGTCACTATTCCTAAATTTGCTTTCAATGCCATCAGCGTCAATAGCATTAGACAGACGAACCTCCCTACGCAGGATCTGGTCTGTAGTTCAAACTGTACCTCAACAAGCTGCTGCAGTAATATAATTCTATACTCACGATCCACAGTAAATAACATAATCCAGCTCAGCACAGTTTATATCAGTCACTGCAGAAGCAACAGGACTCAAGTAAACAATCAAGGCCAAGGTAGGAAAAAAACCTCACCATGAAGAGCCACTGGATTCAAACTTGGCAGGACACTGAGATCGCAGTTAGGAAAAGGTTTTCAAATAAGGGAGCAGTATAACAATCTTCCATAGGACCAACAAGGGATAAACAGAGGAAGCTGGAGCTTAGTACATTCAGACACAAGATCGTACAACCACAGTTGCCTGTGCCATCAATGGTCTTGTAATGATAATTCAGGCCCTCCTCGGTCCCTCTTTCCCCTCCTTGCATCCCCTTCCCCCTTAAGAGAAGAAAAGGTTGCATTTAAATGGTGCCCCTGGTCCTAAAGCTGCCCTTCTTTAATGCATCCGAACTTGCTCTCCTCAAACCTCACTCCACTCCAGATGTTATGAGAAAATGAAATTAAGGCACGTGTAAAGTCTCCATATTAATACCAGAAGTCACAGCAAATCCACATACACAAACAGATGTCACAGGCTGAAAACAACTGTAACACTAGCAATTACTCAAAATAACAATTACTGTTGTATCAAATAAATATAGCTTACTGTACTAGCCATGCATCATACAGTTAGTTGTGCCTGCACACACTGCACAAGATTGTAAATATGGGACCCTCAGTGCACGGAGGAAGAGTTAACCACTGCAATACCACACATAAAAGAACTAAAGAGAATTCAGTGTTTGCTAACTCAGGACAATTAATCAGTTTGACTTGTTTTAGTCCAGGTTTGGCTCTCCTCCTTCCACAGACAGCTGAAAGGGGTGTAAAAGCCGGCTCCCTATTTTGCAGTTTCTGAAAAAAGGCCAAGTAACAAAGACCCAGAACACTGAACTGAACTAAGGCTCACCCAAATTAAGAGTCTTCCCACAGCCTTTAATGGTTTTTGGACAAAACTATGAGGACCAAGAGAACCTTCTTGCCCACAGGTGGTGGTGTCAGGTTGGTACACTTAGGAAGGGTAAAGCTTGCATGGCTGCAATCTGTGCAGAAGTTCTAAAAATAGACAGTTCATTAAAAAGATATAGCAATACTCACCAAATTTCAGCACAGAGAGAGTAGTCATAAGGTTAAAAGCAGAGTATAGGGCAGGACTGAAGTATTTTTACATTTGTTAATTCACCATCTCCCAGCAGTAAAACTGCCTAAGTCCTGCCTGCACTATCAACTAGTGAAGGTGTAAATGTCTATTGTTAGAAAACCTCGTGCATGCTTCCTGGCACAATTTTTTCTGGGAGATGCTCACAGTCATGTTTCAAATATCACTCAGACCCACGTTCAATTAAAAAAATAAAATCTAAAAAAATTAATGAGCTAAACACAAAGGAACAAAAAAACCAAACCTCTAACAATCCTAAATGGTACCACAAGAACAAACCAATTACTTAAAACTTTCCTGTTTGGTGAAGTAGTAAAATGTTCTGAGCTATAATAATTAGGGGATAGCAAAACTAAAAAAAACACAGGATTTTCTTAAGCTATGGAAACATGAAACCAAAATCCCAATACAAGTGCAAATAGCAGTTTACTTCTACCAGATAGTGTATCAACTGATCGTTAGGGTATACACTTTGCAAATGCTAGAAAGACCATGAAAATCCCAATATTATTTTTACAGATTGGAAAAACACAAAGGCCAAAAACAACACCAATAACTCAAATAAAAAACTCATGCTTATGTTTACATAAATGTTTGATGAGTATAATATATTCGTCACACTCCCACAATTATTCCCCGAAAATACTATAAATATTATTTTGACAATGTAATTATAGTTTTTACTTTAACAGTGGCAGCAAAGTACTGGCATTGATCTCCCCTACAAAAAGCCTAGACATTCAAAGCAAAGATCACACATGGAAACTGGCAACTTAAAATCAGGGCTGTCCCTTATTTATATGGCTAAAAAAAGTCTGTTTAAATTAGCATCTGGTTTATTTAAGCTGTAAAACATAGGTAGTTTAATTATGCTAGCAGTAAGCAAAAGGAAACCCCAAATACAAAAATAAATGTAAGCGCAGATTTTTAAATTCCCATTTCTCCCAAGCAACTAAGGCATGTTCTATTCATGCCGCTTTTTGGGAATTAACCCCATGGACAGTGGGTCTCTTCAGGAACCACTCTCTCCCACTTCCTCCCTTGAAATAAAAGCTAATATGAATAGGAACTTAAATTGACAAATGTCACCTATTAACAGTTCCTGATGTTTTGACTCTGTATAACTACTTAAATGGTTCAAGCTTTGTAACCACTTACTCTCTCATTCCGCATAAATTAGCACCTAACATATGACTTGTACAACAGAACTGCAGTGTAATAATTTACAGTATATGCTCACAGAACCCCTTAAAAACAAGCCAACAACAACATTTTCCAACAAAACAGTATGCCTTCTCCTCTAGAGATAAATATAGTGGGCATTGATGTGGGAAGAGAGGAAGGATTAACTTTCCTTCCTTAGTCCTGTTGTTTAAATTTAGTAGCCATTGTGTTTGAGAGTCTCCAGGATATAATTCAAAAGCTACATCTTCTCCAACTGTAGTCACATTACAGTCAAATATATATATTACCAAGCCTGTGCTGAGACACTTGTTCAGACAGCAGAGAAGACCTCCGTTTATAGGCAATAAAACTTAGTGACCGTTTCTCAAATGCATTGGGTGAGCTCTGGATATTTGCTCTGCTACGATGTCTGTCTAGTAAAAGTTCACTGTTTCATAACACTTTCCAGGCATATTTTAAAATATTTGCTTTTACACAAGCAGTAATTTGGAACTGAAACCATTCAGTGCAACGTGATTAAAGCATTACCAAAATCAGTGAAAGCAGAATGCAATTTTTAAAAAGAAGAAATCAGAAACATGAAAGACACTGAACAAAAAAATAAGAGAAACATAAGACATAAGAGATAGACTGCCTTGGTCAATAGTGGCATTTTTTAAAGAATATTTAGGTTCCATAGTTGACCACTCTGGTTCTCTTTCCTGTTAATCTAAAATGCATTGCTGAATGCCTAGTCATTCCAAATTATAAAGTACAAAAAAGCAGAAAGTAGCAAAAAAATTGACCATAGATAGCGAGATTCCTATGACAGAACGTAAGTCCTAAATACCCCAATTTTCAAGCTAACTGGTTCTGCAAAGATAACACTCAGATGCATTCTGAAAAGGTGTATTTACTTACAGCTCATTTTCCTATTGCCCAGACACAATCTCTTTAACAGGACCAAAAGCAACAGTGGGGTTATTGTCACTGCCTTCTAGGGGGAGAAAATCAGATAAATAGATTTTTACAAGAATCAAGACACAGCCAAGAATACAGGGATGCCCATATGAAACAGAATAAAGCAAAATCAATGGGCGCAAGCTGGAACATAGGAAGTTCCATTCAAAAATAAGAAAATACTTCTTTACAGTGAGGGTGCCAGAGCACTGGAACAGGCTGCCCAGGGAGGTTGCGGCATCCCCTTCTCCAGAGAGCTTCAAGACCCACCTGGATGCAGTCCTGAGTAATGTGCTCTGGGCAATCCTGCTTTAGCAGGGGAGTTGGACTAGATGATCTCTAGAGGTCCCTTCCAACTCTGGCAATTCCATGATTCCGTGAATTTAGTGTTCTTTGGCAGGTTTGAGAATGTCACCTTCCCCTGCATTTCCATACCCTCAAAATTAACCAGTCTGTTTTCCAGCACAATTCCAATTTGCAAGTGGTTGACTGAAGAACTTTTAACAGGTCTGAGCAAAGAAAAATCTTATGTTTTGTTTTACTGAGCGAGGACAGAACTGAAAGGTTTATTTCACCTAGCCACTCTTGAGGGAGTAGAAATCATCTGAATCACTTAACTGATATTCAATTTTGTTTTCAGGAATACTTTTGTAAACTTAACAACTCAAAGCTCCCTGTTTTACTCATTCTTCTACAGGAAACCAAAAATATTTGATCAGGCATCTTACTTTATTTGAAAGCCTTTGAAAATTACTTTGAATTAACAACTTTTTACAGTAGGTAAGCTACCAAATGCAGCTCCTGGGGATTTCTGATCTTTCTCATTTATTTTCAGGGATCTCTCACAAAGAAATGTCAACATAATTTTTTTAGTACTAGATGAACTCTTACATCTTATGATTCAGTGGCTTTTTAATACAGCATGCCTTCACCTTCAAGAGTTCACAAAGAAATCAAGTATCCTTCTTCACTCAATTGTGTGATATTCTCCTTATGCAGACCTCAGGAGAAAGTTTTTGTCTTGTTATTTCATCAAAGATTAAATTATTCTATTACACCTGGCTCTCGCAAGAAATAGTAACTCTGGAAGCTATATGTAGTCTAGGTTCCTTACCTCTTACGTTTTAAGCACATGCAAACCCTTATGTTTTCTTTTTTTTAAAATATTTATGAAGGAGCATGTTTTGGTTTTTTGTTTTTTGGGTTTTTTTTGTTTGGGTGTTTGGTTTTTTTTTGTTTTTNTTTTTTTTTTTTTTTTTTTTTTTTTTTTTTTTTTTTACACACTTTTGAATTCCAAGGTTACTTATTGCTGTTTCTTCTGCAAAGTACTTCTCTTCCACACTGACAGATTAGAAAGCATTCCAATGCACTTTCTTCCTTTAGCTCCTACGACAAAGCTGTAAGGCAACAAATGGGTCAACAGTGATTCTTTTTTCATTAATTAAAAGAAAATATGTGGGATAGCTGATGGGGTCCAAATCAGCTTGAGTATCTAAAGAACACTGACTGAAGCTGAACCTTAAGTCTGCTGGCAGGCAGAGGGAAAAGGGAATTGAAGAAGTTTCAGATTTACCTGAGCAGCATCACAGGAATTTTCCTGAAGTGCTGGAATGTGTCCAGAGGAGAGCCACCAAGCCGGTGAGAAAAAGTCATATGAGGAAAGACAGAGGGAACTCGACGTACTTAATTTGGAGAAGAGGAGGCTGAGGGGTGACCTCATTGCCCTCTACAGCTACCTGAAAGGAGGTTGTAAAGAGGTGGGTGTTGGCCTCTTCTCCCAAGGGAATAACGACAGGACCAGAGGAAATGGTCTGAAGTTGCAGCAGGGGAGGTTTAGGTTAGATATTAGGAAGTATGACTTCCCTGAGAGGGTGGTCAGGCACTGGAACAGCCTGCCCAGGGGGGTGGTGGAGTCACCATCCCCAGAGGTATTTAAGGAACATGTAGATGTGGCACTTCAGGGCCTGCTCTAGTGCCCGAGATTGCTGGGTTGGGTGGGATTGTGTTGTTGTGTGGGGTTAGGTTTTTTTTGTGGTGGTGTTGGTTGCTTTTTTTGGGGTGTGTACGGTTGGACTCGATCTCAAGTCCCTTCCAACCATGAATATTCTGTGATTCCTCTTCTGCTCAAAGCAAGAAACATTTCTTTATAGCTCCTTTGTAAGTACATGGCATTTGGACTATTTTCAAAACATTTAGAACAAGATAGTCCATATTTTCCCACACATCCTCCCTCAAGAAAGGAGGTGTAAACAGGTGTTAGACATATGATATTCATGTTGCTGAACATATCACTAGAAAATGTTCAAGTTATAATAAGCACAGTATTAAAAAAAAAACAAAAATCTACATAGAGTCATATTTCATCACTGCATTTAAAGGAATGTTTTAAATTCTGTTCCAAGTAGAGTATCTGTAGCAGTTAAACTACACCTGAACACTTCTCACTTCAGAAAATTGAAAGCAAAGTCAAATTCCTATTCAAGAATGCAAGTTTATCATCCAACACAATTTGCCCAACATTTCTGGACTTACGAGCAGCAAACAATGTAAACCTTTGCACAACAACTAGCACATCTGGAGACTGACTTTGAATGAGATCTCCAGGAATATTCATGACATAAACATACACCGTTATTATTGTCCCACTAGTGCATGTTTATGCAGCTCACACTGGTTGGTTGAAAACCCTAAAATTTTCAGAGCAGAGCACAATATAACAGTAACAATACCCATGCTACTTGGTGTGAAGCTAGCTAGAGTACCACCAGCAGCCTGACACTGTGGAACGCTGATACGATGCTCAGAGCATCTCTCAGACACACACAAATAGGGCAGTATCGCTCTGTGGCCGATACAGCAGAGTTGCACTCAGTTCTACTCACAATCAGCTCATTCAGAGAGCTTGCACAACAAATTATCCCATTCAAGGCAACTACCAGGCATTCAGTGCCTTTTCATCCTAGAGGAGCGAAAAGTATTTTGGCAGATACATACTTTTTTAAGCAATTCTGTTGGAATTCAAAGCACATTCTTCTGCATCGGCAATATTTTGAAGCTGTGAAAGGTTTGAGAAGATCTATGTACAAACAAAAAAAATTAAAGCTCCTTCTGTCCAGGATGGGGTGGAAATCAATGAGAGTATCAAACTGGACACAGCTTATTGAACATGAGCTTGCTTCAGAACAGGTATGCTCTCACTGCAGTTTATTAAGAAGAAACAAAGCTATGTGTCTTTCCCAGATTTCAGAGATAGATCCTAAATCCAGATCTCACACTTTGGAATCTAAAGATCCATCATCTTGACAAGCCTCAATGTACCTTCCCAAAGGTCTGTCAGATTCTGCTGGAAAGCTTAAGACTTGCTATAGGAAAAAGGAAAAATAAAACCCCCAACCTCACAACCAAACCAAGACACATGCTATGAAGTGAAGGAGATTTTCTACTTGGGCTTCTGACAAGGAAATTTCCTATGTCTGCTGCAGTCCCTGACATACTGAACTACTTCTTAGCTCTTAAGAGATCTGGGTCTGCTTTAAGTTCAGTTAAAGTTCATCTGGCAGCTTCATCAGCCTGTTCCTCTGGCAAGTGTTCTTGGTCTTTGTAAGCAGGGGGGGGGNAGGGGAAGGGAGAGGGAGGGAGGAAGAAAAAGAACAAAAAGGTTGCTATGATGACACTCTATTTTAAATTAAAAAAGTAACCAAGACAAAAAGAATGTGGAAGGGGTATTATGAAAATCCCATTAAAATCTATATTCTGCAGAGACTAAACTTTTTGTCCTAAGACTCAAAGTAAAAATTTGAGCAGAAGACTTTTGTTAGAAGAAAGTTGTTAGAAGACTGTAGTCTCAAATCAATTAAAGAAATGTAATGGACCTTCTTGAATGCAGCATTTCCTGCATCTTCTGAATTGGGGAGAGGGGCACAGCATTCGTCATCTTCTCCATCTTCCCACCACAAATAGCCAAGCTTCTTAATCTAAAAGGTTAAGTACCTCCTTACACCCACTTTCAGCATGTATAGTTTTAAGAACACTGAGGCCAAGTCCAGTTTTTGGACATTGTCCAAGAAATGTAGCCCTTGAATTTTTCTCTACTGGACTGGAAAGTTCTATCTCTTGCAGAGAGGAAGAGAGAAGACTGCTGGAGCAATAAGAAAAGAGATCACATTTACAAGTATGCTTGACTTATCTGACACAAATCAGTCTTGATGCAGCCCAGAAGAGGAACTATGAATTATTAGACACTTGCTAAACATCACTGCCCATCCTCCCCCTGTACTCATCTAGCTGTGTAACTCCTCTAAGGTTCCTTTCTCTAATTACTACAGAACACGAACTGCTAAAGACAAGTTACTACTAGGTACTGTAAACAACTAGGGGAAGAGAAACTGGGCTATCGAATGAGACAGAAACTAACTTGAGACAGAACAAAGAAGGAAGATTAGGAACAGCTACCTGTACCAACATCACATGGGAAAGGTCTAAAAACATTCCTTTAATATATGCATTAAAAAAAAAAGATTATTACAGGGATGGCTGGCTTGCACGTCGGGTTGGAGAATCTTTATATGCCTTATGTATGAATTAGCCAGTTATTTTTAAACCTATCTGAAGCCCTAAAGATCTATTCCAGGACAGACGTACTAACTCACCTTCAGGTTTTCTGGCCCATTGCCTTAGTGACATATCATTTACTCAAACCAACAGCTTTTTGCACAGCTGGCTGGCAAAAGTACATTACAGGCATACAGGAATTTAACTAACTTTTTATAACATTAAAAAAAAAAAAAAAAA
>VZRU01011511.1:295896-307479 GCA_013398155.1 Pedionomus torquatus
GACTTGCTATAGAAAAAAGGAAAAATAAAACCCCAACCTCACAACCAAACCAAGACACATGCTATGAAGTGAAGGAGATTTTCTACTTGGGCTTCTGACAAGGAAATTTCCTATGTCTGCTGCAGTCCCTGACATACTGAACTACTTCTTAGCTCTTAAGAGATCTGGGTCTGCTTTAAGTTCAGTTAAAGTTCATCTGGCAGCTTCATCAGCCTGTTCCTCTGGCAAGTGTTCTTGGTCTTTGTAAGCAGGGGGGGGGAAGGGAGAGGGGGGAGGAAGAAAAAGAACAAAAAGGTTGCTATGATGACACTCTATTTTAAATTAAAAAAGTAACCAAGACAAAAAGAATGTGGAAGGGGTATTATGAAAATCCCATTAAAATATATATTCCGCAGAGACTAAACTTTTTGTCCTAAGACTCAAAGTAAAAATTTGAGCAGAAGACTTTTGTTAGAAGAAAGTTGTTAGAAGACTGTAGTCTCAAATCAATTAAAGAAATGTAATGGACCTTCTTGAATGCAGCATTTCCTGCATCTTCTGAATTGGGGAGAGGGGCACAGCATTCGTCATCTTCTCCATCTTCCCACCACAAATAGCCAAGCTTCTTAATCTAAAAGGTTAAGTACCTCCTTACACCCACTTTCAGCATGTATAGTTTTAAGAACACTGAGGCCAAGTCCAGTTTTTGGACATTGTCCAAGAAATGTAGCCCTTGAATTTTTCTCTACTGGACTGGAAAGTTCTATCTCTTGCAGAGAGGAAGAGAGAAGACTGCTGGAGCAATAAGAAAAGAGATCACATTTACAAGTATGCTTGACTTATCTGACACAAATCAGTCTTGATGCAGCCCAGAAGAGGAACTATGAATTATTAGACACTTGCTAAACATCACTGCCCATCCTCCCCCTGTACTCATCTAGCTGTGTAACTCCTCTAAGGTTCCTTTCTCTAATTACTACAGAACACGAACTGCTAAAGACAAGTTACTACTAGGTACTGTAAACAACTAGGGGAAGAGAAACTGGGCTATCGAATGAGACAGAAACTAACTTGAGACAGAACAAAGAAGGAAGATTAGGAACAGCTACCTGTACCAACATCACATGGGAAAGGTCTAAAAACATTCCTTTAATATATGCATTAAAAAAAAAAGATTATTACAGGGATGGCTGGCTTGCACGTCGGGTTGGAGAATCTTTATATGCCTTATGTATGAATTAGCCAGTTATTTTTAAACCTATCTGAAGCCCTAAAGATCTATTCCAGGACAGACGTACTAACTCACCTTCAGGTTTTCTGGCCCATTGCCTTAGTGACATATCATTTACTCAAACCAACAGCTTTTTGCACAGCTGGCTGGCAAAAGTACATTACAGGCATACAGGAATTTAACTAACTTTTTATAACATTAAAAAAAAAAAAAAAAAANACTAACTATATATAAAAAAAAAAAAAAAAAAAAAAAAAAAAAAAAAACAGCAAACATGTTGAAAACTTGTAGTAGAGTTATTTCAGTAAATGTAATAAAGAGAGGATCCAAATTAACCATTAACACTTAGGCCCAAGATAAACTACTTAAGTATTTCTCCTAGCAGAAAAGATGCAAAGGAGTCTGGATTTAGTTCAGTGGGTCTTAGCAACAGGTTTTAATCATACCACTTTGCACACACATCTCCTTTTTTTTCTCCTATGATCACTAATATACTGGTAGAACAGGCAGCTCTACCCTCCCTTAGAACCACCACACTGGTTACAGTAGTAACCAGAGAATATACACTTTTATTTCATTTCTGGTTTTATCCATTACAAACTGTACTGCACTAAACTTTCCTTCAAAAAATGACCACATAACTCAAAGACTTAGCAGTCTTAATAGTCACCAATGGATAAAAGAGGGAAAACATACCACAGAGCAGGGTAAAGTAATTTTTCAGTCTGCATAAGTAAGTTTCAATCTCTCATCTTCATAAATACAGTAATGTTGGACTTCTAATTTATTTAGCCTACAATGATTTGCTCTGGGAATTTTTCACCAGGACATGAACTGAAACATTATTTAGTCCTGTTCGCTCTGCAATACAACATTACCTTTTTATCCTTCATTTTGTTGCTACGGTAGCGACATGAAGGTCACTTAAGGATATAAACAGGCACCTAGAAAGATCATCAAATCCAAGTAGTCATTTAAAAGAGGAAACAGAACACATATCCAAATGAACAACTTGAAATATTCCACTTCACACCTAATTATCTAAAACAAAATAGACACGTTACCCTAGCCCTGTGACCTGATTTCTCGTATTAAACATGAGGAGAACCATGAAGCAGAAATATAGTTCATAAGCATGGTAACATTTACTAATTTCATGGGCTTCTTTTGTTTCAACAGAGCTATCCAAGTCCAATTGAGCAATTTGCTTCGCTTTTTTAAAGTATGACTAATGATCCACAGTTGAATGTAACTGTTAATTTCTGAGGTATATCCTTGCAAAAGGGAGCTGGTGCTCCAGGCATAGTTCCTCAGATCACTCAGCAAGGAATTAGCATCACTTGACTGTCTAGAAATTTTTGTTGTACTAGCACAAATGGAATACCTAAGCCATGGTCATCACAGATGTTTCCTGATTAGGTCAATACTACATACAGTATCAAACAAACCATCTATCTTGGGTCAATACATCAAATTTTAGTTTTAACTCAAACTCATTTGTTGAATGATGACATAATTTTTAACAATATTTCAGTGCAAATATTAGTACTGTTAGTCTTTCTGGTCAATGATGTCTTCATTTTCAATAGCAATACAAAAAAGAGATTTTACAACAGCCTCTAGCTAGGAAAAGGAGTCTGAAGCAGTTGATCAAATTACTGGGTTCCATCCCCTCTTTTCTTTTTTGCTGAGTAACACTCATTGCTGCTTCTTCAGATGCAAGCAGCTGGAGAGCAGCATACAGCATATGATAACCCATCAAGGAGGGGATCAGCAGCCACAGGACTGAAATGGAAACCTCAGGCCATGCATGTAACCAACAATGGGCACATCCTGCTCAACTCTTGCAGATGCTGGCAGGCACCACTGGAAGACGGATTCTCACAACACACTTCCTTGTGCTTTGAATAAGCTGAAGATGAGAAGTCCACTTCCCAGGACAGCCTTTTCAAGCCCACTGCTGTCACAGACCCTAGTACAGATTATGTCAGGTTGCATTGCTTTTCCTTTTACTGATCTACGAAGGGATTCACAACTGTGGGGCAATACTTTCTTGCCCTCCTTGTCAGTCCTCCCTGTCCAACCCTGTGACACAGCTTGAAAGTTGCTCCTATGTGCTCTCAGTTCCTCCTCTTTATGGTCATGGAGCGAGTCCTTTTTGCCAACCACAGAGTTTAATTCTGGTCCTCCCACACTGAAGGACTGTGCTAGCATCAGTCATCCTTCCCTGGAAGAAGGATTCCAGCAATGGGCAAAGGAGTGAACACAGCTTACCCATAATACTGTCACATGCCTGAAAGGCTTCATTTTGAGCCATATATAGCAGCAAAAGGAAAAATAACAGTATCTTGGACTTCACTGCTCTTTCCCAGCTTCATAAGGGTGTCTGAGGGCAAGTTACTGTATGACAGTATTTTCAGTTGCTTTCACTAAAGGATAGAAAAGCAGCAACAGGAACCCAGTAAAAACATCATCCAAGAAAAGGGATTGAAAAGAAATAGAAGCAGCAAGAAAAACCAAATGTTCCCTACTCTCTGCAACCACAGACAGTAAAGACCGGGGTTCAGTGCTCTGAATGAAGCTCCACATGCACACACAGCAAAATGCAGCTTGTGAAAAGATCTACTGAAAAAGTCATAATATCCAGTGAAATAAGCTTGGTAGAAATCCGTAGCAATAACCACCATTAAGGAAAAAGGACAGTATGGTCAGATTTTCTCCTCACTGCATAAAAAGAAAAGAATAAACTCATCCACTAAGGAAATACGAACATTTGGCAGGTATCGCCCTGACTGGCCAGCAACCATGGCACAGAAATGAAAAGTAAAAGATAATTTTAAAAAGTCACAGCCAGAATTTCATTCCTGGAATCAGACAAATTATTTCAAGTGTCATCAAAATAAAAAAGTATTTTTTCATTTCACTATGCTCACAGATCAGATGAAGAAGACAGTAAAACAGCAGAACGTATTTTGAATGGAGGTATTACAGCAAATTTTCCTTTTTGCTATTCAGATATCCTGGTTAATTTTAAAGAACTTTCCACATATATTTCCTTTAACAATCTTTAGGGAATCGTTATGTGAAATTACAATTGGACCAGACTGGGCACCAAGATTTTTTCAAGCAGCATAAGAGAAGGAATCCCAATTCTTAACTGCAATTCAAGAAGCAACTAAGCTTATTTATTAAAAAAATGCATCAGTAAAGTGCACCACAAAGTAAAGTATCACCACAAGACTCCCCACGTAAAAAAATATTGCACACTATGTATTTAAAAAAAAAAAGTAAAACAATAGCGCACACTATGTATTTAACGAAACCCACAACCTTCCCAGTTAATAACAATTCTTCTTTGATTTGTATTCCATGAAGCAATTTGATCAAATTGACAGATGTAGAGATGAGACCCAAGTTCCTATCATTAAATCAGAAAAAAAATAATAAATCACTTGATATGAAATACACTTAAATAAAGCTCTTCAATGAAGTTAACAGCAAGTCTTCAACATCTTCAGAAACAGTGAAATACAAAGTGGTTTCTCCTGCATAACTGTGACTATCAGTAGTTGCACTACTGCCATCAGAAGCAAAAAAAACAGGTTTACTGCATCAACCTACATATTGGCAATTTTGGTCACAGTACCTTCAGAGCTAAATACCCCTTCCTCTTTTTGCTAGTCTTCTAAATCAGATATTAAAAATTAGCAGGTTACTCCTGTAATTTCAAAAGCTTTATTTGTGTAAAAACCCAGCTTTGTTTGAAATTCAAATATTCAAGGAAAGTATCCATGTGCATTACTTGGTAATAAACTTTTCAAACAAACATCAACAAAATTATTAGTGACTGTCATTATACAGCTTATTTTTCCATCTGAACATGAGGAAAAATTTCTTCAAGGGTAACGGAGCACTGGAACAGGCTGCCAGAAAGATTGCGGAGTCTCCTTCTCTGGAGATACTCAAAACCCATCCTGATGCCATCCTGTATAACCTGCTCTAAGTGAACCTGCTTTAGCAGAGGAGTTAGAATAGATGATCTCTAGAGGTCACTTCCAACCTCTACCATTCTGTGCTGGCCAGTTCAAAGGGAAACCTAAGACGGAAGCAGGAAAGGTAAAGTAATCATTAATCCTTTCTTCAGTGAGAAGGAATCATAGGTAGAATCTCAGAAAGGTTTGGGTTGGAATAGACCTTTAAAGATCTTCCTTCAATCTCCCAGCCATGGGCAGGAACAGCTTTCACTAGACCAGGTAGCTGAAAGCGCCATCCGACCTAAACTTGAATGCTTCCAGACACAGTGATAATGAAGATAAACCAATGAAGAGAAGCCATTTGGAATGAAAGCCACCAAAATAATTCTACTGGCAAAGATCAGCAATCCTGGAGCTAGATAACACACATGCCAGGATGCATGTGCAACAGGAGTAAGAAACAAAAGTCAAATAATTCAACATAAGCAGATGAACTTTTCAGCTTTTAACTCCTTTGTACCTTAGTAGTTAAGCTTTTTGAGAAGGAATCAGCCAAGGCAAAGTGGCTGAAACTTCAGAATATAGCCATACCTTCTCTACCTAACCTCCACACTCATGTACAAGCTACTTGAAAATGCTGAATAATTGTCTTCTGCAGATTTTTCTAGACAAACATGTACTCCTTCTCATTGAGTTCTAACACAGAAAAGAAGCCAAAGATACATTTATAAATACATAATATAAAAATGCAAGCTGGTATGCATACAACCTATTAAAATCAAAACATTTCCCATTCCTTCAGACACCAAATTTCTTAACAGCACACAAAGCAGAGAAACTGACACTGGAAGGAACACAGCAATTGTTTCCCAATAATTTAAAAGCTGTGAGACAATCCACATCTTTACAGTCTTTGCATTCCTTCCTAGAAACAATCAGTTTCAATTTTGACCAAAAACTCTACAGGTTGCAAGGCGTTCTTGAATATCGGAATGTTTCACACTTCAAACCAATATCAAAGGTGCATAATTCTCCTTCCATTCACAAGCATTGACCATTCAGAATATTTAATTCCTAAACAAGTCCTGTGCTTGCAACTATTTAAAATCAACACAAACCTGGCTAATATGGAGCAGGCTCAAAGCACCCAGTGTAGCATTAAAGGGAGCATAAATTCTTATGCTGCAATAAAGCCAAAATGCTGACAACTGAACCCACTGAGTTCTTCATTGTTAGAAACGTTGTCAGAATTTTCTGTCCACACAGGCCTTCCTACTTCTGAAGTCTAAAGGAAAGTATAGCTATTAGCATTCAGCTTCCTAAATGAACAAGGCTATGCTATCTGTCTAGTGAGGGCAAGGACGCAGCACAGGTACAAGTGCAGAGCACATTTTTGTTCATGAGCAGGCTGGATATCTGAATTCCATTAGAAAGTAAAAATTAGCTTTTACTTTCGAATGGAATACAGATATCCGTAACCAGGTCCTATTTGTCATGCTACTGAAAAGGGCAATCCTACCAACTCCCAGCCATGGAATTCTGCTTCCCCCTTTTTGTCAACGTGAGTAACTATGGAATTACATTAAGTTATAATATGGAAGCCAGTCTGGGTTCTGAATATCTACCCAGCAAAAATGTATAAATAAGCTTATAAATTCTGTCAGATCAGTTCCTTGACCCACAACACAATTTCAAGTGCTAGCACTGCCAGGAAGATAAAAGCCTGAACTTAGGATCTTATTCTAAAGTTAACGCTTTCTGTGAAAAGTCCTGTAACTTTTGTGGCATTAACAAAATTCTGTCCCAGCAGAGAATTTACAACTTTATCCCACGTCAAATTTATATTTAGTTAAATAAACCAAATGTGACCAGTCCCAAGAAACTAAATTTTAAGATTGTACTCCACAACAATTATTCATGATATAACAAACTTATAACGGGTTGGGGGGTTTTGGGGGGGATGGGGTGGAGAGTGGTTTTTGGTTGACTGGGTTTGGGTTCTTGGGTAGGGGAACAGTGGTTCTGTTTTTCAGTTTGGGGTGGGTTTTTTAGTTTTGTTTTGTTTTGTTTTTTTAAAACAGCAGGTAGACTACCAAGTCTTCCTTATCTCCAAATGGTTACATCCCAGCCCCTCAATGTCACAACAGATGCTTAATAGCTTAAGTAGTCAAACTGACTTGTTATTAACCATTAATATCAGTTTACTTGTACATGTATCAGGGTTGATAGGCACAATCCTACATGTTATACTTTGCACTGAGTGCCAGACATATCTAAATGCACCTTAAGAAAACCCCACACTACTCCTGTAGCTGATAATTAAAACTGTTTACTTATTTATTATGTTATCCAAAAAATTACAGAAACGAAAGAGAAAAATAGAATAGTTCTAGTCAGACTTCAACAGGCTTACATAATTTGCACATTTAACTCATATTAAGGACACAAACATTTTTTTCTATTATTCAGCAGTGCCCCAAACTGTGACCTACAAATAGGTCAGCTATTTTTGTTCCTGGCATACTTCATTTCAAGGGATTGCATCAAGCAGGAAATACCAGTTAATAAATCAACTAACACAGCAGTGTAAAATAAGAATCCCTATATAAAACCACACAAACATCAGAAGGTTATATTTTTGTATGGGTTAAAACGGATCATAACTATACCTCATGACATGTTGATTCTTGGCACACTCAACACAAGCATTCCTCAGACATCTGAAACACTCTGCTATGAGCAGCAGGCAGGTGTCTCGATCTACCAATTCACAGGAGTCCTTGTTGACTTGCTCAATTTCACTTGAGGCATTCATCAGGATTTCCAGGACATTCCGAAATATACTTTCTTCTGCCATTTCTCTGAAATAAATACATTTGTAGTGAAAGAAAAGAACACATGCTGCTATCAAAAAGCATCCTTTTATGACAGTTATGCTACTTACTGTAGCCCAAAGATGCTTCTGCATCTATCTCTAACTATCCTTAGTATACAAGGTCTTTCCAATAGAAAGAGCAAAATATATGCACACAATGCTCTCACCAGCTTTTTCATAAAAGTGGCTGTGAGGGAGTTTGATCGCCTTAGCATTCCTGCAACCTTCCAACAGCTCTGTGGAATCCAAAAAACAAACAAAAATTCTCCCTAATGTATAGAGCTAGTATGATTATACATGACACTGCACATTGGTTTAAGAATCAGAAATTTAATTAGTGAACATAGTTTATGTTTCAGAAGGAGGTGGCATCAAAAGCTCCCTTATAAAATAGCCTGCTACAAATTTCACAAAAGGGATAGAGTTATGAAGAACACCCATGCCTGCAAGAGCATCATTCGAAGTATGTTAATCAAAGCCAAGGGAGAAAGTCAACTCTGTCTACTTTAGCAGAAAACTACGCAAAAAAACCCAAAAAACAACCCACAAAACAAAACAACAAAACCAACTATTCAACTTCTTAGAGTATCAAGACCTAAGAAAAAAAATCTACAAAACCATTAGCACATAGGCAGACATTATATGAATGGAGAAGAGAGCTGGTGCTGCTGCATCAAACTCCTCAGTTCCAATGTGTACATTTGCAGATGGTATGTTGCACAGATACATGCAATGTTTCCAAACTACAGCTATTTACACACTTCCTCTCCCATGATTTTATGTTCAGAAGGCTGGTAAGGGCAACACACTTCAAACATTGCTAACTCAGTTTTAGTACTACATGCTGGTGAAACGAAGCCACACCAAAGACTGCTTATGGCATTCCTACAGGAAAGCTCAATAAATTTGGTCATCTAATACTTCTGATCAGAGTCGAAAAAAGGAGAGTCCAGGTGCATTTCCCTTGAACCTTTAACAGACTTGTCAGGCACTCAAGATCAAATGGGAAGATTAGGATCCAAGACATAAGGTTGAGAAGTGCCTCCTAAAAGAAGGAAGTGGAGTGAGATGAAATGGAAAGTAACATTAAACAAAATATATTCACACAGAAAACTTTTCCCAAAAGAGACCTTAAAAATTTGTTGACCAAACATTAGTAGACATACAGTATCACCTGTGTTCTGCTGCTCCCTCAAGTGTCTAAACATTTGCACAATTAGAAATTCTAAATACCCTTCATAAGGGGTCACTCATCCATAAACCAAGCCATGTAAACAATAAATAGGTATCAGATATCCAGGAAATACGTATTTTGTTCTTCAACCTCACAGTGGATCAAGACCAATGAAGATCATGCCTGTCCTACCAGAGCAAATGCAATGTACACAAGAAAGGTCCTGCCCTCATCGTGAATGCAAAGTAGACATGGATTTTTATGTATCAGCAAGGAGACAGGTCTCCAAAATCTCTCTTGCATACTATGAAAGAAAATGAACATGCTCAAGCCAGATGTTTATGCCTACAACACCTCTCTTCCTGCAACAGAAAAGAAAAACCTAACCAAACAAGCAAAAGCTACTCCTAACGAACAAGGAAGGAATGACTTTTTGGTAAAGCAGAATTCTCTTGAGAGAAAGTTTAGATGCAACTCTTGTGCTTAAGCACTTATACATCATTGCAATTTGAGTGTGTGCTACTAAGGATTTTTAATTAAAATCATCTTTCTGCCCCCCAAGAAATAATCTCAAATCACTAAGGACAGCAGGATGTGTTTAGCTAACATTAAGAAATCAGTCAAGAGTGACTTCAGGTAACTGTTCTGCAGTAACGCTTAAAAGCATTTTTTTAAAAACAGAAGTAGCAGCTACAAGTATTAAAAATGTACTTTTGAAAAGATGAAAAAGGAAAATATTTTCCATCCATAACCTTAACATTAGTGTTAATTTATAAAATTAACAAGGAGCCTGCTTAGGAGCTTTATGTGAAAAAATACGTTCTAGTGTAACTAGGCCTTAACATTCATTCAGAACTTCTCTGTGGATGTTCCACAAACTTCTGTTCCCTATGTTCTGTTGCTGAAGACAGAATCTTCACAATTTGCTGCTGCCACCCATCCTTGATTTCAGCATCAAATATTCTGCAATACAAGAGGAAGCAGAAGCAAAGTGTACAACAGCCCAACCCCCTGACAAGGAAGACAAGCACATTTTCTCATTAAGTCAAAACGAAGAGTTATACTTCCAGAAGGAAGATGTCACTCCTTGTAATATTTGTACAGTTTCTAACAATCAAGTACTTGAGATAACTTCCTAGTGAACAAGAGTTAAAAACAGTATCGTAACCCTATTCAAAAGACTAGCGCTCAAAAAAATCATGGAACTAGACAGGAATTATGACAAGTCAGATGCAATTGAAATTCTATGTTTCAGGTACTTATACTATTCCACTCCTGTAAGCAGACTACCTAAAAAGCCTTTAAAGTATTTATCTTAATATTCCCGGTAACAGAGTAATTTTCTTCCTTTTGTAGTTTAATAATGGAAGCATAAAGAAATGGGGTTATCTGGTCAAAAGCACTGTAAACCTCAAGCAAAACATACAGCTGAATTCAAGCCTCACAAATTCCACACCCTTATCTCGTAGTTGAGGCATCACTTTCTTCCCCTTCTTTGGTTCTGAATTACAGAGTACTAGAACTAATATTTTGAAATTATTTTGTTTCCACAAGCACTGAAAAAATCACTTAATAACAAGAAAATTCTCACTGAATATCTCAACTTTAAATACCAAGCACCACTGGGTTGTGTCTTCTGGCTCAACAGCACCAATGACAGCATTTACCACAACTGGCAAATTTATTGCCAAAGCTGCCCTCGGATCCATTGTGCCATGTCCCACAGGATGTAAGGTAACGCTACAGCCTTGTTCTTCTGGAAGGGTAATTACAGTGCCTGTCTTTGAGCCCACCCGCACTCACAAAACTTGCCTATTTTAGGGAATATCTACTCCTCTGTCAAACACAGTGGTAGAGCTTTTGGTAAGAAAGGCAAGAAACAGGCAGATGAAAGCTTCAGCACGCAAGCCCAAAATTTGCACAGGTCCTCTTCTCTTCCTAGAAAAATTGGTATGAAAACCAAAAGGTCTCCCATACGCACAAGGATCACAAGAGAATATCTGGAAGTACATCTTCCCCCCACCCCACCTCCAAGTTTTAAATGTGGGTTTAATTAATTAAACTAGTACTGGTAATTTACAAACAAAACAATTTTACGCCAAGCTAAAGTATTTTTCGTTTCTTCTTGCCTAGGTGTTGTAACTGTCAAATAGCCACTGCTAGGACAAGCAAGCATGAGCTTCACGATTTACTCGTCCCTCACATACATCACCTCCCACCTTGCAGGAGAGTGGAATCATTACCGTAGACCCTGTCATGCAGCTGAACCTCTGCACGGCCAACTTTTGCCTGCGACCACCACCTTCCTCCCAAGGCCTTGCCCTCAGGCAGGCAGGAGGAGGAGGAGGAG
>VZRU01011511.1:311109-339934 GCA_013398155.1 Pedionomus torquatus
GGGGGGGGGCATCTGTCGCTCAGGTTTTGGTGGGTTTGGCTGAGACCACGACACATCCCCAGTCAACATTATTGATTATTAGTTGTGGATCCTTGTGAAGAACACTTTTGCTTATGTATATGATCTCTTTTGATTTCTTTTCTGCCTTAAACATCCACAGTCATTTGGGTTTTCCTTATTTTAGTCTTTCCATGCTTTCATTCATTCTCAACAACATACGCAAAACCACTTTTATTACAAGGCTATGCCATACTTTGACATAGGCTTATCATAAGGGACTTTTGTAGGGTAGCAGGCCTATCAATTATAGAATGCAGTCTTTTTTTACCAGGTTACTCGCAGATATTATATCTTGAGCTTGTGAGATCTGCCTGATTCTATGGATACAGACAGATCCCTTAAAGATGCACTTTTCCCCCCAAAGAGCTAAATAACGTTCTAAATAACGTTCGTTTTTCTTAGCACGGATTTAGACAACTACAAGAAGGAAAACAATCCACCTAGAGCCAACTACTCCATCTGAAAATAAAATGGTACAGAACCTATTTTTAAGAGTTCTGCATCAAATTAAGAGGTCTTTTGAGGCATCAGTGTTTGAAGCTGGACACAGAGAAAGATCCATCACAGCTGAGACTCTGGAGAGAGACAGTTCCCCCTTTTCAGTAAACGCTGGCTCTGCAGGAGGTAAAGCAGGTCAAAGACTTTGAATCCCCCACATCTCAAATGTTGAGAGATGGCCTGCTCATTTTAATCAAAAGATGTACACTAGCCTTGCCTTTTTTTTTTTTTTTTATTGGAGGTAACTTCCACCAGAAGTTAAAATTTGAGCTCTGGAAAAAGTTACTTTACACTAGAGGAGCAAATCCCACAGCATTTTATATTTCCGGCATAAATATTAGTTTTCTGTCTCTTATTCTGGGCCTGTATTAGATTAAGTATGACTTGGGCCACAGAGCTTTGAAGCTGTAGACCAAAGGTTTTATTTTTGGTCTAGTATTTAATAGGATCCCGTGGAATCGATTGATGCACTCAGGAAAATGCTTTTGATTAGCCTTTGTTGCTGAGCAGTGAGCCTCACCGCAGATCCACTGAGCCCACTTTGGAGCACACTTTGCCTTCATGCTGGTCCTCAGTTTCCTGCTTATGCCAGGCAAATTACAGTAATTAGCTAAGGAATCCTGAACACGTGTGTTAAGAGGACAAAGAGCACATCTGAGAGGAGATAGCACCATCATCTTAAGCACCAGAGGTGGAACACGAAATAGCTTTTATGGTTTTTGGAGGTATTTGAGAGCAATGAAGAATCCAGATGAAATGGATACTGCTGACTGTCCTAATCCCAAGAACAGCTATTGCAGTCCCAAGCCAACTCCTCAAGAGGTTATTTGGCTTCAGGTGAGATGTCACACATGTGACTTAGGACCATAAAAGAATGGTTGCATTTGATACCGAGATGTACATGTCACTCCTTTGCTATGTAATAGCAGAAATAAATTTAATTCTTCATGAGAAAGAAATCCCTTCTACTGTAAAGAAAGTCTGCAAGTCCCTGGAGGAGATTTTCAAAGTGCTTGCAATTTGACATGGAAACAAATGGTATCTTCCAGGAAGAAAATACAGATGAAAAGCTGTCCACTGTGCAATTATCAGGCTCAGACTCTCGCCTCATTTGTTAGATGCAGTCCAATTTCCAGAGTGATTGAGGATTTTTGTAACTGTCATCTGACTTGCACAATTTTTTTTATGCCATATCTACATGGACTTTTTTTTGTTAAGATCAGCAGTATCATCATCATGTTGGGCAACTGCATGAGCGTATGGAAGGACACAATCCTTGCCCTGTTCAGCTGGATCAGAGATGCTGCTTAGGATATCTGTTACCAGAAGTCTAGTTCTTTTGTAACATGAGGAATTCCATGGTACATGATTTTCACCTCATTCATGTACCAGTTGATTTATATTATGGAGAATTTAATGTTGAGTTTTGGCCTGCTGTGGCAGGAAATGCAACTGAATTGTAAGAAGACTAGTGCTAAGTTAAAGGGGGCTATGTATGTGCTAACTTATGTAGTCCTGCAGTTTTCTGCGTGTAAGAGAAGCAGAGATTGTCTGACAGATCAGCAGAGTACGTGTCAGCCCGGGCAATGTGAGCACTGCACCTTCCCTGGCTCATCACCTCTGCACTTCTCCATCTTTCTGATTTTAAATAGGAAACAGTCAAGGAAGGGTCATTTTTTTTCCGTGCTTGTCACTGGCTTTGGCCTTGGCAACAGCTGCTTCTGAGGACAGAGGAAAACCTTGTGCTGTTTTACCACCTCTTCCCCATCCTGACCCACGTGTGCTGTGTGTGACTATCTGCACACCTTCCACACATATACCATCTGCCACTTCTCCCATCCTCTGGCTGAAAATACCTCTTGGGCTGCTTAACTTGGATATGAGCTGGCTGGGCATCCTCTGAAGATGCTAGCATGAACACCTTTCTATGCCTGCCTTTTTTTCTGCTTTCTCCTGTCTCTCTCCCCTGCCATAGAGACCTCTTTCCTCCCAGTCATTTTGATGTAATTGTGACAAGAAGCAATTCCCCACTGCCAGGGCACAAGTGAAGTAAATATCTTGACTAGGATGGGGCATCCCTCTCTTTAGAAGTTTATTCTCACAGACGGAGAATCTCCCTAGAACAGGGTTTGACAGAGGGCATGGGATTTAATTACCATCCTGCGTGGGAGGAACCCAGTGGCAAAATCCATACTGACTTCTGTGTTGCAGGAGCAGCGTTGCATACAGGCCTTGCTGGCTTAAAACCCCAGCGTCTGACAGGCACAACAGGATCCCTTTAGTCTGCAGCTCATGGCACCCCACAGCCACAAGTAGGTGCCCAGTTCAGTTTGTGTGTGCCTGCATGTGTGTTTGCACCTGTTTGTTATATATAATACTGTGGCATATCAGAGACTGAGGGACTTGTAAAAAGCACAGGGGGTTATTCTATGTTACCATGCAGTATATACTAAATCAGGACTCAGATGGGCACATAAGGAGTGATCTTACTTTTGCGAGAGCTGGGGTGAGGATGGATTGGGACAAGTAAGGAGGTGAGCATGGCCAACATAGAAAATGGGTGCATAGAGGGAAAGGTGGGATACAGCCCACTTCACTCTCCATTAGGTGCTGTGTATGACATTTTTCTTCTTCCTGTACACTGAAGTAATGCAAGCTTGGATAAAATTAACCATTTAAAAAGTCACTGATTTTATCCTCTTTGTGTGTGTCAGTTGACAATTACATAGTTTAACGCTGTGTCGGGGAAAGAAGTTTGGTTACTGCAATTTAATGTCTGTAGGAAAGGACAGGGATGCTCCAGGCAATACACAAAGCAGGGAGGGGGACACGTCTCTCCACAGGGCAAGTGTTGCCATTGACACTGATCATAAGAATAAAGAAGAAAAGATGGATGTGGGGAAGGTGCTAGTAAGCAGTGGGTTTACAGAAAGGCATGCGCAGAAATGGATCGTGCTGCATAGAGACAGGACAGCTGAAATAAGTTGAGAGCATTTTGTTTCAGGTTTTATGGGACAGGCAGATTCTTGAGGAAGACTGTGAAGGTGAGAACATGCAGTCACTAGTCTCCCCTTGTGACCTTTTCAACTATCCAGTGTTATTTTAAGTCCTAGACTCCCGTGTGAAAAAGCTTCCATGAGCAGTGCTAAATTTGAAAGTTGTGCCATATAATACGTGTTTCCCATACAAATGCAATCAGTTCTCAGCTCTCATGTGAAAATCTTGGCTTTTCCTGTGTTTTGATAACAGCAACAGCTTTTTTTTTTTTTTCCGGACTTCGACAGCTTGGATAGCTGAGCATCCAAAAAGTTGCTATTAAGTACATGCAAGTACATAACTTCTGTGCTCTATACTGAGCTCACCAGAGTCTTGGGCGTACAGGGAGTAACTCTGTCATGGGACAGAGGGTTTAAGCAGACTCACTGCTTTTGCCTGCAGTGTGTAGTCGCTCTCCACATGCACGTTAAACCTGACATGCTAGGCTTCCGTGATCTATGCAGAGCTGTACATGGGAGACTTACAGCTTCAAGGTTGCAGAAGCCACCAGTTAGGGTCAGTGTGCAAAATCCTGTGTACAGTCTTGAAAATATTATGCCGATTGTGCTGCTTGGGGAATTTCATTCATCTGCTGTGGCTGCACTCCGGCCTGGCGCTTTCAGCTGCCTTGTAAAGATACTATTGGAGTAGTGAGAATACTTTCTAAAATTATATCTTCTTCCCTGAAAATAAAAATAAATGCCCCTCCTAAGGAATAGAAATAACCAAAAAGCTCCTCACCACCTGGTTGCTGGCAGGGAGTAAAAAGGCATGCACTTAAATATTTTTGAGGAACTCGCAAGTGAAGTAGTCCTCCTGAGAAGATGTGTCAAGCCTGGCCCCTTATGAATGGATGAATGCAAGGAAATGCCCACGGGGAATCCTGCATTACTAGGTGCTGCTCCCATTTATCAGCATTGGTGGACCTTGTCAGTGCTTAGAAATTTGCTGGAGGGAAAAGATAGGGGCTAAAAGAGCAAAGAACAGGAAAAACCAATATAGTGACTCAGAGCAGCTCCTATTCGGGGTTACTGTTGGTGACTGGAAGCGAAGAACTGTAGCTGTGATCCTGACCATGCTCCTTACTATGAAGTTGGGATCAAACCCTTCCAGCTCTGTCAACAGACTGACATCTAGTGGAGGTAAAATACTGGACTGCAGGGCTCAACTTAAAACCACCTCACTGCAGATGTTCCATTCGTTTAATTTGTTAATTACATGCGTGAAAAAGAAAACAATTTTGTGACTGCATCTGTGAATCTTTATTGTAAACTATTACAGGAGAGGATAGGTAAATTTGCAGCATTTCATCTAGCCTATACAGAAATAAGATCTGGATCTAACTAAATCACGTAAAAAGGCTTAAAAGGCTTTCTGTACTTAAGACACTACATCAGCAAATAAGCTTTATAAGATGAGGGCAACAGGACTGGGTTTGGTAACTTAGGTGTTAGAAATCAGACACCTACAAAGTTTGGTGTCAGAGCATTTGTGAAAGCAGCCTTGTCACCTTAAGAAATACTTTTTTAGAAGAAGCTGTTGGTACCTCAGAAGGTGCAATGTATGTTCTCTCTCTCTCTAAAGACAAAATATATACAGTTATATGAGGGAACTGTTTGACTGACAGACACAAAACTGAGAAACAATGGGTTCAAACTTCAAATCTCCAGAATCTTTAGCCTTTTTTTTTCTCAAATTTTGGCACCTCTAAGAGTAGTTTAATACTAATGAGAAAAGAGTGGTGAAAATTAGTATTCATTTTGATATAATGCTATGAAACATATGAAGATGAAGTTTAAAATTATTTTCCTAGAATATCGCTACCCCACCTTTATATTCCTTTGAAAGAAACATTTAACCTAAACTTTGAGAAAAGGGAACAAATATTACTATTAAAGTAATATCTTCAGAACATTTCAGATTTGTGGATATGAGGACATTTCATTGCCTTTCAATTTCAAAACCGTAACACGCCAAAGAAATATCTGATGAAGCTCTTCTACCTGTGGACTGGAAGGAAAGAAAATTGTATTTCTTTTAAACCAGTATGTAAAGGCTGTCGAAAAAGTTCTTCAAATTATGTATGTGAAGGGAAGCTTTGATCCATTCATGCTTTATATGTCTTCCCCACAAGATCATGTCAGTAGACTAAGGTTAAGTGATATATAGATTATTATTGTTTTAAATGATCTTAACTTCCTTAAGTGGCCACAAATAAAAATGAAATTAGATAGTTGCCTTCTGTGTGTGCTGATTGTAAGATTCAGCCTCTGCAGAAGTCATTATTTGTATTTGTGAGAGAGGATTCTGATTTTCCAAATTTAAAACCCTCGGCACTCTCTAGTGACTGGGAGCAGTAATGCTATAGAGCTATGAATTTCCCAGCTGATGTGGAGACAAAAGCAAATTTTGAAGGAGGAGGTCGTCCATCTGTTCACCTGAGCAGTGCCTTCCTTAAGCCCCAAACTCATATAAAGAAAATCATCCCACTGTGTCTGCATCTGTCTGCCACACATTATCCACTTGCTAGATCTAGACTACGTGGGTTTTATTAGCTTCTCCCCACATAATTTGCAAACCTCTGGATGTGCCTGGTACCTCAATAACACTGCGTGCAGTTATTAAGTAATATAAATTAATAATTAAAATAAGTATTAACTATTAATACTGAGCAAACACAGACATGTTCAAGACACCATCAGGGATGGGCAAGCCTGCTTTTTGATCTGAGCAAGTGCTGATATCCACCAAATACAAATACTGGTTTCACTGGAGGGGTAAATACGAAGAAGACAGGGTGGTAAGTCAGAGGTGGAGCCTCGTTTGGCAAGAACTGGGTCTGGGAATATGTTAGTCTAAAGCCCCTCACAGCTTCTGTCTTCCTTTTTCTCCTCATCCATGGGACTCTGCAACTGCACAAGACTCCGAGTCTTCCCATTAGTCTTCGGAAAACATCTTATTTGTCTCCCTTTCTGTGTTGTCTAGTTTAGAGGCAGGATGAAAAGGGTGATAAAGCAGAATATGACATTTGTGTCTGCTAGATTTTGGGTTTGTCTTTTCCTGTTCTCACCCCTCACTGGTGAAATAGCCATCTTTGCCTGTAGGGTGAATCGGTACCGCAGGCTTACCACATCCCTGGAGCTCTGCTCAGGGACAACGGGCATGGGCTTTAAGTCTGTTCTTGGCCCCATGTAGGGGAACACGCAGGGTGGCTGCAGGATTGAAAACAAGATGAGATATTTATTTTATAATTAATAATTAATGCAAGATAAGAGGCCTGAACTCTGTGGGCCACAGTCTCTGCTCTGCTGCTTCTGTTTTATGCCAATGTCATCGAAAGCCAGAGACATACCTTACACAACATCTGTGGCTTTCCCAGCTAGAAACTCTGTCCAGCTGCATCTGGTGTAACTCGCCAAAGTAACATGCCCTTACCTCCTGAAACACACCCCTGACTTCTGAATACAGGCTGTAGTTTCCCAGACCCATCACACTCGGCTGGGCAAAACAGGAATCGCCTGGTAAATCAAAAGCAGGTAATAGTCAGTTTTTCCTAGAAGACAAAGGTTTCTAAGACCATCACGTTAGGTGAAGAGTCTGAGTATGGTGTGCACCTTCATTCCTGAAGCAAGGAGTGCCTGTACCGAGGAATCTGTTATAAATCACATTTTTAGTTAGACTGGCAAAGCTGCATAACTCTGGCCTCAGGGAATCTGTCTAATTTGTCAGCTAAAATTCAGTCTCCTGATAGAAAACTAGTCCATTCATGCTTCGTGAAGGCTAATTACCCATGGAAGGAATCTGCTCAGGGAACTGTCAGCAGTGATGTGGTGTGGCACCAGCACCCGTCTCAGAGGTTCCCAGGGAAGGTCGGTGGAGTTCCCCCTCCTCCTTGTGCTGTACCTTAGCTGTGCAGCCGCTCTCACCCATCTGTCCTCTATACGTGCATGTCCCTTCACTGCACAGTCAGCAGGATGTCCCAAGAGAAAAGCATCCCAATGTGACACTTTTGCAGGGAGACTCCTGCTTGCTCCAGTAGCAGGCTGTCCTCTGCGTCTGGAAGTAGCCAGACTTTGCCGTAGTTGGGATGGCTTAAAAGAGACAAGATTTGCAAGAAAAATTATGTTTTCTGAGACCATTAGCAGAGTTGCAGAAACCAGAGGAGTTCTTATTTACCCGCATCCTTTACAAACTGGCTGTCACATTTCAAGACAGAAGGGAGGCAGATAACATGCAGCAAAATAGGAGCTTTCAAAAATAATCCTGGGAAGAAACACTACTAAAATTCTGAATAATTTAGTTTTGTAATCATTCACATACATTATGAACTAGAAAAACGCCAACATTGACTAAATTGCCACAGATTTAATACTTCTCATATGAGAGAATAATTTTTTTTCTCTACTGGACTAATGAAAGTAGTTACAATGATTTTCTTACTACAAATCATAGTTTAATTCCGTTCCACAGTGATTCCATAGTGATTAAAACAGGAAGAGATGTTGGAACAATGGTTGGATATCTTGGGATAATAATGATCATTCACAATTATTAGCAACCTTTAGAAACAAGAGGTTTAGTACCTCTCAATGATCCTGTAAGAAATCTCTTCAATTGACTGTTTAACTTACTTTAGGGATTATTCATCATGCAGTTACAAACAAGGCTCCTGGACTGGATTAATTATATTAAACAAGGAAAGTAGGGTATGAGTGAGAAGATAATTGCTGGGAAAACAGTTATGTCCAGCCCCAACCTATCTATATCTACTTTTTCATTTGTTATTGTGAAAAGAATTAGTTAAAAAATACTGTTCACTGCAATTAAAACGTACAATACATGTTGACCAAGTAAGTCTTAATTCAGGAGGGTGCTGAAGCCAGTGCAAGTTTGCAAGAAACTGAGCAGTCTTGGGATGACTACCAACCTTAAAATAATGCCTGTGTTTAAGTTTCTTGATGGACCAAGGCCCCTCTGTTCTGTTTGACTCCATCAAGTTTTTGTGTTTGTTCTATTAGATGGCATCAATAACCAGTCTCTTCTCAGAGTGCTGTGTAGAAAAGGGAGCGTAATTGTCTGAAAAGAAGCCTATTAAGTGTTTGCTTTTAAATCAAAGAACACTTTCGAAATATTAAATAAAGAGGGACTACAATATATAAGTCACTCCAACCCATCTTAAAAATACTGATGCACGTTAATGATTTACTTTGGGCTTATATATCTATTTGCTTTCGTATTCAAAACATTGCATTGTTACCTTGGTAACCTCAATATCTCACAGAATTTAGCTTATTCTCCATCTAAAGTACACCCTCTTAAGGAAATTCATACAGGTTCTCATGAAAGCACTTTTCCCTTTTTTCCCCATTGTTTGTAAAGGAAGAAATAATGACTGGTTTTGTCATGAATGGGCCATTTTTGTATTTTCTTCCTCCCCTCTCCCATCCCATTAATGAAAGCTGAGATTTAAACGCAATGGCACATTCAGCCAGTGTTTGCTGTTTATCAACATCCCCAGTCTGTAAGTTGTTAAATTGGGCTGCTTTACACCCCTATTGCGCTGGTTGTTGCAAAGAGCCTTTCTAAGAAATTCCTCTCTGTGCTTTAGAGGATATCTTCATTCTCAACAGTCTGGCTCCTCTTAGATTCCTTTAAACAAGGGCAACGCAGCTCTGTTTTGATACACTGGTATTTTACTGGGATGTCACTAACGGGGGCATAATTCAGCTCTGCTTGCTGTTCTGGGCCCTTTCAGCCCCTGGTGCAATGGCAAACATCAAGGAGAGGTTGCCAATGGGCCTCTCAGCCCCACTTCTGCCCTATGGCATTCCCTGGCAGGTAAACAAGGATGGGGGGTGAACAGTAAATACCCCATGGGAGACTGTACTCTCAGAAGTCAGAGATGACTTAACTCACCTTGAAATTGTTTTGGCTCCCTCCTGCGCTGGTGGTGGTTGCCCATGATCCATCTCAGGGAGCTGAGCCAGCTGAACACGATCACTCCAGAGTGATAATGGAGTTGACAGCTCTGGGAAAGGGGCAGTCCTGCTTTGCCCTAGCTGCTGGTTCCTACCCTTGCACTGTTGTTTGAGGCAGTTATCCAGTAGAAGAATGAGCTGGTCAGAGGGCTGATCCAGCAGGAAGACTGGAAGCCAACTCCAGGACTCTCTACCCTCCTTCCTCCTGCCCTCTCTTGCTTGCTGGTGTCCCACACCTCCTCATCTCCCATTCTGTGCTGCTGCAAGTTTTTCTGTAGTTGCACATCCATCTGGGTTGGTGACCTGATATGTCTGTTCCACTTTTGCCACATTCTTTCCATAGATACCACTTCCCAACACTGGTCCACCATGTTGTGACAATCACCTTAACACAAGGGAGAGAATGGGAACTGGCAGGAATAAAGGGCAGGGACTGTGAGGGCAGAACGTGTTTAACTGGCATTGCCACCCTTCCTGCAAAGTGTGACAGGGCGGGTGATTTTGGGGAAGCAGGTCAGAGCCGGAAAGCACAATAAGCTCTGCAGTTCATGCTAGGCAGGTGGCCACTCGTACTGGTGCGACATGGTCTGGAGTTACAGTGGACCTAGTGCAAACTAGACCCCAAGCAAACACAAGCATCAACTGAACTGGAAAATGCCACCTGCATCCTGTCCATCCTCTCCTGGCACAGGCCAGCACGGGGCTGCTCACACCTGTCTGAGCACAGGACAGAAAGACGCTGGTCAAGGGAAAACTGTAGAAAATTAGGTTCAGGGGAAAAGGTTCCTAAGAAGGGGTGAATGGACAGAACCCTACAGCATCCATCCCCTGGGCAGGTATAGCCCAGGTGCAGCCACATGCTGTCCCACAGCACTCTGCTAATGCCAGAAACAGCAAGAAGACTTGTTGAGCACTGTGGTTTACATGAAAAATCTATGTTTGTTCCAGATGTTGGTTTTTTTGGTCAAGAAGATTTATTCAGAATGATGCAGAGGAAAGGAAATAAGTAAATGCAAGCTTAGTGTCAGAAGAATTTCAAAGCTCATTACTCAATAATATCTACTTTCTGTGTAACATCTTCACTCATTGATCTGTGGCAAACAAAGAGTTGAGCTGACAGCAACTTCCAACTTCCTTCCTCAAGCCAAAGTTCTCAAAAATACCTTCTTTTTAAAGTTGTATTTCAATCTCTGTCCAATAATATCTCTCAAGAGCACTGTCCTACTTATCTTTTGCATTTAAGAATCTTGCTGAGGTAAGCTAGGTAGGTAGATTAGTTTTTTATCAAGAGTAAAGGAGACAAATTCCAAAAGAAGCAAAGCCAACCTGCTTGTATAAAGGCAGAAAAAAAAATATATTTTCTTGGTTTTTTCCCTTGGATTTACAAAAACATTTCATTAATCACTGCAGAGTTTCTGAGGGAAAAAGTGTCTGAGATCCCTACACAACAATGTGAGACGCACATGAAGCGGAAAAGAAAAGATTGACTGATTTAATGATTAAACAAAAAGAGGATGTGTAAATGACTGAGGAATGTGTCAGGGAAACATATTAACTGCAGTTTCTCAATGTGTCTGCCTTTGTATTCTTAATAATTCACTTAGAGGAGATGCTCAGGTGGACTATCTCAGTTAGCTCTTGCTAACATTAAATGTTTAGAGGTTTTAGCTATTTTAGTCGCAAAAAAAAAGCCAATCAGAATATATCCACCTTTTGATAGCTTATAAATCTACCTGTTTTAAAACTGACCAAAGCTTTCCAAGTCTTGGGTGTCATTATCCTCTTAAAATGTTGAATTTGGATGAAATAAAGTGGGTTGGGTTTTTTTTATTATTATTTTTGCCAAAGCCAGTAACAATATTTTTCTTAAATAGGAAATTCTCTGAAATTGTCCAGGTTTCTAAGCGAGGATGAAAAATGTTTTTGAACAGTCTGATGTGAAGAAGGAGGAAAACTTTCATTAAAAGCTTTGCAGGGTTTGGATAAAGCCAGGGAAAGCAGAGTGCATTGTAATCTGTTCTTGATTGCATAATCTAGGTAGAAATGACAACACAAAGATATTTTACTGTCCTGGTTTAAGTACAGAACTGCAAATATTAAGTATCAGCGATAAAGTTTCAAGAAATATTGTAAAAAAGGTACAGAATTAATTTGATGGTTTAGCAAAAGAAACAACTTGATTTCACAGAATGAATTGGTCATTACAAATTCCCTAAAGAGCTGAAGTGACACTATTTTTCCAGTCATATTGCAAACGAAGTTACCTCCAGGAGGTGACCAGCCTTCTGCTGAGCACAGATGGAAAGTAAATGGCTTTGAAAATGGAAGTGACTTGAGCATTTAGCAGCTTTGTTGACCTTAAAAGAGGATGACCAACTCTGTGACTACTGTGCAGAGCTGCCATTCTCATCTTACCCTCTGATCACTTCCTGCAACCCCAAGCATCACCATTAAAGCACAGGGACTGTACCTGGGCTAGTTTGCTCTATAGTGACTTTTCCTTGGAAAGCCCTTACTCTTCTAAATCTATTTTCACCTCCTCCTTACACCAGTCTGTGAATTTACTGGAAAGTAATGTCTGGGTTTGCCCCTAGAACAAGTACCATTGGGGCAGTTTCTAAGGGGCTTTTCCCATACTAAGGAACAAAAAAACCCCTGGGTCTCACCTGACGTTCAGTTTCTAGCACTTCCACTGACAGCCCTCAGCAAAGATAGAACTGTAAGACAGTGCCTGTCAAAACACAGTTATTGGCTGTGTTGGTGCAGGACCAGTCTGTTTCAGGCAAGCTACTAGGCAGGGAGGTGTTATTTGTATTGGATGTTGGGGTAGCAGTGAGAAAGCCACGATACCCTATGCAAGACGCCCAAGAACAGGAGGGTCTCTGTCTGAGGAGTCTGGCTGCTACCAGCTTGGGTGAGATCTGAACTGATGAAAATCAAGTCAAAACGTTCTGCAGCTCATTAGTTGCTTCATGCGCCAAACCGCTCTACCACACCATTTTAGATTAACCTTGCTACAGAACACGCCTTTGTATGTGTGGAGTTCTGCTCACTGCAATGCGTGAGGGTGGGTTAGTGCTAGGAACCGAGCTACTCCAGGAGCACACCAGGGAAAAAATTGGGATATAGAGTTACAATTGCCTCCTTGAAGTATTCTTTCCTCTTTTGTTTCCTTTGGGAACGTGCTTAATTATTAGGGTATATATAATACAGGCATACCCATATTACGGACATACTATCTTCTCCCTCCATGAAAGCTTAGCAGTGTTGCCTCACAAATTATTGGGAAAAAGGCCAAAGCGCCATCCATTGATGACCACTTCCATATTCCTTCCCTCCCACCTCTGCAGAAGCCATCCCACAAAGCTGTTCGTGCAACCCCTACAACTGCAAGTAGGGGTGTCAATGTGTGCCTGTCAAGAATGGTGCGATGTAAGAGAGGAAGCTGTGGCTACAAGCTAGAAATCAGAAGCTTGAAGTGCACTTTCCTCTTTGCCTTATCAGCCTGAAAACGGAGGAGTGGAGGGAGAAGGTAGTTTCTGGTTGTAGAGCACATTTTCCTAGCCCAGCTTAGCTGAAGTATACGCATGCTTGTGGTTCATCCTCACAAATGCCATGTCAGGCCCTGGGCCAATGCAAACATCAAGTCTGTCTTCAATATATATAGTGAAAAAAAATTCCAGCTCTCTCCAACTTAGAGTGTGTTTGCAGAGAGGGAGGGGGAGACATGAGAGGGAGGAAGCGAGGAGGGCTCTGGTAGTTGTAGCTGAGTTACAATGATCTCCGTCCTTAATAGGTTATGTTGGGGAAAGCACAGCTATTTTTCCTAGCTGGTGTGCTTTAGAGTTGTTTTTAATAAAAAAAAAACAACAAAAAAAAAAAAAAAAACCAAAAACAAAAAANCCCCAAACCCACAAACATATTCAAACACACCAGGTCAAAGATCTTAAAGGAACATATCTTAATTCTGTAGGATAGAACTTTTGACAGGACTGTGTTGGAATTAAGGTACCAGCACAGCCTGCTGTTTGAGGGAGAGAGGGGTGCTTTATGCCACATGCCAGTGTGAAACCTCTAGTGTTCATTCCTGTTAAAGACAGGTTAACAAATGTCACAATATTTGATGATTTTTGTCTATAAAATATTCCCGTGTTATAAGTCTGAAAAAAACACCTCTTCCAAGTTCAGGAATTGGTAAAAACATTCAAACCTCACACATAAATAGGCTAAGATCTTGAAAACTTTCTAATTTTCTTGCACTTGGAGAGCCAGTCATCCATGAAGCAGAAATATAAATAAAACAAGAACTTTGCAAGAAAGGCAGCAACTGAAATGGATCCTGATGAGTGTTTAGTCACAGCTGAAAATAGGAAGAAAAAAGTTAACTTTGTTTGCAGGTGGTCAGTCACTAAAAATTAAATTGAAATCGAAAGAGATCATATAAATTAATAACTTATGCATGGCAACTAGTTTGCCAAACATAAATCTACGCAGTTTTCTTTGAGAATAAAGATTTCAGTCTGGTTTCCTGGCCTGATTACAGATAAGGTAATTATATTGTGCCTACTTAAATCCCCCCTTCAGTTCAGCATGATACATGTGTCTTCCTCTCCGAAAACTGCTGTCTAACAAATCGAAAGCCTGCCACTTTCCTTTTGATGTTGGACAGCTTGGGGTTTTGCAACAAGGCTCTTTATACCTATACCCCAGTAGGCTTCACATTTCTTAGCCTGATAGCATTAAAAAAATAGCTCTCAAACCATAGCATTGCTAAACCCTAATATTTCTGAGATTTTCATAAAATTGAATATTTTCATGCCCCTGAGTGAAAAGCTTCAGCTGTGCCACATATACACAATTCAGACCAGAAAGGGCACTGACTTTGCCCAGCCTCCAAAAGCTGCTGCATTTTTATCATTACTTAGGAACCAAATTTCAGTCAGGCTACCCTTAGCAGATACGAACTTTGCATCTTAATGCTTCCCTGTGGGCTGAGGATTATCCACACGTGACTTCAAGTTTTGGAGCAAGCTCAAAAACATTTCAAAAGCAGCTGAAGGCTGTTCCTGCAGCTCCACCTTTTGGGAGCTGGGGATCAACCAGATCGCTTGAATCAGTTATTTCATACTAGAGAAGGGCTTAACCTTGTTGTGTTTGGGGCTGACATTAATCTCTAAAATATAAAGAATAAAGCACCTTGGAGGTTTTACAGATGTGTTGGTTCCTCACGAAAAGCCCTAAAATGTATTAGGCAGGAGATATTTTTATTTTGAGCAGTTTCTGATGGCTGCTCAGTGTCATCAAAGACCCTAATATATGTACTTCATCACTATCAAAACATTTTCATCTGGGCTTTCTGCTTAAGATTCACTTGAAATATTGTGCCAGATTGAGATGTGATATAAGTAGACCGTGTCAAATATAACAGGTCCTCCTCAATCAAATTCAATCCTATTATTGCACGTTTGAGGTGGATTTGATTTCTAATCCTCCACTCGCACACTCAAAATGATAACAACCTGGAGACTTCATGTAGTGAGGTACTGAGTACCTGCAGCACTGTTAAATAATTTCTGTGCTCCAGCAGGAGGTCAAATTTTCTGGTACCTTGTAAAGGGGGCCCAGCATATACAGGAGGAGGAGTCGGTACCTTGTGTTGGTGGACTAAAGGCATCTGAAACGTGCAGAAAGAAATCTGGATCCCATGAACTTCCAAAATACATGGACCTCGACTAGAGCACAAGTCTGCCTTTGCTGGAAAAAACAGCGGTATTTTGGAGACCGCCGAAGGGAATGATCCAGCGCCCACTGGAAGTTATGGTGTAGACTGCTTCCATTGGGACTTGAATGAAGCCTGCAGTGAGTTTTAAGATTAAAAGATACCGTGGCAGCCAAGAGTGACCTTTAAGAGAAGAGAATCCTCCCAGAAGAACTATCCTGAATTGAGGGTTCCAGAAAGTGAAGGGATGAGTGAAAAAAAACTAATAACTCACAGATCAACAACATAAAATCCTTTTTACCTCTTTTCACTATTCAGCTGTGAATTAAATAGCTTTGATGAATATCAGACATGTATTTGCCTTTCATCACTTTTCATGTTCTAAACCTTGCCCCTAGATTCGGAATCTCTGTTTCAGACTGCTAAATATTATATGTGCACAGAAGCAATTTGGTGTATATAATGATAGGCATGATTGGTAGATTGGTTTCCAGTGTCTTTCAGGCTGCGTCCCTGCAGAATTACAATTAAACACTTGACAAACCACAAGGCTATGCTAATCCTGCTTCAAAAAAATCTCTGATGGCAAGGATGGCAGTCTGCCTTCCTTCTCCTGTGAAATACAGAGAGACCCAGCATTACTCAGGCTCTTCTTAAAAATAGTCTTTTTCCCTTTTGGCTTGGTGGTTCATGTTTCAGCTGTAACATTCTGCCCGAGTTTGCTATTGCCGTGTAACAATCTCCTCTTTGTTCAGCCCTGCTACCTCATTTCTCTCTATTAGTCTTTAATCCCTGTCAGGGTTTCACCTTTGCAACGATGAGGTCACAGCTCACGTTGATTGGGAAAGGAAATCCTGATGATTGTTGCTGACAGAAAGCTGATAATGCTGGCTCGGGCAGCAATAAATTCTCAGTCTCTAAATGAAGACTAATCTTTGAGCCAGAAATCACCTCTTTCAGTAGTTTTTTTGGGCCTCATTCACAAATATTTTCCCATGCTCAAGCTGCTTGACCTTTGGAGCATTCAATGCACCTATGTTATTGTGCAGAACTATTTTCCAGGGATCAAAATAAGCAGCCATCTATCAGTGAGAGGCAGGTGAAATTATGAAATAAATCAATGATGCTATCCTCTTCGGGAATGCAGCACTTGGAGCTCTCTGTAGCCTCTGCAAGTCTAAGTGCAAAATTGGTATCTGCTGCTGAGCAATTCTGTTCTGTCAGCATTTTTATTTCTCCAAATGACTGTTGTTGTCAGGACTGGTTTGGTTTTTATTTTTTCAGGACAAAAGTACATCATGCAGAAAGGTAAAGGTGAGAAAGAGGGGTTTGTGCTGTTAAATTCATGTTGCTGACCCAATGAGTGATTCAATAAAGATAGTTCTTAAATAACCCTGAGAAATGCAGATGCTGTTTTTAACAGCACTATAGATGCTGTCTTTGGTGTGGTTCACCACCTTAAATCAAGTATGGCCATTCAACTGACCATTTTCCACTGTGGCATCCGTTATATGTAAAATCCTTGCACCTCCTGCAATGACACAGCTCCTTGCCAGCAAAAGGAAAGTTCATCAACAGTTGAGTAAGAACAACTGGATTGGAAATCCAAGAATTCAAATAACTGAGGACACTATGAAAACTTAACTTCTGCACATTATATTGTCCTTTTATTTTAGTTCCTCCTGCAGTTCCCCAAAGCAGATGTTCCTTCAGCACACTACGATCTAACCTAGTCTTAGCTACCTAACAGAGCTTCAGTGCTCCCAAATGCAGCTTTTGTGGTGTGCATTAATTCACTCCTGGACAGCTGTATCCAGTCTCAGTGCTCCAAGAAATGAGAAGCTGGGGGTTGAAAATTTCAGCTCCCTCCCTGCAAGTCCAGCCTGGCTATTGTTTTTGCCTCTGTAGCAGGCTCTACTCACTCCTTTGATCAAAATAACCCTGGACTTTGGTTTGAACTTTACAAATTGGGTCTCCCCCAACTAACAAAGTGGGTATTTTACTCCCTTTCCTGCTGGCATTAACAAAACTCTCTGCTCCTGTGCACAGCTGGTAGCATTTCAGTCAGGCAATCCCTATGTAATCTGTTTTAATTTTTTTCTTCCTTCCACAGCGTGTTGGTCTTCCCAATGGTGAAAACCCACTATTGCCTGGCTGTAATTCTCTCTGAATACAGGCTCCAGCTGAGCTCTGGAGGGGAGCAATTCAGGTGTCTGAATGTAGATATGCAGGGCCATAATAGATGGGTTAGTCTAGCTGAGATAGCCTCAACAGGCTGGCGGGCACAACGTAAGAGCCATGGAAGATACACACCTTTCCAGAGGGGCAGCCAGAGCCCAGACAGGCTGTAAAACAGTCTTGAAAAGATTTCAGCTAATTTCGGACTCCTGAATCATTCCTACAGCGTGTCCAGGAAACACCATGCCATCCGAGGGGGAGGTTGCTTTTGTGCTCATCAGGTGAATGGATAAGTAAGTTTGTCCCATACATTATCAAGGGTCAAATATGGATCATTACATGATGGCATGGAAACCAGGACTTCAGTGTTTATACTGACACTCCCACCTTTGCAAGGACAAACATCAGTATGTTTCTATTATAATCCTTGTGCCTACAGGTAACTACTTTAGGTATCTTATACATGTCTGCATCTGTCTGCATGTATCAGATTTTGCAATCCTTTTGTCAACTAAATCTATTGGCCTGTGGTTTAAACTCTTCAGAAGAGAAAGAGAAGCTTTGTTCCTTGAATTGTTTTGACTTTAGTATTCTTTCCGATCTTGGTTTAAAGGAAACTCTAGCATTAGCTATACCGCATGCAAGGGAATTTCTCATCAGAGAAGTTTGGCTGGACCAAGATTCCTAAACCTGTCTCACATCCCCTGCCAAGAAACCCTCTTCACACACCTGCATCCCACCTTCTGTCAAGGACAGCTCCGGAGCTCAATGACAGCAACAAACACAGTAGATCCAACCAAATATCTAATTCTGTCTCGAATCATGAAGTGTAAGCACATACCTGGGAAACGCTTAGGTAACCTCAACCCATGGTCCAGGGAAGTACTGTTCTTGGAAAGCAGAGGCTGAGGAGCCTTCTCAACGCTTTTCATTTGTGGAGGCAACATTCACTTCCACTTTTCCGAGGCTCCCCCCAAGAGCAAAATTGGATTTTGCGATAATGACACTGAATATTTAAGGAACACATCTAGGGAGGTGTTGAGAACTGAGGGAGGCCATCAGGGTGAGTTGGATGAGGAACCAGAAAGGCCAGGGCAGGTTTTGAAGAGCAGTATGCGTGTAGGAGTGGACGATGAAGTCTGAGTAGAGAGCTCTGCATTACAAATGGAGACAGAGAGGAGCCGTGCACATTTCAGGGGAGGAAGGGAGTACTGCTTTTCTTGGTGACTGTATATCTTGTCTGATCCTAAGCTGGCTGTGGGGTCACCTATTTGCACAAATAATCAAAGAAGGCATCAGGAAGGCTTCCTTCTGGATATGTATAATCGATTGGTCTCGTGGCTCTCCATTCTGCTTTCCTTAGGGAAAGGAAGGATTATTAAGAGACCGAATCTTGGAAAGTTTCAATACAAGTGGTCTGTTTTAAGTATTAAACCCTTCCAGAACAAATCTCTTCCTGCGGACACAAAGCAGAGAGCCAACATCTCCCTGGGGCTGGGAGAGCAGTAAGGGTAAAAGCAGGAAAGCTGCAATAAGGAGAGCACAAGCGGAAGTGGTGGCCTGCTTGACTTGGTTTCCATTACCTGCCTTGGCTGAATAAGAGGGAATTTCCTTAATTGCAAGAACATTATGTCTGCAAGGCATTGGGCTGGATAGCCTGGCTCTTGTTCCTGCCCTTCGTTTGTATGCCCGGGGATGTTGGCAAGGCAAAGCACTGCATAAACACATGGGCAAATACACTGCAGTGTAGCAGTCGAGCTCAAGGGGACCACAGCGTCGGCCCTCTTGTGTTCCCAGGACTCTACTCCAGATTACAGATCTCAGCGTTTTGTGCTGACTCCTTTGAGCATCTGGCCATTCTCTTCCCATACTGTACAGCTCCATTTCACAAAATTTAAACCTCAAACTGAAAACGGGCCTAGTAATACATCCTGGGAGGGAGATGAGTGTGGAGATATGCTAATTGTTGATGGATAAAGTTCATATAGAAGGCACTTATTTCTCCTGGACCAGCTTAAACTTCCTTCTATGCATTGCGAACAGCTTTTTGTGTGCACCCCTTTACAGGCAGCTCTGAACCATAAACACATTATCCTGCTTTTCATACAGCTCTGTTTCTAAAAAGAATGCATATTATGGTTTTAAAGTAACTTTTTTTTTTTTTTGACATCTTGCATTTTTTATCAGTGTAACATTAAAGCTACAGAAAAAAGTGATCATGATATTGCTGAAACATACCTAACTTATCCAAACTGGCATTCCAAATGTTATCGCAAGGAAACAATAAGCACGTCAAGACATGGAAAGCCCTTTAAGGCAGAAAAAATGGGATGTCAAGTACAGTGCTACTATTCTGAAATACCATTTTAATCCAGTTACACAGATAGAACTGAGTAATTAAAATCACCACAAAGCTTTCTCCAGCTTCGCACTGAATTTATTATTTCCATTTCAAACTATAATTGCTTAAGCTAAAGAAACCACTTTAGCATTGTCACAGCTCTGTGCCTCTGTAGCTAGATAGGATACCTTTAGTCTTTCTCAAGGAATATAGCTGAAAACAGACTCTCACAGCAGAACAGCCTGAGTGCCATACCACAATTACATGACTACCTTTGGGACCAAAAACTGTTTGTGTTTGGAAAATTTGATATAAGCATTCTTCCATGAAAAACAAACAGTTAATTTCATCAGTATTTTAACTCTACTGGCTTTATGTCTTCAAAAATCATTTTTCCATTCTAAGATTTCTTCTTATCTTTTTATCTTCTCTTTTTGTTCAAAAATTTTATAACAATTGCCAGCACATTCCCTTCAGAATACTTGGCCTGTCCTAAAGGTGTCACACAATTGGTCTCATCTGTGAAGAGAAGGGCCTGGTGCACCTGACAAACTGGGTTTTCCAGGGAACTAAGAGATTGCAGAGATGCCCAACCCACAAATCCCACATATCCAAGGCAGGAGGCAGGAATTTCAAAGGTTAGCTTGACAGTCCAGGGTGTGCTCCATGGCAGAGATTTAAACCTCTAGTGTACTTGGTGATGAAAACTAAGACAGTTCAGTTCCACAAACCTTGGTGAGATCTGATGGTTTCATCTATAGCAGATCTGCCCCTAAATTTCGCCTGATGAAAAAAGAAATAATTTAGTGGCTAAGTACTATCTCTATTGACTGAGAATTTGCAGGCTGCTGGTTTTCAAGTTTCTCTGGTCTTATACTTCTGTAGGTTTTCTTGGAGATGGAACAAGTTATCTGCCTAACCAAAACACCACCCCTTATGGGAAGTAGGGAGCTCTTGCTCAGCAGCCTAAGAGCATGCCAGGTAACAAAGCTGAAGGAGGAGCTTGAGATTCTCAAACTGCCTTTGAGAAGGAAAACTCTCACAAAGATACATACCCCCTTTGAATATTGTGGAGCTGCTTTCTCAGACCTGGTTTGAGCCACCAGAACATCTGATCCGCTGATGAGTGTGGAAAAGTCTGAGCTTGGCCAACAGCAAAACTAGCTGCTTGTGTCCAAGCAAGATGTAAATTTTTATTGCATCTTATATGCACACTGAGGTTTTCCACCCAGTGGCAGATAAAAAGCTTCACTGTGAGCCAGTAAAGGATTTTTTTTTGCCTGTTGTTTGGTAGGATGCTGAGATTTGGGCTGAACAGATTTGTTTTGATAAAAGGCATCTGGGTTCTGAGGAAATCACAGTTCTGTGTAAAAATGGGAGTGTGCAGTCCTCAAAATATTGAGGCTGCAGTAGCAGTTTTCAGTACTCTACCACAGCACCACTGAGACAGAGTTTGTGTCCTTTCCCGTCATGGGCTGCTTCCCAACTTTGAGGGAAAGCTTATGATGTTTTGGGAGACTGGGTCTATAGAAGGACCTCAGCTATTCTGGAAGAAGGAATATCCAGCTTCCCCCACCATGGGGAACCACGGTTCGAAAGAGATACAGTTCAAATAAAAATAATTCAAAACTCCATTGACATTAATTATTTAATTTTATGTCAATGATTGAACTTGAAAAGTCTAAAGCCTTTTGAAGAGACAAGTGATGAACTCAAGAACTCTTATAACATGTTAGATCAGAGTTCTGTCTTGTTCCATGACCCTTTCTCTGGCAGCAGCCAATACTGGGTATTTGGGGCAAGCATGTAGTGATTTTTCCCAAGGGCACTCCGTAATCCTCCAACAATTTGCAGCTCAACAGAGGAAAATTATTTGGAAAAAGAAAATAAAATACCCCTCCCTGAATTTTACTTCTGGGGACCTGTGCAGCCACTACTGTAACCCTGTGAAGTTTTAGTATCTACAGTTTTCTGTAGCAAGGAACCCAAGAGCTTAATTGCCCATTGCGTGAAGAATCACCTCCTCCTTGTTCATTTTCAGTCTAACCTTGGCTAATTATGCACCTACTAAATATCATCCAATCTTTGCTTGCCTATTGTCAAGATAATGCTGAAATAAAATGTGCCATCACATCTACTATCATTATCATGGTAGTTAAACATGGTACAAATTATCACACAAATTAATCTAGTATAGCACTATTCCTATGAGACAGCAGGAGTAAAAGGGTTATCTGCATTGGCATTTCAGTTTCCACCTTAGTGCACTTCTGAAGCTAATCTCCTGATTGTACCTCACCTTCTCTGCATTTTTTATACTGTGGAGAGGTCAGAGAGCAACAGATGGGTTCAACCTGGATGAGACTAAATCAAGACAGATAGCAAGAGGGCTCTTAGTATGCTCCAGCCTCATGGATGAAGATCATCCATCAGTACTAAGGATCAGACTAAGCATTATTTGGAAAAAACAACCTTGTAGGGTTTGTGTGTGTGCATGGTGAACATCACCTCCTTACGTTCAACTGTTTCAGTGTCCAGATCTGATCCTTTTCTGCTTCACTGCTTCCTAGTATAGACAAAGCCTATTTGCTCAAAGCCAGAGAGAACATAGAAATCACAGAATGGTTATAGTTGGAAGGGACCTTAAAGATAGTGGAGTTCCAACTCCCCTGCCCTGGGCAGGGACAATTTCCACTAGACCAGGCTGCTCAAGCATCAAGAGCCCAGAGAAGACAAAGCTCAGCCATCCTGAGCTGCTTCTGACCTCTTCAAAATACATAGCACAATTAAGCATGCAGTTATAACCTACTGCTTCTAAACATCTGAGGCTACATATAGCCTCATATCAGGATGCAGATCTGATCTGTCACCAGCTGCAGTCAGTCAAGATGTGCACCCATCACACGGGCCTGTCCCTCTCTGCTTGCTTTCTTTCCCACAGAAAAGTGCTTTTACTTCTATCAGTGAGCTCCACAGTGACCTGGGATAATTCCACCCACTGGCTTCTGACAAACCAACTTAGTTATGGGTGATGATATAGCTTGACTAATAATAGGTCAGCAGTGCAAATACTGTGAGGCCAGAAATAATATCGCGTGGCGATGACAGTCTGGCAGTGCTGAAAGGATAAGTGGGCAGTGTTACTTTTCAAGTGAGATTTATTGACCATAAGCTGAAGGTGAAGAGGCTGCAGCTCATTCCATCGGTAGACTCTCTTCCACTGTTTAACAAGTGGAAGCAATTTGCTCTGGTGTGTAGGTGGTTTACAGTTTGAGGTGTCTTACAGATTATTAGCATTGCTATTCCTCAGTCCCATTTGAAGGGCCAGTATCATTGTCGACTTGCTTCAAGTTTTACATGTATAATCTCCAGTTTAAATCTAAGGGCAGGCAGTGAGAAAGCATCAAGGACTTCCTAGCAAGTCCAGTGTATTCATTCCATATTATTTCTGTTCTAGTCATGAAAAACTGGTATTTAAAAAAAATAATTATTTGTTATACAGTCAAATACTGAGGAGATTAAGGACTAGATTAAAAAAACCAACCATAACAAACCACCAAAAAAACGCCACCGCATTGACATACCTAAATATCACAGATAGTTAATCTGCCTTGACTGTTATGACAATCTCACTAGGCATCTAGGCATCTGCAGATCTTCAGAAATCTGACTGTGTAGAAAATGGTTTTGTATGCACAGAGCCTATCAAATATTTGTTGGGGTTTTTTTTTTCCTCCCTGCCAAAAGTTTCTATTTTGGTAAATAACAAATAAGATTGATGTCTTCTAGAGCGTCTCATGCCTTTAGGTAGAAGAAACAAACAAAAAGAAAACTGCGGCTGGGAAGAGAGAGACAGAGGTTCAGTCATGAATGACATTTTCTGGTCAAAATCAATGACAGCAGACTTCAGGAAAGCTAATTCAGGCAATTGGAAGAAGAGAAAGAAAACCTATTGTTTAGATGAGACATGTAGTGTAAATTCAGGGATGGATGCTACTCAGTTATTTTAGCATGCTGCATTTATGAGCCAAACCCAGAGCTGCACTTACCGGAGTGCTCCTTAGTTGAGTGCAAATTAAGATTTATATAGCATTTACTAGCTGCAGAACAGACTAGTGCTTGTTTACATCAACATTGCAGTTTAGACAATATTCCAAAGAAATAACAAAGAGCACGGCAGGTACTAAAGAGCCATGGAGGGCAAGGAAGAAGACGACTTGTGTATGCAATTAAGATTGCAGAGGAAATTAAACAGGCAGAACATAATTGCCCTGTTGGCATTTAGCCTGTAAACAGGCTATAATATACCTACTTTCACAAAGTCCTCCTTCAAAAAAATCTGGTGTAAACTCCTTAACGTACTGCAAATAATTACATTCTTGGATTTCCTTTAATCTCACATGTGGAACTTAAAACTTTGAGTGAGGCACCTGTGGTTTGAAGCCGATTTGTTCAACTTCTCTGTATCTGATAGTCACCGACAAAGCATTGGAAATTAGTCATGACTAATTTGGTTATAGCTATGTTCCTTTTTTTTTTTCCCCCCCTCTCTCATTATGACACCCTCTCTCTCAGAATGAGCACTGTCCTCGTTGCATTTCATTGCATTTACCTCATCTGTGTTTAACTTTTCTATGTGTTCACGATCTAGAACAGAAGTGAAGCCTATTCCCTTCACATTGGCTGTGAGCACAGAGAACCATTTAGACTTCCAGCCATCTCCCAGCCACTGTTAACAAAGATAGGAAACAGGTATTATTAACTCTTTCTCTCCCTGTCAAATCAAGCCTGCAACCTCCCTCCCTGTCTGGGGCATCTGTCAATAGAATGACATTATTTTTCCAGACTCCTCTTTTTGACTGAAGTCCTCCAATTCCAGTCAAATGGAGCAGAATAGGGTTATTTAGAGTTTTGCATTTAAGTTCACACCAGTCTCTGTACAGAGACCTTGATACTGAACTAAATTCAATTCGACGGCTTCTTTTAAGAGGATTCAGTTACAGACTCTTGCTGGCACTTTGGTGCACTGGACAGAGATTAGAAATAGAATTTAGTTTCTTCAACGACAGCTTCCTCTGAAGAGACATTGATGGTCTTTATTTATGGCATACAGTTTGTGGTTTCCTCTATTGTTCAATTAATCATATTTTATTTTTGTAAAATACATCTGTGCGTGTTTCATATGTATTTTTTTTAAAAAATAATGAAATGACACAAGTTGAGACTAATAGAGAATGACTTAAAAGAAGATGAATGTTTGTTTCATTCTGGCTTCATCAGTAAGTCATCCCAAACCAAAAATCTCTCTGTGCTTTCTGTGAATGGGACAGGGTGAGAGAGGGAAGGGAACAGAAATTTAACTCTGCTTTTTCATATGTAACAGAAAACCTACAGGATTTAGACTTGCTAGCCTGTTGCTAGTAGTTCCTACTGGTAGATCCACAAAGATGGATCCCACAAGACCCTCACAGGTACTTTGCAGAGAGGTCTCCATGGGTGCAGCTTTTTTGCCGACAGGGAGGTCTCATTGTTTCTTTCTGGCAAGGATCAGCCAAGTGATAGCACCTCTCATCTGTTGGAGTTTGTGGTCTATAAATAACTCATTATCTCGTTTACAAACGGGTAGCTATCAAACGCTCTTCTCTCTCTGAGCAGTTGCACTGATACTATCTGGCAACCACTCAACCACTTAAACGTAAACCCACTGGGCTGAAATAACTTTAATCACATTAAAAAGGGAAAAGCAAACTCATAAGTTGCCAGCTCTACCCCAACTCCTTGTTCAATCTTTCTTTCTGCCTATATTGTTCTCCCATTTTGGTCAGTTCTCAGTTGAGCATTTTCTGCTTCTTTGCCCAGTCACTTTGTGGTCTGCATTTTCCATCTTCCAGTTAAGTGAGGTAATACTGAAAAATCTTCCCCTCCAGATTCGCTTCATTGCCTGTAGGCACCTTCCTCTTCTGATAGCACATGCTTCTGCTTATCCTCTCTGACAAGCACAGTGATATGACATAAACCAGCTTTTTTTGTCTACACAATTCCATATTCTCCTGTTATCTCCCTTAGGTTAAGCCTCACTTTCATTTTTAGAGTGGCTTGCAAAAAAGTGGCTACGAAAGCCCATCATTGTGAAATTCTGCTGAACTCAGTGGTCAATTTCCTGTTGACACAAACAACTGGATCCTGTCTTGCATAAATAATGCCAGCTCTTGCCTACTGGAGACGGTGAAGAGCACCACCAGTTGCGTGGTTGAGCCATACCAGCTGTGCCCATCTTCTGTCTCCCCACCAGGGCATGCCCCAGGAAGGCTCAATGCCTTAGAGTGCCCTGGGTGGGGTTCAGATGATGAAATCCACTGAGTTAGTGACAGCCTAGATGCCCCCTGGTTTCCATCCTCTTCCAGAAGGGTGCAGGTCTCCTGGAAGCCCTCTGTCATATCCCAAACCACATACAGAGGTCTTGGACACTATGAAACGTCTGAAAATAGCACTAGGAGCCCATGATTAAGCAGTTGAATACTAACAACCAGGTCCTTACTAACTGTGGCATTCCTAACTGAACATCCATCTTCACAACATGTGGCTTTTCACCCACATGGAGGTGAGCAGGACCAATTCAAACAAGACCATTTTCGCCACCAGTCTGCCCAGAGTCATCACAGCAGAACTGCCTGGGCTAGCTGAAGGCCACAGGAGGCTAATGCACAGGGACTAGTATGTCGAGGAGGAGCCTCTGCAGCTGTGCACTCACATGCAACCATGAGTCACCAATTCACCAAATTCTCTGGAGACCCCAGACTAGTCCTTACAGATTAATAGCCCTGTCTTTCACTTCATGCAGTTTCATTTTGGGTGAGACCTGGACCTTTATCAGTAGATGTTTTCAGACTGAAGAGAGGTGGTGGCTCCACTGTTTCCTTAGGAGGTGGCTTGACAACATGGTCTCTGCTGTCCTCAGCTGCTGCTGCCTCTCCTCTATCCTGCCTGCATGCTCAACCAGCTGGCTCTGCTGCTTGGTAGACCTCTGCTTCACAACCCATTCACACAGAGAAAACTATCTTTCCCACCCCAAAAGCAAGTATTTCTGGTATTTTAAATGTTTCCGTCAGTTCTGCGAAAGAGGGACCAAGAGCTACAGTTGGGAGCAGCCAAGCTACAGGACATTGTGCCATTAGACTGGCTCTGCAAGATCAAACTACCCCCTCAGGACCCTCCCAGCTCAGGATATCCCACTGCAGACTGTAGGAGCTCCTCTTAGCCACCCCATTAGCTCACATTGATAAGCACTCCTCAACAACATGGGTGTAGAGCTGTGGTCTCCACACAGAGCTCAGAACTGAAGAAGATACTTTTCTTTTTGGCCTCAATTACTGCTACCAACTTGAAGTGGTCCCAGGCAGCCTTTCAGCTGTTTCCATGAAGTTTCTGGTTATGATTTAAATTGTTTCACCAAGCTGTCTTAAGATTTTTTTATATAGCTAGAGCTACATATTAAGACAAAACCATTAATAAAATGTTCCTGTTCTCCCATGTCTTGCATTTATTAAAAAGACATCAAATCATGGATTTTTTTTGAGGTACCCATCTACATAGTCTCTATAAACAGAAGAAAACACAGCATAAAGAGGTAAAATGCTTGCCTAAGGTCTCTTGATAATGTTGGGTGCCTGAAAAAAGTATGAACTTTTTATTAATTTGAGTGGACACCAGTTCAGGCTTTTAGTATTATTGCCAGGAGATGAAATAAAAGTCAAAGTGTCCTCACCTGGTGCAGTCATGGAAAGTAATTGGATAATATTGCTATAAATAGCTTGGGAACACCTCCATTAGGACTCCTTGGCTTGCACTGGAGAAGCCATCCAGACCCATGCCCTAGCAGCTGAACAGATATGAAGCCAGGTCTGGTACAGTAAGCACAGTCAGTTGGAAATGAGCAGAGCCAGCATGGTTTCCCTGCACACTTCGTGCTGAGTAGAAAGTAAGGACACAACGAGCTCTTCCTCCTATTACAATAATGTCCCTCCTTTCTGGGCTGCGAATGCACATGTCTGGTTCACATGGAGCTTCACATCAACCAGTCCCCAAAGTCCTTCTCCCCAGGGCTGCTCTCCAGCCATTCTCTGCCCAAGCTGTATTTGTGCTCAGGCTTGCAAGACATTGTGAAAAATTCATGGTTGAACTTCATGAATTTTTTATAGGCCCATCTCTCAAGCCTGTCCAGGTCCTTCTGGATGGCATCCCTTTCCTCCAGCGTGTCAACTGCACCACACAGGTTGGTGTTGTTGGCAAACTTGCTGAGGGTGCACTCAATCCCAGTGTCCATGTCTCCAAAGATGACCCCTGAGGAACACCACTCATCACTGGTTGCCACTGGGACATTGAGCTGTTGATCACAACTCTTTGAGTGTGAGCATTCCACATCCACTGAGCAATCCATCTGTCAAATCCACATCTCTCCAATTTAAAGACAAGGATTTAATGAGGGACAGTGTCCAATGCTTTGTACAAAACCAGGTAGATGTCAGTTGCTCTTCCCTTATCCATCAACACTGTAACCCCATCATAGAAGGCCAAATTGGTAAGGCATGATTTGCCCTTAGTGAAGCCATGTTGGCTGTCACCAATTACCTCCTAATTTTCAACAGGCCTCAGCACAGTTTCCAGGAGTATCTGCTCCATGATCTTGTTGTGCAGAGGTGAGACTAACCAACCTGTAGTTCCCCAGGTCCTCCCTTTTTCCCCCCTTTTTAGAAAGGGGGGTTATGTGTCCCTTTTCGAGCCAGCAGTAACTTCACTGGACTGCCACAACTTCTCAAACATGATGGATAGTAGCTTAGCAACTTCATCCTTGAGTTCCCTAAGGATCTGTGGGCTCAGGACCTGTGGAATCTCATCAGGTCCCATTGTCATGGTTCTGATCTAATCAGAAAAGACAGATGATGTCCCCCTCTCCCCCCATTAAGAAAAAGAGAGGAGAGGAATAAAGTAAAGAGATTCAAAAGTTTAGAAAAAAAA
>VZRU01011511.1:339969-433196 GCA_013398155.1 Pedionomus torquatus
GCAGATTGGATGGAATACCCCTGTTGGTCAGTTTTGGGTCACCTGTCCTGTCCGTTCCTCCTTGCAGGTGTGTCCTCTCTACGTTTTTACCCTTCTGACCCTCCAATGGGGCAAATAATGAAATTCCCTGACCTTGGTTGTTACAGCAATAAGTATAAGCAAGGGCCTCTCTGCACACCACTTCTTGGTATAATCAGGTCTTATCACTGCAAGACGAAACAGTTCTGAACAATGTGCTGTTAATTTCAGAGTTTAGTTAGTTAGAAGAGGCCCAGCTAAGAAAGTAAAGTTGTAAAACAGAAATTTTATTTTACCTCAAACCAGGACACCCATGGACTCGTGCACTTTCAGGTTCCTTAGATAGTCTCAAACATGGACTTCTACAGTGGGCAGCTCTTCATTCTCCCAGTCCTTGTCTTCACCTTCTGTAACTTGGGCAGCATGACTAAAGCACTTGCCAGTGAAAACCAAAGCAAAAATGTCTCCTTCCTTACAGCCTTCTCCATATTCCAGGTGCCCAGGTCTCCTTCTTCCTTCCAGACAAGGACCACTTTTTCCCTAGTCTTCCTTTTAACACCAACATACCTGTGGAAGCTTTTCTTGTTGTCCCTTTTCCTCCTCCTTGCTTCAGTAGGAGCATTTTCTCCATTTCACTAGACTACATGACTACCACAGAAAAGAGACTGAAGCAGTCTTCTACCATGGAAAAGAGACTTCCCAGTCTGTCTTGCTAACCCAATGCCCCCATGTTTCAGAAGAGACAGAGAGTGAGTTTTTCTGCAGATACATTGGAGAGGACCTGCTGACTGAACTGCTCATTATCCCACCACTATCCTTACAGAAAGGCTCCTGGAGAGGCAGCTCTGGACCAAATATCTAGTACAAAGCCACCAATGAAGCATATATCTCTGGATCCAACATTGGTTGGCCCCTTGGTGCCTCTTCAGAGTCCTTCTGCTGCTGCTTAGGTAAGTCCACCTCTAGCCTAGATGTGGACCTGATTTAGCTCCTCTCGAACCCTGTTTCAGTAAGCCATTCATCTTCAAATCTGGGAAATCTTGTGGGTTTAGGAAAAAAAAAAAAAGAAAAGCAGCTGATTTTGACAGTGCCCTTCAATGAAAGCAATCTTTTAGCCACCCACGCCTATCAGCTAACTGCGTTTGGCCAGACATCAAAAACACAGTCAAGCCTGAACCACCAATGATTTTAGTCTAACCTTCGCCTGGGAGGAGTTCAGGGAAGCCCATATGTTTTCGGGCTGCTTTAATGCCCCCTTCCTGGCTTGCTAAGATGGATGCTTTCTGGTGTCTATCTGCCTGTCTCATCCACGTAATCTTCTTCATTGGGTCTCTGTCTGACAAGGAACCAGAAGCTCTACAAATATACTGGCTTATGGAGGCACAACACCTCATTTCAGTTTTACTGACACAGATGTTGGCAGCTGAAATACTCTTTCCATGTTTACACCTGTTCCACCTCTGAGAAACTTGGGGAGGGGTAGGTGGAATAAGGGGTCTGGTGTGAAGCTTACTCAGGGCAGGGGTAAAAAGGACATTTATAAAGAGATCAGCAATCAAAAGTATAAGTGTTGGAAAGAACAGAGTTGTCTGCATGAGCTGAAAAAAGGTCACTAAAGCCTCACAAGTATAATTCAAGGCAAAATGAAGCCCACTCTTATTAAATAAAGTGAAGTTTACAATGACCTGTGAAGCGACGGGGTCTGATAAAAAAAAAAAAAAGTGTGAAATTTAGTAGCTGCAAATGAGGTCTCTAATCCATAGGAGGTGAAGTGCATCATAAATTGAGCCTACTGAGCCCACGTTTCCTTATGTTTTGTGCAGTTGTTTTACAGAGTACTTTTTCATCTGTTGATTCCACAGATAACCTGATGCTTTCTGGCAGAGCTGGACAAATGGTCACCGGCTCGATATGTACAAACGTACAGCAATTTTTCCACTTTGGAAGGGAAAAAACATTCTTTTCTAATTTCTAAATACTAGACAGCTGGCCACAGTTAAAGCACCATCTAGTACTTTCTGGTTAGCCTTACTTAAACACATATTTGTAATTTTCAAAACCTAAACTGTAGTTACGGAGTTATGATGGTATCCATTACATTGGTGCTTTTTTATCATTATTACAACTTCTGCCCAAAATGTTGGCAGTATTAAGACAATTCAGCAGCATGTAATTTAACTTACCTCGCATCCAGAGTTGAGGGTGGTCCCTCTGATCAGGTCCAAGGTCACTGATGGGGCAGGTTCAGAGAAAGTTGCTCCTGCCTTTACCAGGGTCAGCCTGAGAAGGGGAATCCAAAAGCACTTCTCTTTTATCAGCTCTCTCCCACCACCACTGTGTGACCTGCACCACAACTCACTCATGTGAGAACCATCAGCTAACAGCAAAACAAAAGAGCTAATTACCACCCGAGAAATCAAACTACAAAGGTCATTCTGTGAGAATTGCCAGGACAAGATATTTAGCATCCATGGTTTTGGACACAACTGCTTTTCTTTCTTTCTTTTTCTTTTTAAATTTAAAAGGGAATCCATTTTCCATCAGAGCAATACCAACACCAGCCTTAAGTTTGGTGTGATCATAAAATAGCAGTGCTTTGCCCTCGTGGGATCTCCAGAGCTTTGTGTACTGTTAAATCCCTCGTTGCACCTCTGCACCACGTGAATTGTCATGTACTGGCTGGTGACCTGCTCCTCTCGCCGCAGAGCAGATGAACTCCTCAGCCCAGCTGCTGCTGATGAAGCAAAGGGGAGCGAGTTGCGACTGCTGTCTCCTTGATCCTTGTGGTTGGTGGTTCAGTGAAGTTATGAGGTTACTAGAGCTGCTAGCAGATGTGTACGTGAAGGCATGGAGGGGCTGAATATGATATACTCAGTTGCCAGGACAGCATCAAGCAGCTCAGAACCTTAGTCCTCACTTTTTATCATTAGCAAACACCAGTTCAGCATGAGCTGGGGCATAATTCAATGATACAGTCATAAAAAAATCCAAGTTGTTCATAGTTACCTACATGACATTTAATTAGCCTAGCTCAGTGATGAAGCGCAGTTCTAGAGTAGAGCTGTTCTTGTACTTCTGGACCCCAACCTACCTAGAGAGCAACCAGCACTGGTTTCATGAGGGGAGTGAAAGCCCCACCTTGGTGTTGTTAAAAGTCCCAAGTCTTCTGATGGGACAAGCCAGCTCTGCCAGTTGCCTTTTAACACTGGCAGACCCCAGACATTTTCTGAGAACCTTATTGTAGCATGAGTTTGTGGAGAGGTGTGCCATTTGGTGGCAGGTGAGACCACACCATCAGCAGGACATAGGAATTAGTGTGGGGAACCTGTGTCTGCAAGTGGTTCAGACCCCATGAGGTGACTCCCCAGACCCGTAACCCAGTGCCCCTTGCTTCAGTTTGTTTGTCTGGGCCCATGATGAGGGACTAGCCCTTCACTTCAACAGTACTGGCAAAAACTTCACCTGGGAACAAAGCTTGCAAAGACCACAGTGGGTCCCATAAATGGCCCTGTTGACCTGAAGGATAGCACAGATACATCTGCAGCACCCCAGCCCTGTCCAGAAAAACCCTCAGAAAAACAGATCTGGAAGCAGGAGGGAGAAAAGTATGTTTCTGTCTTGTGTTCACGTTGCTGCTCTGCATTAGCCACAGTCAGCAGGGATTTCACCTGGATCCTCTGACCCAGTGCAGCTGAAGCATGGTTGGGTCATATATTCTGTTTGCCACAGATGCGGGGAGCTTAGCGACCCTCTGGGTGGCCACTGTCTTCCAATAGGGAGTGACAAAATACTGTCCCAAATGGGAATATTCTAGAAAATGGCTTTTGAATCTCTGTTGCCCCATGCTTCGCATTGCCTCTTGCACCTTGAAGTAATGAGGTACATGGACTCATTGTAAGAAAAACAGTTAAAAGCGGGTGGCTATAAACTGTCCAATGCAGGTGTCCATCCTGAAATAATCTAGATGTGACACAGAGAGCCATGGTAAAACATTTGGGGTGCCTCTCTCCATCTACAGTGACCCCAGGATAGGTTTTCTTTCTGTAGCTCCTTGAGATGTCTCTTCAGGGACCGGTGGACAGGTTTAACTTCAGTTGATCAGTTACAAGGAAACAGTGCTAGAAGAAAAAGAAAAATGGAAAAGATGGCTGCAGGGAGTGAAAATAAGGAGAGAGAGAAGAGAATCCAATAAAGGGAAACCAAGAGAAGGAAAAAAAAAAAAAAAGAAAAGAAAAAAGATGAAATAGGATAAGGTGAAAGCAAAAAAAAACAAGGGGGGAGCTCATTACAGAACAGATAGCGCATTCTTGGCCACAGCAGGAATGAAAAATCTTTCATCAGATCAATAATTTTGGAGACTCGGTGGGTGTACTTTATGTCTCTCTTGTCTAGTAGCAGCAATTTCCACGCAGCCTCACACCTCCTGTGCTCACCACAGGCAGCAGGGAACAAAAGACGCTCAGAAAGCAGAAGTGATGTTGGGAAGGGCTCTGGCATTCCTTGCCGTTGGAGAGCCGGGAAGACCGTTCAGCATCAGCCCAGACGGGTAATTTGAGGGAAGGGCGTCCTCCACAGGCACGCGGGGCCGCCCGGGGAGCCCTGGCCGTGATGATGGGCAGGAGCTGAGGTGGGAAGAGGGCAAGGGAGGGTGTGGGACTGCCAGCAGGCAGGTTCGAAACCTCAGCCAAACTTGGGACCCTGAGATATAAATCAGATTCTCGGCCCTCTCATTCTTTCTCCTTGGGAGAAACGGTATTTCCTAACTAATGACTAAGTGCATGCTGGCCAACCAGAAGTGGCTCTGGCACTTTTATCAAAACTCTTGCTGGCTTCAGACTCGGCCAAGAGAGAATGATCAAGTGCTATTTTTGAGGGTGACTGACTGCACGCCCTTGGAATGAGCATCCTTGGGAGACCTCAGCTGACATCTTTTAAAGAGCTAGCAAAAATCCCAACTTAGAGAAGGATTTTTATATTTTTGTTTTTCCTTTTAGAGAGACATTTCCAGAAATCTAAAGGACTATGTTTAATTAGTTCTGACCGAGTGTTAAATGTACTAAAAATCAAAAGCAAAGTGGTAGCCAATAGACCCAAAATCAAAACCAAATACTCTTCAAATGAAAAGACAATATCAAGACAGTACATATGGCCACAGTAGAAAAAAAAAATTGCAGAATGCCTTTATAGGCCGATTTTGATTTTCTCAAAAAGAAGAAAGAAAATAATATTAAGGAGCACATGTATTTATACTGGTTCTACTGTTTTCCATCAGATTTGTTTTAATTTCTGCTGCTAACTACCTTGGATACATCTTGAATCCAAAAAAGTAAGTTACTCTGCTGACCATCGCTTGCTTATTTTGAAATGCACTAGATCATTATGAACAAAGCAGATAAATGTGCAGTTTTTCTGTGGCACGACTATTTTTCCTGCTGTTCTTACAAATACCATCCTCACAATTCACTAGCATAAAAAGTTAAATGAAACAGATTGGGAGGGGGCACCAAACAATTTTCGTCGTTAAGGCTTACTTTGGTACTAATCTAATACAGCACATGGTTCATATACGAAAGACAAGATCGTTTTCCTGACGCTTTACAATCTAATTCAGGCAAAGACAAAATGTAGACAAGGTACCACACACTTACTGCAAGCAAACCACCATCCCTTAGATAGGGCCATGTCTGTAGAGAAGGAGCGAGCAGGCTTTTACATTCACAAAAACTCTCTGAAATAAATCACAGAGACACTATGGAAGGGCAATAACTCCTTGAGAGCATGTGGAGAAATCTGTGCTCATCTGACACGCATGCCACTTTGCTCTGCTCTGGTGAGATCCCACCTGGAGTAGTGTGTGCAGGTCTGGAGCCCTCAATATAGCAAAGATATGGACCTGATGGAGTGGGTCCAGAGGAGGGCCATGAAAATGGTCAGGGGGTTGGAGCACCTCTGCTACAGGAACAGNTTGAGGTGAGGCTCAATGAAGCCCTGGGCAACTTGGTCTAGTTGGGGGTGTCCCTGCCACTGTGGGGAGATTGGACTAGATGACCTTTGGAGGTCTCCCTTCCAGCCTGGACAATTCTATGATTCTATGACAAGGTTGGACCCTGAACCCTAGGACATACAGAATCTGTTGTGGGCTGTGCATCGTGATCCCTGGGACTTCCCACAGAGGCAGCCTCTGGAGAGCCAGTCCTCCCCATGGCCTGGGCTTGGCCTTGGCGCTTCCACCAGCAGCAATATGGGGTTTTCCAGGCCAGGATTTAATGTTTTGGATTCAGCTGGTCTGTAAATGCATCAAACCGTCAACTAAGATTATCACCGTGTTCAAAAATGATACAATCTGGCAGTATATTTATCAGGGACAGCACTAAATGTGTCATGCTTACTTCTGATTGAAATAAATTTTTACTTAAGTGCCTCTAAACCTGGAATGTAACAGGAAAAGCTCAGAATGAGCTTACCCTAGTTCACCTGTTGATAGGGATTACTACTGACTGGACAGAAGCTTGACTTTGCTGCAATTTCATGGCAAGCTTGGAATATACATAGCAATAAAATGTCTCTGTATGTAACACACCTGGTTGCAAAGGAATCTGCTCCTTTGTTTAACTTCCATGAAGGACCACCTACCTGGGAAAGCCCATCCCACCAGGTAGCACCTCTGGGGTGGGTTTCTTGTCCCGTGGCACTATTGATCATGCTAGTGTCAAGAGCAAGAGGCCTGGGAGAAGAGCTGTCAGGCTCAGATGGGTAATACAAAGTCAGTATGGTCATGGCACGAATATCTTCTCCATTCCAGCAGGTGTGAATTGCTCTTGAGGCATCAGGATTTCTTGTTCTAAAGAGCCTACCTAGCAAGTTACAACTAATACATATATACACACAATTTTCTTATGCAATATGGATTAATACCACCACAAAATACAGAAAAGACATGTCAGCATCCCTCCAAAAGCCTTTTATGGAACACTAAGCCCAAGCCGCTGAAACATTGCAAGAGAATTGGCTATCATTCACAAAACATATTTCTAAGAACCCATGGGAGTTTTTTTCTGCTACAACTGGCACTTACTATTTTCTGCATCAATAACGTTTTCACAAACAGGCCAAAAATACAAATACTCATTTCAAAAATAAAGGTAGCAAGGTCATATTCCTGATGAGCAGAGCATGTCCTCTGTGTTCAGTGAAACAAGCAGCGTATTTCAACATCTTCTTACACTCCCTCCTGGAAGGAATTGTCTTCACAGTGATACCTACATACTATCTGACACAAGGCAACTGCTCTTGATTTGGTGGCTTTGTGCCACTCTCCAGAATTAGATATTAAATAACAATTGCATTCACTTCAGTTACCAGCATGCGTGTGCTTAACTGGCTTGACATATGGGCTGCCATCCTCATAATAATTCAACTATAGATCACTGAAAAGCATTATTTTATTTAATCTGAAAACCACCTCTGTTTTAATTCCTTTATACCAGCACAGATGTGAGAACTCAACTGCGTTGAACCTGCTTGCGTAAAAAGTATGGTCTGTCACATGTCTGCTCACTCTGCTGTACCTCACGCTGCTCCAAAAACCAGCGTGTGCCACACTTTTTACGCCAGCCTTCGTGGCACCAGGTGGGAGATTTCAACTGGGCTGTTTTCTGATGGACTGACTGCACGTGTTGAGGTCACAAAGTGGACGGGCGAAGTGGAGACTACAGCATGTTTCATGGGCCAGTCTCAGGTGCAGCGTGATTCCGTGGTTGAGACAGGAACGTGTTCATGCTGCTCGAGCTCTCCAAATAACAGATGGATTTACAGCGCGGACAAGCCATTTGCCACGCTGGAGCGTTGCAGTCAGTCGCCAGCTGCTCCCAAGAGTTACCATACGCTGTAGCTGACACAGCTACCCTGGAAAGGCACACGGTATTGCTGTCCAAATCACAAAATAAAACTTTTGTCATCACTGCACAAGTGCACCCAGCTATTGTATGTGGAATGTACTGATTTGAACACTGCTACCAAACATGTTTGTTCTTCATTGCTATTGTCCTTGGCTGTCGTGCCCGTTTTCTGTAACTATGGAGTAACTACGCTAGGATTACATACACTCTGCTGTTTCGCCTTCTCTATCTGCTGAGAAGTTACAGATCCATCCAGAAGAGATTTTTAAACTGAAGAAGTAGAAAGGAGATCAGTCTATCAGAAAATTTACCTGAAATATTCCTGGTTATTATTTGATTTGACTAAGGCTATGGCCCCAATTATTCAGAACTGTCTCAGTACACTGAATGCTTACTCAGGCAAACTGTCCTAATCCCACTAGAAATAACCCTGAGGCAATTTCTCCTGCCTTAGGACTTGTCCTAGAAGCAGTCTGTAGCACAAAAGAGGTCTTCCCATCTCTGCAGGATGCCTGACTTGGCAGAACAACCCAAAACCTGCTGATGCTCCCGTGGGGAATCTAGCTAGCACCTGTGAACCTTTGTTCATCCGAGTGATTTTTGTCTCTTCATGCTCATCTAGTGTCAAATTAGACAGTTTATCAGGTAATTTGATCCTATGTAGTACCCGTAATTGCTTGTAATTGCTCATTCTTTTAATGGTGTGTGGTTATTTTTCCAAGGCACGTGATACCCTTCTGTGTATGACTGAGCAAATAACCCTTAGAAAAAAGCAGACTAATGAACGCTCAGCAGTCTGTACTTGTTCTCGTTTTCTTCTAAATGCTCATTTACTTGTGGTTCTGTTTCCCCACAATTAAAATGATCTCAACCTAGATCTAATCAATCTGAAGAAAGCACAGCAAAAGAAAAGCCCTCAGAGTGAGTGGATCTCAGTGACAACTTCATAAGCACGTTCTCCCTCTTGAACAGCTTTAATGAATTGGCAGTAAAAATACAAATAGTTTTACTTTATCTCATTTGCAACAAATGAAACTGTGTTATCAAAGGTTTGGATGAGAGAGATATTTAATCTCTCCCATTATTACTGAATTACCTAGTTTTTCTATGCTGATCTATTACAAGTCGAGACACGTCACAGCGACCATGGCACTAAGCGCTCTTTAATTTTATTATACACAAAACATAAAACTGTCTACTGGATCTACTTTCTCCTATGACATCAGGATTATTGAAAAACCTGCTTGCAATTTGCAAAGATGATTTGGGACAATGTAGGAAAACAGTTTTCCAGGAAGTAGCAGTAATCCTTCTTCTATCCTATTTTTACTCAAAAATGCAGGCAGAAGAAGGGGAGAGGAGTGTGTGTGTGGTGGTGTGTGGTTTCTCCTTTACAGAAAAAAGTTTGTAAATTAGTTTGTTCATCATTTTTATCCTAAAATTAGATTTGTGCTGTCCTAACGTTCTTTCCACTGCAACTAAATACCGCTTACAGAGGAAATCAAGGATCAAAAATTACAGACTAGAAAATCAGATGGAAAGAGTTTTTGTATTTTTGGTACTAAGGCTACTTACTTTTCCTACACTGGCAACTTGGTGATTTGAGGAGAAGCTTCTGTCCTCCCTCTCTTGGACTTTGTTGGCATAATAAAAAGTTTTATCTTCCAATCTAAATCAGAATTACATAGGCTAGTAATCACTGCCATCAAAAGTATCTCTTGTACTTTGGAGTTTTCTAACACCTCCATTAGTGAGCTGAATGATGAAGGCACATGCTATAAATATTACCTGCTTCATAGCATTTTTCTATGCAAATATGTATTTACTGAAATTATAAGAACTGTAGAGGTGGCCACTAACAACACTGAAGATGCTTTGAGCTGATGGCATCCTGAAAACCAGGTTATGTATGGGGTTGGGATGCTCTCTAACTGTGGAGGGAACAAACACTGTCAAGAGGGTATCCTTTAGTCAAATTCTAGCAGTGAGAATCTGTTATTCTAAAATCTTCCCCAAAGGAGTGAGAATGCTGCAGGCAGAGAAGTTTCCCTGCTGTAGAGAATGTAATGAAGACTTCTGTATGTACAAAGTAAAGTCGCTATGGTCTTTTATTTGCAAGGATCAGAGAGGTAGGTCTTTATTAGTCTTATTCAAAGATCATTCGGGTCAATGGAAAGATTTCCTTAAGCTTCAGCAGCTTTTTTGTAAGAGGAAGAGACAAATGCCTAGTGCCAATAATGACCAATGAAACAGTGGACTGTTTTGTGTGGGGAATGTGTAATGTATACACAGAATTAATTTCCTTACAGGAGATGTATTTTCTGTATATTGCATGTTTTTTCTGGTAAGCAGAAACCATAGAATACATTTGAGTATTTCCCATCTGACTTCTTTTATTTCCTCATTTCTTAACAAACATACAAACTGAAACATGGAGATATTTATTTTCTGTTCTGTAATAAAAAAGATACGTTACTTTGATGCCCAGATAATACGTTAAACATTCATTTATTTGTGAGAGTTTCATTATATTGCTACATATGGCTTGACTTGGTGCACATGCTGGTTTTATTACCAATTTTTAAACGTATGAAGCCTTACTTACAGCTAGGAGACACAGCTCTGAGTTTCCTGTGCATTGCTGAGTACAGGTGAGACTGGAATTTAAGCAACATGCCTTATCCTTGTAAGAGGCTGATCTTAATGAGAGGTATTTGCTTAGACTGAAACATAATCTTACAATCAAATAATAAGTACAAAAAAAGGAGTATTTTTTAATATGTGCAATAGCTTGCTAGTCTCTTACTATTTCTAATTCCTTGTGCACTTCTTCTTACAGCCGTAGCTGAATGGCGCTTTTTAAATATCTAAGCTAAACTTGTCAGACATCATTAGCAAGTCTGGGTGCCTATTCAGAGTTATCCCACTGGGGCCCAAAAGTGAATATTTGGCACTTTCTGACAATCTGATTCCTTCAAGGTAGTTAATACTGAGGTGAAATTACTAACCCTTGCCAAACTTCTTCCATCCGAAGATACCATATATTCATCCCAATGTACTCTGACACCTACTTCGTTCCACATCCTCAGTCGCTCTGGTTATCCAGCCAAGGAGCAATAGATAAGGTCTGCCTTAACACTTAGAAAAGTTTTACATTTCACTAGGCAGCTGAGCACTTTTACACACTACTTATTTATACAGACAACTACTACAACAGGCTCACTTAATTTGCTCCACCCTATGTCTAATCAACATAATAGCTTGTTATTTGTCTTAAACTATTAAACCAAATATTTAAAAATAAAACAAAAAAGACCACTATTGGGTTTTACAAACAAGTATATGACATAATAGCTTGTGGTAATGCTTTAGGTTGGAGTGGCTGGGATTGCCTGGGATTTTAAACGCCCTCTCAGAACCAGTACTCGGAGACAAAGATGTGGACATTGACAATGTTACGATGAGATACCACTCCACCCATGACGTAGTTCATCTCCAGTTTCAGGATGGCATGGAAAGGTCCAACAATGGGCCTGACCTGGCGAACTACACCTGTTGGGATAAAAATAGTTTGCTGTGATTAATAGGGGATTCAAAAGGGCTTGGATGAGTAAAACCTTGCTCCACTTCAGCGAGAGAAAAACTCCCCTTCATTTTCAGTTATTTTATCTACTGGATCCATAAATGGCTTGCAAGGAAGTTCATAAAATAAGAATAAAATAAAACTTTTTAACCAAAATATCTTGCAGAAAATCTGGGAAGAGCACTAAAATGTTGCTGATGGCAGAAAAGCTATATATTTTGAAATTAGAAAGCTATTTTACCTTTTATTTAGAGCAATACACTCTTCAAGAAGTCCACGACATTGCTTTTCATGCAGGACAAAAGAGGACTTTCCCTAAGTAAGCCAGCACACACATTGCCCTGAGGAGTACATAAGCACACACCACCTGGGAATGCCATGCAATTTCTGGTACTGTGTTGAAAACCACTTTTGATTTGGAACAGTAGAAATTATTTGTACTGGCAATTCTGATGCAGCAATAAAATCAACACTTTCCCTACAAGTATCTGATAACACAAATTTGTAAAATGACAGCGTGATGCATTGTGGATGGATAACCCCACTGGAAGCAACTGGAATAAAAGAGGGCAAGTTTGATGAGGAACGGGGGACCATCACACTGTCTGTCCCTGTGTCTTTCCTTACATGGATGGTGGCCATTCCCTCCCCAACACCAGGGGCTGATAATGAGGGACAAAGTCGTAAAAGAGAAGCAAACTGTGTGTTTCAGGGCTCTGGTCCTTCAGTTTTACACAGAGGAGCCCCAGTGCTGGGGAGAAGCAGGACAGGGACTGTTGGGGGCTGAGCGGTTAGGTCTCATAGGGGTTGTAGGGCAGGGCTTCTCCAGCCAGGGAATGTCCCACCACTCCAGCCAGGCAGCTGGGCAGGAGAGGGGGGCAGGTACATTCAACCAAAGGCCCAGATCACTGGCCAAGTTCATGGTGATGATGCAGGGATAAAGTCAAGCTAGGAAGGCAACATATGGGTGAGGTGCAGAACAAGAGGACCCACAGCAAAGCTCACTCGGGGACTGAAGCTGAAATGGGGCTTCTGACATTGGAGCAGGGTGTGAGGGAGGACCGTGGGGAAGCCCACTTGGGCCAGAAGGTCTTATCAGTGGCTTGACATGATGCAGCTCAACAGAACAGTGTTAGAGCTTCAGACCAATGCAAAAGAAAGGCAATGGGATCTTTGCTGTTGACTCCAAAGGCTCAGGATCAGACCATAACCACGTTCTCACTCTACAGGTGTTTCCTAGGTTCAGTGTTAGAGTAGGGAGCTACCAAACAGCTCCCATTTGAAAGGATGTATCCAAAAGGTCAAAATCACATAAAGCCGAGGCCAGCCAGCAGGCACTGGGAGCCTGGAAGAGCCCCCCTCCTCAGACCCCTCCTTGTAACGACTGACTTATCTGGCAAGGGATTTGATTCAGAGGGAAATACTCAGTTTAAGAAAGGATTATTTAAGACGTATTCCTTCTGCATGCTGGGGGTTACGTTTCACAAGCAGGCAGCACACCAGCGCCTTCCCAGAGTCCCAGCCGAACTCCTGCAGCAGTTCCCTACGAACACATTGGCTTGAGATCTGATGGGAGAGATAAACGTTTGCTTATGCAGGCTGTCAGCACCTTTTTCTAAGGCAGCGATGGCATTACAGTTTTGTCCTATTTAAATACCAACTAATATCTTCAGCATGCAGTAAAATTGCAAACTTTTCACCACATTCACTTTGCTTGCCATATTTGATGAATACACTTTTTAAGCATCCTTCCCCCTACAATTTATGTGTACATGCATACATACATATATATAGTTATATTTTTTTCTTTTAGTTTTCTTGGCTACCCTCCTGCACCTTATAAAAATGACTGGGCTTGGCAGATGATATATTGAGAAAGAAAAGCCTTGCTAAAATTGCCCTCCCTTTAGGGTAGCATTTAAAGCATTTTGCTAACAACACATCACATTATTGCAGGCAGTGCTTTAACTGACAACCACGGAAACACACAGCATTGGAATCACTCAGTATTGGCAAGCTGTTTAACCCACCCTGTTAGCGGCTCCTGCAGTGATCACCAAGCCTCAGATGGCAAAAGTTCCTGTTTCCATTTAGCAATCTTTTTACAGGGTTCTGTGCTTTCTTGCTTTGCTCTAGCAGAGTCTGCCCTAGTCTAGAATCAGGCAAATTGTACTTTCTTCTGACATGACACAATTCCACTCAGGATGGTTTATGCCACGGTATGGTGTCTATCCATACATTATCGATGTAACATCCAAAGCAATAGTAACTTTCTCATTCTTGTTTGGATGCATTCCGCTAACAGGCAGAATAAACGGAACACTTATTTTCAAGGTGGAACGGGAAAACAGGCTGTGATCCATGTGGCAGTGCTTTTCCACACAGTTCTTTTGCTGCAGTTTTGAAATCAATAATGGTCTGAGAAGCTGCACGTGTTGAAGCAGCTATATCGAAGCAAGAAATTGAAGGAATATACAAATACAATATTCTCACAATATTAATTTATCCTGTTTGCTGTGCCAATGTCCTAGGTGGTCCTGAAGTGGCCACCAGTGAAAAAGAACTATTTCCCTTCCTCTCCTATTAGATAAACAGGATGTTGCAGCCAAATGGGTTCACGCTACAGCATGTGTGTAAGGATGCAGTCATTCTAAATGGGCAGCAGAAAAAAAAAAACCAACCAAACAAAAAGACTAAGAAAAAAACCCTTGAAATATTCTACTGGACAAATGCATATGACAGGTGTTCAGCTCTTGGCAGATTCACTCATCGAGAGCTTTCCTTTTTTGCTTTTTGGTTAAAAGTGCTAAAATGGAAAGCCTGACCATTTTTCTCCACCAAACTCAAGGACCATGCAACAGCAAAGCTGCTCAGACCCTGAAACCTTGCTACACATATACATATACACCAGGTATGAATACAGGTTAGGGGTGGACCTGCTGGAAAGGAGAAGGACCTTCTGAGGAGAAGGATCTGGGGGTCCTGGTAGATAGTAAACTATCCATGAGCCAGCAATGTGCCCTTGTTGCCAAGAGGGCAAATGGAATCCTGGCCCGCACAGGGAACAGTGTGTCCAGAAGGTCGAGGGAGGTTATTCTCCCCCTCTACTCTGCACTGGTTAGGCCACAACTGGAATACTGCATCCGGTTCTGGGCTCCTCAGTTCAAGAAAATCAGGGAACTACTGGAAAGAGTCCAGCATAGGGCAACAAAGATGATTAAGGGACTGGAACATCTCCCTTATGAGGAAAGGCTGAGAGAGCTGGGACTCTTTAGCCTGGAGAAGAGAAGGCTCAGGGGAGACCTTATTAATGCTTATTAATTAATTATCTAAAGGGTGAGCCGAATGAGGATGGAGCCAGGCTCTTTTCAGTGGTTCCCAGTGACAGGATGAGGGGCAGCGGGCACAAGCTGGAACACAGGAATTTCCATTCAAGTGTGAGAAAATACTTTTTTACATGCCAGAGTGCTGGAACAAGCTGCCCAGGGAGGTTGTGGAGTCCCATTCTCTGGAGATTTTCAAGCCCCACCTGGATGCAGTCCCAAATAATGTGCTCTGGGCAATCCTGCTTTAGCAGGGGAGTTGGACTAGATGATCTCAAGAGGTCCCTTCCAACTCTGACAATTCCATGATTCCTAATTTAGCCAATGCCCAGTGATCCTGTTGCAGTGGTCCTAGGTTTTGTCTCAGAAATGCTGTTAAAGGCTACCTGCTGTAATGTGTTGATGCCTTCTGACGCTACCTGTGTCTGATTCTCTAGCATCGTGTACCTTTCATGTCAGGTAGGAGGGAGGCATAGCTATTCTATATCCAAACAAGGGCAGCAGTGCCCTGTGCCTACTCTCACAAACAGATGTCTGAAGAAAAGTCTTAGAGCTTGGGCCTGGTACATGTAATTCACATACATGGCTCAATGAATCAGTCACTATCTCAACAGCAATTAGCACAAGAGACATCCAAGGATGCCATGTGTAATAATTCTGGGTGTTTTTAAGTGACATGGATTTATCAGTTGCTGCAACATTTGCATAAACATGTTGTTCCACTATGCCTTTTGGCAGACTAATGTTGGGTCCAGATTCGTGGTCTGGCATCCTTCAGCACTTATAGCTGAATATTAAGTATAAAAACATACTTTATAGTAACAAGGAGGTAACAATTTTTAAATGTACTGAGAAGTCAGGAAATGTAGAAATTAAGCAGCTGGTTTTTGATCTCTTTTTTACCAGTCTAAATCCAAAGTAGCTGGATGGAGCCGCTCTGGTTTGACATGGGGATAACTGAAGACTGGGACTTGGTCCTAGATCCCTGTAGCAGTACACACTGTCCGGTGCATTACCCTCCAGAGGATGCCAGAAGAACAACAGTGTTGCTCATTAAATGACCAGAAAACAGAGGGCTCTCCAGCAACCACCACCAGCTGGTGCTCTCTGGGACCAAAGCTGTAGACTCTGCAGATGGTAGAGTGGGATGAGTTTATTTAAGCAAGTTCATCCAAATCCTTTTCCAACAAAATTAGATTTTAGCCAGGTTAGCATTTTGCACAACAACAACAATAACAGAAAAAGCCAGGAGAATATTTGCCTATATTAAAACAGGGTGAATCGCTGAAAAAGGACATTCTCACTGCTGCTGAATCCTATGTGCCAGGCAATCTTGAGCATCTGTGCTGTCTTGCTTGCAGGCACATCTAAGCGAGCATGTGCTGTTACCCTCCAGTCTGATGTGCTGCTGTTGCTGTTTGTACTCTTCAGATCATAACCTGTGATCCAAATACAGACTGAAACCTACAGAAAGCTGTGCGTGTGACAGGCCAGGCAGGCTACTTCCCCTCAGCTTACCTTTGTTTGGTTTTGCATTTTTGTTAACTGAGCAGAGATGTTATAGCAGGTCTGAAATCTGCTTGGGTGTCTTCATGGCTTGCTGACCTTCTCCTTTTAGAAAACAATTTGAAAACTTCTTTTTCTTGCACACTTTGCCCTTACTATAAACAGGATCTACGCCAAACCCTTCCACCTGCTGATCTGTGTAAGCAAAATGCCATGGCTTAAAAGGCAGCAAGATTTTGGATGTCACAGTTATTTCTGCAGTGATTGCCTGACCATGGCCCAGAACTTTTAAAGCTCTGCAATTAATACACTGAGCTGTTCTCTTGCCCTCTTTCTTCTTCTTTCATGTTTCATATTTTTATTTTGTCTAAGGTAAAACTCTGTCACCATGTGCAGTGAAAACATTAACCTCAATAATATATAACACTTATTTTCAAGTGAAAATAATTACAGTAACTGGTACTTTAGAGCCACTCTCATTGGATTACTGAGGCTTTGCTTATCAAAGAAGATGGGATAAATAGGACAGCAAGGTTAGAATTGTTAATCTTCCTAAACCTTTCAGCAGAATTTCTATTATTGTAATCAGATGCCACAGGTATTCCTTGGCTTGTCTATACCTCTTTAAGATATCATTACATTTCTCTGCTTTGAAATATGCGAGACCCTCAGGCAATTCACCTCTGTGTCTGGTTTCTGCTTGTATTTTTGCATTATGCAGCTGATTTGCTAAGAAGCTCCATTTTAACTTAGGAGAAACACTGCTGTTTTGTTAGCACATTAACCCATTCTGGATGACAAGTCCCTATGTTCTGTCTAGAAACCTAGACTCCTGACTCTGACTTCTAAGCTAAGCTCACTGCCCACTATGTCAAAGGAGCACTTGCAAACCTCTTCAAAACACTTTTAAAAACCAACCGTTTTCTTCTTTTTTCCCCCCACTACTAACCACAAAATCTGCAGCAATTACACTTGCAGTGCATTTGGGTCATTGTGCTCCTTACACCTCTTGCTAAACATGGCATTTCCATTTTCTCTAGAGAAAGTTCCTCTAACAGACATCTCCGCGTTTTGTCAGAAAGCAGAACCAACAAAGCTTATTTTCACATTGCCATTAGAAATGGCTGTTTTGGGTTGGCACAGACATACATTATGTTACAGTTTCTGTTCCAGAGGTGAAGGTCGCAAGATTCCACAGGGATTGATTCTGGAGTCTAGTCAAATGTTTAAATCTATATTATCTTAAGAACACAGTACAGTCATAAGTTGCACCCACTCCTCAAAAAGAGAGCCTCAAATAACCTAAACTTCTAAGGATGCCCCCAAAATCAAGCTGAGAAGTGTTAGTGGAGCAGCCAAGGAATCAGAGGCTGAAGGCAACAGGGACTGCTGATACTGGGGAGCTGTATCTGATGACTGCTGGAAGAAGAGGGGATGTGCTGAAGTAAACCTCCTCTTGCCTTACCTGCATATGCATATGCAAGCATATGTATTTGTGTATATATAAACAATAAAAAGTACTGCCAAATCAAAAGTGCTTCCAAATAACCTGTGGGCTATGCTCAGGAAAATACAATTAACACCATTATCTAAAATGTGATCAATCCCCTCAACCGCATTTCAAGTTCTGTGTTCAGTAACAAGCAGAAGAGCTCTTACCACTTTCTCATCTTTTCCCCCATGCACCGGGTTACAGCTACACTGTTTTGTTCTGGCCATCACATGCCAAAGGACAGTAACAAAACTACCTTGGTTTTTTTTTTCCCCTTTGGGCTCCCAGCAAGCACACTGTCTCCTTTCTGTGATTCTTCTCAGGTGGCAAGTTAACTGAGAGAAGTGTGGCTTTTTACTATCAGTTGAATCCAACAGCATTGCTCTTTTCTCACTAGTGCAAGACATAATGCTTGACATTACGGGCAGTTACTAATTTAGCCAGTTTTCTGGGAACAAACAATTTCTTTAGGAAAATTTGCTGGTTCTTTTTTTTTTTTAAACATTGTTTAATTGTATGACCTGTGGTCGGCTAAAAACTGTCCAGAAACTGACTTAAATTTGGGGTGGATGGTGTGGAGTTACTGGGAGAGCAGCAAGTTGTAAAAAGAAGAATAATCCACTTCTCTGAAACATTAATCTATAGTGAACATATTAATCCAATCATAAGTAGAACAAAACATGTTTTTTTAAATCATTCTGAGATCTATTTTAAATTAAACACTCTGTAAAAAAATAAGAAGAGGATATATATTCGAAATACCAAAGGCAGACAAACAAGTCTGAGCATAGCTCATTGTTCGTTTTTCCTTCAAACTATGCACGCGCTGCTATTAATTATTTTTCTTTGATGTTTGCATCCTGGTCACGCATTATTAAAATTAACTTTCACAAATCAGGAACTAATAGGACAACTGAGAATTGGTTTTAATTCACTTGACTGCAAGTGGAACTACCAACCATATATAAAACAGAGAGTATTTTCCATTAGTTAGAATTAACAGCAACTTGCTATATGATTTGTGGAATAAGGCTCCGTAAGAATGTTACTATCAGCTGCAGAGTGAAATACAGTCATAGACAGCAAAGAGTCTAAGGACTGAGGAAAGCTTAAGAATCTCTTAGGATCTTCTTGTTAATTCCTACGTGTGATGATGTTTCTTTGTCCCCAGTGCACAGCCTGTTTCACTGGCTGCCTAGCTCTGAGGTCCCCAGGCAAGTTCTGACCGAGTACACACCATCAAGGCAGGCAGGAGAGCAGGGTCAAAAAGCTGAGCAGGGTATTGAGGTTTAACAGGTGAGAGGCAGGAATACATACGAGGGCTGAAAAATGTGCAGCTTTTTCATACAGAATGTATGATGTTTTGCTAGCAATACACTCATTTCTAGTCCTTACAAGAAAAATAAAATCCCATGTGTGATGTATAAGAGCCCAAACAAATCCGTTTTTCCCCTAAATTTCCCAATCCTCAATCTATGAGTCTACAGGTCTGACTGTATGTGAAAGCTGAAGTCCAAAATATGCCCCCCTTTGAAAAAGATCACAGAAAGGCTTGTCGAGATAATGTGCCATTACACAGTGAGAGGTGGTGCTGTCTGTTTTCACATGGAACTTTTGGAATGAGCTACTAGTGACACCTACAAGAGAGTGATTTCAGTAACATAAACCCCACCTAATAATTTTCCTCTACCTGTTTTCCTTGTACTTCAAATGGATACTTGGAACATGAAATTATTAATTTGGAAAAAATCAAGTACCAGAGAATGTGATGAGCACTTTGGAGCTGGAGCCTCAACTCAATTGAAAATCAGGTCATTTATTTGGCTTTATATTAGCTTCCAAGTAATCTCAGCCTATGTTCTGAAGTCCTACATTTGGCTGCTCCTAGATCTCTGTTTCAACACAAAACCCACTCTGGTCTGTTTTACAGCCTTGTTAGAGATAAATAGTCATAGCTGCCATGGCACAAAATTAACTATCCTTTTTTAAGGAGTGGGTCTTCGGGAATCAGAAAAATAGCCTTTAAATAGTCTGCTAGTTTGTGCTAGGCCATGGGTATGTATGAGTATGTACGAAGGATGGACACAGGCTCCCCCCTAATGTTAGCAAACGTCTTTAATCCCATGTGGATGTTGCAGTAATGAAGCCTAGAGGTCATCTCAGCCTCCCAGAACCTAAAGCCATAGCATGGCTATTAAAAGAAAGTAACCCGAAACACCATCATGCTAGCGGTAATGTGTGGTGAAGAACCTCTTGTAGGGGAAAGGCGTGTTTATGAGTTTCCCTTAAGCAATGCAAGAAGACCGATCTCCTCAAGTTAATGCAAGATCCTGGACTATAATTTCAAATTTGCTTTTCTCCTCAAGGCCTCTTGCTTTATACTGCTGGCCAAGATTTTCAAAATTAACAGTAAACATCTCAGATGCACCAGTGTTACTTAAGAGCCTAGTCAGAGTTTCTAAAGAGATGTTCAGGCAATTAGGAAGTTTAGGACTGAGGAAACGGTCACTGCAGTGGCTATTTTCAAAGGCAAAGTTGATAGGATCATTCCAGAAATGAGCAAGAGAAAAAAATAAAAAATCCAGCCATGAATAAATGCTTTTTTGGATGAATCCATAGACAATGAGTTGCAGGTTAGACTTGAATACCAGACTATCTCAGTCTACAACATGTAAATACATATCTATAGTGTGAAGCCAAAACTATATAGCCAAAATGTTTTTTGGCTCTGTAGACCTCAACTCAAAGAAGTCATGTTAAGATTTGCAAGAAAAGAAGTTATTTCTTATTCAGTATTCATTACAAATATACAAAGTTCATCAATAAAGTTAAAAAATAGTTCATATCATGATCACAAATAGAAAATATATATTTTAGGCTATTTTATCCAGTAAGTTTTTCTGTAAAAAGCTTTGGGGCTCTGCATACATTAAAATTTGATTAAATTCCTGTCCTAAAAGCTGCTCTTTATTCAAAAAGGTTATGTCAAAGTAATGATTTTCGGTGCTTAAATTGCTCTGGCAACATAGTTACTAGAGTACTTACTGACCGATACCGTGCCAGGGGAGAATGGAAGTGAATCAACTGTTGGGTAATTGCTTACTGTATCCTAGCTTTGAAAATATAATCCTTCAAACACTGTACATTAGGGAATGTCTTACTGCATTTGGTAGAGTGAAAGCAGAAAAGCTTTTCCTTTAGCAGCAATCCAGTCCTGTCATGTTTACAACATCGCCATAATCCAGAATCAGAAGAATAATTGAGGCAGGGAGCACCTTTGAAGACCATCTGTACAACCCCTTGTTCAAAGCAGAATCACCTAGAGCATGTTGCTCCGGGCTGTGTTCAATCTGGTTTGGATGGCAAGGTTTTGTTAGCAAGGGGACGACAGGGGTGGCTTCTGTGAGAAGTTGCTAAAAGCTTCCCCCATGTCCAGCAGAGCCAATGCCAGTGGGCTCCAAGATGGATCCACCACTGGTCAAGGCTGAGCCCATCATCAATAGTGGTAGCAGTTGTATAACACATTTAAGAAGGGGGAAAAAACTGCTGTGAAACAGCAGCCAGAGGCACGGAGTGAGGAAATATGAGGGGAATAACTGCAGACACCAAGGTCAGTGAAGAAGGAGGGGGAGGAGGTGCTCCAGTCACCGGAGCAGAGATTCCCCTGCAGCCTATGGTGAAGACCATGATGAGTCAGGCTGTGCCCCTGCAGCCCATGGAGGTTAATGGTGGAGCAGATATCCATCTGCAGTGCACAGCAGGACCCCACACCAAAGCTGGTGGTTCCCTGAAGGAGGCTGGATGGAGAGCCCATGTTGGAGCAGGTTTGCTGGTGGGACTTGGCGCCCACACTGGAGCAATCCTGTTCCTGAAGGAGTGGATGCCATGGAAAGAACTCATGCTGGAGCAGTTTGTGAAGAACTGCAGCCTGTGAGGAGAACTCATGTTGGAGAAGTCTGTGGAGGACTGTCTCCCATGGAGGGACCTCATGCTGGAGCAGAAGGGTGTGAGGAGGAAGGAGTGGGAGAGACAACTTGTGATGAACTGACCACAAGCCCCATTCACCATCACCCTGCGCTGCTCAGGGGAGGACGTAGAGAAAACAGGGAGTGAAGTTGAGCCCAGGAAGAAGGGAGGGGCACAGAAAGGTGTTTAAGATTTGTTTTTTCCTCTATGCTGATTTGATTGGCATTAAATTAAACTAATTTCCCCATGTTGAGTCTGTTTTGCTTGTGTCAGTAATTGGTAAGTGATCTCTCCCTGTCCTTATCTCTAGCCATGAGCCATTCATTGTATTTGTGTCCAGCCAAGGAGAGGGAGTCATAGAGTGGCTTTGTAAGCACCTGGTGTTAGCCAGAGTCAAACCACCACAGAATCTCTCTAAGGATGGAGACTCCACAGCTTTAGGCAACCTTTTCTAGTGTTAAACCACCACTACAGTAAAGAAGTTTTTTTATATGTTTAAATGGTATGGGAATGCAATGTATATCAGTTTGTGCCTGTTGACCCTTGCCCTTTCCACACCACTATCTTTACTCCTTCCCATTGATCCACATTCCCCCTGGGCCTCCTCAAGGCTGAACAGTACCAGATCTCTGAGCCTCTCCTTATACGGCATATGCTTCAGCATCATCCTCGCCACCCTCTTCTGGACACTATGTCTATGTCTTTCTTGTACCAGGAAGCCTAGAACTGGACACAGTGCTCCAGTGGTGACCTCACCAGTGCTGACTACTCAGGGTAGGATGGGTAAGGGAAGGATGACCTTCTTCAGCCTGCTGGCAACACTCTTCCTAATGCAGCCCAATGGCTGCTTTTGGCACAAGGAAACATCATTAGCTTATGATCAACCTGCTGTCCACAAGGAACCCCAAGTCTTTCTCTGTAGAGCTGCTTTCCAGCTGGCAAACCCCCAGTGTGTACTGGCATATGTGATTACTGCTCTCCTGGGGCAGGGCTTTGCATTTGCCTTTGCTGAACTTCATGAGGTTCCTGTCTGCCCATTAATCCAGCCTGTTGAAGTCCCTCTGAATAGCAGCACAACCCTCTGGTGTATCAGCCACTCATAATGGTTTTATTTCCTCTTCAAACCCGTTAAGGTGCACTCTGTCCCATTAATGAAGAAACTGAACCCAGCATTGATCCTTCACATACACCACTGGTGACTGGCTGCTAGCCATGTTGCTGATCACAACCCTTTGAGCCTGGCTGTTCAGCTGTTTTTCAATCCACCTCACTGTCCACTTCTGTAGCCTACATTTTGTCAGGTTGTCTATTAAGGCATTAAAAGCCTTCCTAAAGTCACGATAAGCAATATCTACTCTTCTTTCATCCGCTAAGGCAGTCACCTCTTTGTAGAAGGCTGTCAGGTTGGTCAGACATGATTTCCCCTTCATAAACCCTTGCTGACTACTCCCAGTCACCTTCTTGTCCGCAGTGTGTTTGGAAATGTCTTCCAGGTGGATTTGCTCCATCACTTTCCCAGGAACTAAGGTAAGGCTAAACAGCCTGTAGTTCCCTAGATCTTCCTTCCTGGACTTCTTGAAGGGTGGAGTGACATTTGCATTCTTTCAGTCCACGGGAACTTCCGATCACCACAGTCTTTCACAGGTAATTGAGAGTGGCCTCACAATGACATCAGTCATTCCTTCAGCACTTATAGGGGCACCCCATCAGTTCCCATGAACTTGGGTATGCCCAATTTATTTAAATGTTCCATAACCTGATCCTTATCCACGGAGAGTATTCCTTGCTTCAGAGCTATTGCTCCTAGTACCCTAGGACTCCTGAAGGCCAGTCTTATCAAGAAAGAATAATGTAAAGAAGGCTTTGGATACTTTAGCTGCCTCTGTGTCTTTCGGCACCAGGTCTCCTGCCTCATTCAGAAGCAGGCCCACATTTTTCCCAGTCTTCCTTTTGCTGTTGATGTACTTCTAGAAACCCTTCCTGTCACCCTTCACAGCAGGGGGCTGTGCCTCCATAGGTAGTCTCACAGGCATTATGTTCTTCCAGTCCTCTCTAGTTCACGACTGTGCCTAAAGGCACAATCTATCTGTCAAAGTACAGGCATTTCCCAGACCACCAGATGTCTGCTGACTTCAGAAAGTTAATGTACACCTTAGATTTTTCCATCTCTCAAAAGCTAACTAGTTCTTTTTATTTTCTCTCTTTTCTTTTTTTTCTTTTTGAAAGCTATCTCTATTTCTCTTAATTATTTGTGACAATAACAATGTAGGCTCCTGCTATATGGTGTTCTGTAGTTTCTGATATAATCTTTTTTATTAATAAGTAGCTGCTCTTTGGAAAATGAAATATTTCTTGGTAATCATCACTGCAGGCATCAAATCATATACAGAAAAATAGCTCTGAAGATGTCATTAATCCTTGAGCTGCCACACCTGACAAACATAAATACGGTTAAAGGATTCAGAAAATCCATTAATCAAAATACAAGTACTGAAATAGATTTCCTCTTGCTTTGAAGTGTATTGCCCTCATAACACTGTGAATTAGACCTTCATTCAAGTTTGATAGTGAACACTTCACAAAATAATAGATTTGGAGAATCAAGTTAGAGGTGAATGTTAACAAGGTTTCCATGCTGATGGAGAGCAGCTTCACAGGAATGTAGCTGGCTATACATATTTTTGCTGAAGAACCTGGGGACAAGATTTTCAAAACTATGTACTTTTCAAACACGGACCTTCCAGATCTTTATTCAGATTCTAAGAAACTGGCCTAATTTTCAACTGTTGAGCAACCAAGTGCTTATAAAATGCTTTAGAAGTCAAGTCTGGACACATAAAATCAAAATTTCATAAGCGACATGACACTCAGGGCAATTTCACTGTGGGTTTAAACTGATCAAAAACAGTAGTCCTGTTACATCCTCCACCCCTTCCCTTAGATTAACACCTGAAACAAAAAAAAAACAAACAAAACTGTAGCTTGCTGCACAAGCACTAATGCTGGCTACAGGAAAGCACTGGAGCGTTTGTTCAGAGGTAGACAGGAGAAGAGGATTTCCCTCTTGAACACCAACAAAGCTCCAGATCCCTGAATACAATCCCAATACTCCCTGTAAAGGAACAGAAAGGCAATGGTGATTTAGGTATTGTAATAGCAAGTATTGCACCAGCGGCATAAATGGGACTCCCAGCGACTTGGGCCAGTTGGTGCAGTACTGGCCCCAGTGGCGTGTTATTTCAGGAATGGGCCAAAATGCCTGTGCCCCCAGAGCAATTCAATAACCACTGCCCAACAATGCAGCTCAGAGCAGTACTGTATCCTGTCCTGAGAGGTGTAAAAAGGGATCAGAGGTAGGGCAAGATACCGCTCAGAAAAAAAGAAGAGGGCCTGCACCTGCGACCATAAGCAACAGCTCAGACCTCTTCCATTCTCACAGTATCTGTTAACCACAGTAAGCATTTGTAAACCACATAACGACAAAACTGTCATTTAAAGACCATCAAAACAATTACATCTAAAACCCTCCAGCCCTTGAGTTTTCACAGAGGTTACAAGTCTCAGTTTCACTAAAACTGTTTGAATCTGCTTCTCTTTTTGCCTTTCATTTCATCTCTGAAGAAAAAAAGAAAAGCTAGAGTACAGAGTTACATTTCAGCATGAAAAAGGACCTGTCTGATTAGCCTTATTCAACACATCTGAAATTTGGGATTCAAATTATTATAAATGCTATCCTTCAACAACTCTAAAAAGTTTAATTTCATTAACACTTGGACTTCTTTCTCTAGAAAGCTTTGATTGCTGAAATGCATCAAATAAAGAGGCAATAAAGAGGCCTCATGGTATTAATACATTTTTTGGCCAGAAAGAAATGGTAAATATTTTCAAAGCTATTATCTGTCATGTTGGATCATATGGAGCCTTGGTATTATTAAAGAATTAAAAACAACCTTTGATTTTACTGAGGTTTGGCTAGTTTACAAATACTATGATCTTTATTAAGGATACCAAATAACTTCAGAGAGATGTGCTCTTATCTTGGTTTGGCAAACGTGAAGTGCTTTTAGATCTCTGGTTTGCCTTCCAGCCAAACCTCGCAATGGGTTTTAATGTTGACAACACTGCGAAATCACTCATGCCTAAAATGCAATAACTGCACTTGAAGTAGCCTCATTAAAAAATAGTTTCCACCATATATTTTTTAATCCTTCCTGTTCCACCTTTGAGAACGCAACATGATTTAGGTAGTATAAAAATCTTACATATTACAAAAGTAGGTGGAAAAACTTTAAAGGCTGAATGTCCCAAACATGCAAAATCACATATATCAGCCTCCTGATACTTTATTCCCACTATCTTATCCACTGGGGGTTTAGTGTCCATCACATGATATCATCATGTACACGCAATCTCTCCATTTAGTGAGAGTAGTTTAGTTTACCCTCTACCTGTCCCACAACCCCATTATTCAGCTTCAGCCAAGCTTTGATACAGTAGCATATCTATAACACCTGGGCAATTAATTATTGTGACCCTAAGCACTTCTTGGCAAAGAGCCATGTTATGGCATTCAGCACGATATGGCTCTGTGATTCAATTTACCATGGAAGAAAAGGTACCTAATCCCGAGGATTTGACATGAAAGCTCTTATATAGCCGCTCAGTCATCACCTAGAGGCGACAGCTCTGCCGGTATTGTTAGCAGAACTTCTGAGGAGGGAAGCTTTCTGAATTTTAATGTGTGTTAATCCCTGGCCAAATTCTCAAAACAAGGCTGAAATAAGGGGTCACTTCACCACATTTGACCCCTTCAAAAATAAAAGTTTTTCAAGTGAGCCACGCATCTGTGCATCATACTGGGAAAGATTTACGATATGCCTTGAGTCTCTTCCCTTTCCAGTTTTATAGGGTGTGTAGGCACTACTGCAGGAATGAGAAGGCTGCTATCAACATAAACTCAGAAGCAGCAGCAGAAGCAGCTGAATGAGGCATGCAAATATTTCACATTTGGAGATCCTCAGAAAAGCAGGTCTCTGACCACCGTAAACCAGCACAAAGCACCTCAGAGGGCTAAATTCAAACAGACTTCTTCCAGAGGAATTGCTACAGTATGTTTCTCAGTGTACTGCATTCCAAATCTGGTTTTTTTTGCTCATTAGTGTAATATATAAGCCCACAGTTTAATACCAGAAAATGTATAATACATAATTTGATCCAAGGAACTTCGCCGGTCCCCTTAGTTGTTCCCTGACTCATTGAATTTCTTTCCCAAGTTTAGGTTTTACACTTCACACCACAGTTCACAAAACTTCAGCAGAGTTGCAGTGTGATTTATTTATCTGCTGGCTTTATGGAAACCGTAACTGAAGGTGGTCTGTATGAGTGTTTTAGTAACACGTTACACCTTCCTACCTGAGGGGTGAGATGAACATTGATCAAGGAGGAGCGTTTGATTAACTAGATACCTGCGATGTGCTAGAGAGAAATTTGGCATTAGGAAGGTTGTTCCACTTGAGCATGAGACTCATTCTCACCAGAAAAGCACCTTCAGCGTTTCTTAGATACAAAATGAAAATTCACCTCCTGCTCAAGTTGCTTGTTTGCCTCCAGAAGAGCTCTCCAACTTGACATTTTTTTCTGGAGGGGAGGGAGGGTGTTGAGAGATTTGACTACTGAACAGCGCAGTCATCAGCATCCCAAAAGGCAGGTTCAGGCAATAAATCTAGGATCCCGTTTACCAAATGGCTTCTGGGCACCCTCATCTCAAATGCGCAGATACTAATTTCGACAGGGCAACCTGGCATAGAGAAAAACTCTCAAAATGTCCTTCGCTGAGGGGCTCCTCTTATGAAAGGGGCAAGCCTAGATGAAACCAGAACAAAGATACTGAAAGGGACTGTGTCTTTTTTAACGTAAGGCTGCAAGAGCCTGTCGAAAAACCTGCTGAATTATGTCCCTGCTCTGTGTGCTCACTTTGAATGACTGGACAGCATTGGTTTTGTATTGCCAGACACCATTGTCCTTTCATGCTAATGACATTATAGTCATGACAAAAGGTGGCTATTGTTGCTTACTTTCTAGTAAGAGTATCCACAAGGGGAGATAACGTATGCGCTGAAATCCTCGCCTCTGTGAACAGCAGAGCTCTCCTGGATGCCTACACCTAGACTCCATTTCCCCACAGAAGAGCAATTGTAGGTGAACTGCTACTTTCAGAATCACAGCTGTGCCAGAAAGCCCAAATCAGTCCAGGGATCTCATTAAGCTTTAACACTGTAACAAATGCATGGCAAGAGCCAGCCAGCCTTTGGCCCAAAGATAAAGAGTCTAGAGCAACAGAGGATAATGGAGAAGCAGAGAGGAATGTGAAAGTACTTGCCCGGCACTGCAGAGTGGGTCCAGGGACAAAGTTCAGAACCAAATCTTTTGCAATCCAGTGACTACAAATTTAATGTCAGACCATACAAACAGTTGTGTGGTAGGTCCTGAAAAGACTCTGGCTCACAGAGAATGGCCAAACTTCTTATGAGATGCAGAACTACTACCCCTGTACTAAAGACAGGTTTCCCCAAAAGTCAAATAAACCTCCAGGCTCCTTCTCCTGCCCCCAACCAATATGGGCTCCCACAAGCACGCTTTCCTACTGCATCTGGTTTTGTTTACCATCTGAGCATTTTTTAAAAGTCTCTCCCCAGCCTCTGGAACATACTAGACAATCGTGATACCATAGTGGACTCCTAATAAATCCAGTGGTGATAAATAAATCAGTAGCTGAGACGTTTTCTGTAATGGTTCAAAGATAACATCACAAAGACACATGAAAGAGGCTGGAAATTCATGACAGAGGTAGCAGTGAAATCCTTGCAAATAACAATGGAGAGGAGTAGTACATATCCATAAAATCAAAAGCAACCACTGATATCAGTGTATTCAAGCACCACCACAACACCCCTGAGAATCTCTACATGTATAAGCAAAATTTTCTAATTGCATTTGCTTTGACTGTTTGTGATAAGAACAGTATCATTCTGCTTAATAGGCAAGAATATAGGCTCAGGTTAGTATCAAATGTGATATGGGAGATTTCAGCCTATCCAAACTACTTTATCCACACTAAGAAATTTTAAAACCTTCCTGCAGTTTACCAGACTACAAGGCGGTATTACAGTCACCTAAGGAAATGAATGTATAGCTGAGGGGGAAAATGTTTTATAGTATCTGATAATACCTTAGGCATTGATAGGACATTTTTGTACAGGTTGAAAATGCATTCTTCATTTTCCACTGACAGCTGGTTAAAGGAGGAATGCAGTGAAAAGTCTATAAAAGCTTTAAAAAAAAAACAAACCTGGATGGGTCTGCACTTCTGTTTTTCTCCCGCCCATGCTAATAAGTGATGTGCAGTTGTTAACAGTGTATTTTGGATTCAGTGCCACCTTGGCCTGTAACAACAGCAGGCAACAGACAGTCTACAGCACTTCTTGAACCAGGAAAGAACAGGGTTTTGCATCTCTTTTTAATACAATAGGATAGAAAAATCAGAGGCAACTTCTTACATATTTCTTTTTCTTCAGCTTGTACTTGCACTTCAATCTACACACTGCCACTCCCGCAGGCTGGCTTTGTTCCTTCTCTTCCACTGGAAGATGCTTTCTGTAGGGCAGCATAGCTAGTTTTGGAGTCTGTTCTTATTTCTTTTGGCTCCTCCATGTCCGATACTGCTAATCTTTGATTACCATTTGATACATTTTCCATCCTTGATTTTGCAATATTGTCCTTGCCTCTTTCTTCTCCTACTTTTGTGGCTGCTTCTCCTACATCTCCTTTGGGAGATCGTGTTCTTTCTTATTCTAACATTCCCTGGGGCAGCTCTTTCTGTTTCTAGTGTCCTCTTTTTTCTTCCTCACAACCTGCTCCTACACACTCTTATCTCCTCCTATGATCTCAGCTGCTATTTCAGCCTGATCAGCCACTCTCCATCCAATCCTACATATTTCTCAGCTTCACTAACATCGTCTTCTTGATGTCTCAGTGTCTACTTAATGGCTAAAGCCAGTGACATGACTCTCTTCAGTCCACAATTCTGTCTCAGTGTTAAAGTCCTTGCTTTCCTTCTGTAACTCCATCTCTAACAGCTCCAACCACTCTCTAAACCTTTAAAAAAAAAAGAAATCTGTACTTTTTTTCTCTTTTTTTTTTTTTTTTAGTGTTGCACTTGAGAGCATCTTGTTTCTTTGCATTCACACAAACACAGTTTGGATGCAGGTCCTTCGTAAGGCATCATCTTGCTTCTTGTTTGTGATAACCTAGCAAAAAACAGTTTTACTAATGAAGGATACTGCAAGAGTATCTTCATCAATCTGTCCTTTCTTCCCATCTTTTCCCAGTGTTCCCTTCTTCCTTTGAATCCCTTCAAAAAAGCTTAAAAAATAGACCACACAAATTCAAGTGGCATATGTCCATCAGGGGTTGTCAAGCATGATGGTCCAGGTGTGCTTTCCCAGAAGTGTATAAACTGATGATTGCAGGAAGCTGGAGCATATTTGGAGAATGATTCTTGTACACCTGTGACTGGCTCATATGTTGGACACTGATTACTGGGCTAGTTGGACATTTGCTCAGCTAAAGTCCCTGTGTTACATCCCCACAGTTCTTATGTTCCTATAACTTAATGGGATAACAAATCCTTTATTTTTTTTTGATAACCAATAAATCTTTGAGTCATAGAATGGTTAGAACTAGTTGGAAGGCAACTTAAAGATCACCTAGTTCCAAGCCCCCTGTTATGGGCAGGGACACCTCCCACCAGACCAGATTGCTCAGAGCCCCACCCAACCTGACCTTGAGCACTTCCACAGATGGGGCATCCACAACTTTTTAATATTGTCTATGACCTTTGTCTTTTTCCACCCTTACACAAGCCCTTTCCGTTTCTTTACAAGCGGGACTCACTTTGCAAACTCCTGTGGACTAGGATCCCATCGTATTTACTTGTCTTGAAAACTCCCCAGCGCTTTTATGAGAACACCTAACATTATGATTATTAATAACAAGAAAAATGATATTATGATGAGAGCAGCAGAACTGCTGCTGGCAGAATTATTTGCAATCCTAATTTCACACATACAACATGCTGTCCTGAACCTCTTTCCTCTAGGTAATATCAGCTGGGGTTTTGTTTTGTTTTTCCTTTTCCAATTCTGCTGCAGGCAGTTTACTTTGCAGCTTCCATCCATTAATCTCAAAGTACTTTAATACAGAGGAATTAATTAAGACTCTTACATACAAGAATTAATTAAGACAGTAATAGGCATGTTTTATCATCTCCATGTTGCACATGGGGGAACTGAGGTGAAGAAAGACTTGCCCAATTCTTTTGCAGATCTGGAAACATACTTAGGCATATATCATATCCTCTCAATTTGGTGTATAAGAATATCCTTTCTCTCTTAACTTTGTGAGGCAGATATCCAGTTTACCAAGTAAAATACCATTGACGCGCAGTCCTATTATTCAAAATGGAATCACTTCCCTCAGGCAAATAACTTGGCCAGTCAAATTTCTAAACACATCCTTCTTTCTTATTTCAGACAGAAAGAAGTACACAGCTCGAAAAGCAAACTACTGTAACTACTGTGGGATCTGATAACATTTATACTCTTCTAAAGAATCAACCCAATACCTGAAATCTGTAATCTTATCATCCTCCTTTAACAGACTCTCCCTCTTTCTCAGCATTCACATGTATACTTCTGTTTGATAAAGAAAGAAATATAAGACTAATGACTTATGATTTTTATCTACAGTTCATAAAACCTTTGCACAGCTGACACTGTACTATCATGCTTCTGAAATGCAACACTGCCACCTTTAGATGATGCTAAGTATGACTTTTTCACAAACTGGCAGTATGGAAGAAGCACAGCAGCGATTTGTCTTTTCATCCAGACAAGTCCTGCTAGGAAGCCCAGAAGCACATGCACCTGAGCATAACCTCCGTATTCACCTACTGAAGCACAACTGTTCACTGGGAACAGCAGTCCTTTATTTTCATAAATAAACATTAATAAAGAGCAATCACAGAGCAATCAAAAGAGCAATCCATGCACATTCTTTGAGCATGAGAATCACAGCTTATTCCCCTGCCACTGCACTAGCAACTCACACTGGGCAGAGCACATCAGTTGGGATCTACTCCTGCTCTGCAACCTTCACATAATTTGCCAACTACTCTTGGGTATCCTGGGTCCCCGAGTGAGAGCCGTATGCTGGAAATCTGTATCTGTATGCATGTATTTATATATCCTAGAGACACCGTAGACATTACATATACTGGATGTAGTCAGCATGATATCCCCCAAAAGGGCCCTGCTTGGAAAGAAACCTTTTAGAAAGTATGACCCCAGGTTCTGTTGCAACCCCTCACCGCTATATGAAGAGATGCAGGTCTAATGCATAACCTGTATACACAGGTATATCTCCTTCCATGTCTCCTCCCTGCCAAATTGAGACTGTAAGTCAAATATGTATGTTCCATTATGAAGTTTCTTCTAAACCACAACATTTGACAGGTCCCTCTTACTCTCAACAGAGGTATTTGTTTAAAACTGTACCAGCCTATCACTAAATATTGAAAAAGGTAACAGTTTTAGTATATTCAGTCCTGCTTTAAAAATTTTATTACTATCCAAAATCGGCGTGATGCTGTTTAAACAAGAAAGAACAGTTAATTAAATTTACAGTGTCTATGCTGACATACTACATGTTTTACATTTGGTTTGATCATAATGGGAAAACCTCATCATTTTAAAGCTAAGCCATTTGCATTTGTAATTAGACCCAGTTCTGAAAAAATTTAAAATACTTCTCAAATTAAAGTTTAGGCCTCCGGTATTTTGACTAAAAAATTATTTGTGATATCAGTTCAAATTACACATGTTGGACTGGAGAATATTAAATCAATACAGGCTTGAAAATCAAAGTGGGCATTAATTACTTGAGTTAATTTCTTCAACCTTGTTCTACAATATTACCGAGAAAAGAAAGTAATTAGAAAACACTCTACTCACCCACTGTCATGCCATCCATGTAACGCTTGATGATATCAAAGGAATCTCTTAAATTTCCTTCTGTTATGTCAAATATGATATCTGCCTGGTTGGCTGGATATGTAGGTGTGATGGCACGAAGAAAAATAATTTCTGCCAACAAAAAGTATGATAGAACTTAGTGAGAAGTATTTGGAAACATCACTGAAGAACCTGATAGAATTTGATCCAAAATTACTTGTCCTCAAAGCTGGAGGAGGACACCACCCTACCCTCAGTTTGTCCTTTAAAATGGAAAGAAAGAACATCTGGGTGAAGGGAGGATTTGGATTTATTTTCTCCTCCTGTACCATCCAAGAAGCCCTGAAGCCAGACACAACTACTTTGAGAGTCCAGAAAGACCACTCTTAGAAACCAGTCGGACTTCCAGCAGGTACCTAGAGGATCACACTGAGGATCCATAGGCTGGGCAGCAGAGGGGCGCCAAGCAAGTAAACCCCTGAATTCTGATTCCCTTAGGCAGATACACAAAGTACTGCCATTACAGATTGCAGAGCCTTTTTGAGTATTGGAGAGGGTTTTAGCTTTAAAAAAAAAAAAAAAAGCGAGACAGTTTTTCAAGCCTCTTGCGAGGGAGGTAAGTATTATTATTCTCATATTATCCTTGCTCTGTGGATGATGAAACTAAACCATGGGGCTGTAAGAATTCACTCAAGGCCATGAACTGAATTACAGTTTAGGAACGTCTTCTGGGCTTCGGTAGTACTCTCAGATTACTAGGTCTCATCTCTTTTTATTAAATCATGAGGATGGACTAATGAGGGAACGGTTTGGGAAGAAGGATCCTGGGCCAAATCCTTAGCTCTGCTGCCAGTACACCTGGTGAAGCTAAAGGGGTGTGTATGGCAGCAGAAGTGGCTATGGGGCATTCCTCTGTTCCGTGTGAAGTAGGGCCAGCCAAGGCCTGAAACAAGCCTGACGCGATCTCCAGCAGCTCTATGCGTTTAAGTTATTGCTGGTTAAATTCTTCCTATATGAACAAGACTTGGGATGTCTCTTGCCCTACTTGTATGGCCTGGTGCAGAAGCGAAAAAACAACTTTTTCTTCCGTTTAGAACAACTTTCTGAGGTGGCAAGGCTGAGACTCTGGATGCCTCAGAATCTGGGATTTCAGATCTTTAAAAACCCTTTCAAAATAATTTTTCTTTCTTCTGTCCCCTTCTTCCCTCTCTGGGTCTGTGCCACACAGTAAGTTGCTGAGTGGCAACTTACTCTCCTCCAGAAAAGCAGGGTTGAACGCAGTCATCCGACTTCTGGATGTGAAGGCAATACCTAGTGAAGCTGCCAGAAAATGAATACAAATGCCAAGGAGCAAATATCGGCTCTTGATCTGTAAGTTTATACATGAACTAACCAAAGTGAGGGCGATCCTTACGAAACTGCGGGATCAGAAACTCACAGGTACTGCAGAGGCTGAAGGAGCTAAAGAAATACATGAGTGCCCCTGGGAGTGCAGCATCTGGGGCTGGAAAACTCACTTTGGATGACTGGACAGCCACTCACTTGGGATGCTTTTTGAAAATCTTAGATTAAAAGCTTCCCAGCCAGCCCTTGGCATGTCCCTTCCTTTATTCTACATTTAAAAAAAAAAACACTTTTTTTTTTTTTAATAGGTCAAAAATAGGCAAATCACAGTACTAGACAGTATATTCGATATAACGTATTTCGTGATTAATGTCTACGTGTAGACAAAGGCCATATTTTTGGAAGAAACCACTTGTCAATAGCAAACAACCAACCATAAATAGATGAGGGAAGTATAACAGGTATCTACTTCTTATGGCAAAATCTGAAAAAAAAAAAAGGAAGAAAAATGTCATGTGGCACATGGCTATTATGTGAATAAAAGTGGTAAACAGGAATTCAGACTCAGTATTTCCTTAGACTGGGAAGCTGTGTGAGTTAGAGCTCAGAATGACTTTCTTTGCCCCATAAAATTAAAACTTCTGGATATTGAAGGTTTTAATTAAATGAATACTACACTATAATTTGGAACTATGCAAACATTTTACTGCACTGGTAACTACTCTGGCTTTAGGCAAGGATTTCCGGTAGAGGTTTTATATGTTGTAGTCTATTAATCGGAACAAGGAACAAACCACTTACCTTCAGGTCTTGTAAATTCTCTGAACGTGGGCAGTGAAATGACAGTGTGGGAAATTGTGTGGACCGGATCCAATACACAGTTGACATCATTCGGTCGACAAGACTTAATGCAACGGATTGTGTCTGTCTTTTCAAGTCTGACACTAAGAGAAACGAGAGAGATATGCATATATATATCCTGAAAATTAGTGTTTTCCAACCTGAGGAGCTAGAAACTAATTGGTGTAAGTGCTCATTCTTCACCTCAAAAACATAGACAAAGACAGATGATCAGAACTGCTGGACCACTGAAAAATCTGGCTTGCCTAAAAGCTGCAGTCGAAACCCCTTCAAAGTCAGTTTGTCAAGCCAGGCATGTAAAAATTAGAGAGAACTGTAGTGCATATGATGACACATAAAGTCACTTTCCAAGTACAAACAGGACTAAGACGACTGTTTGGCCCAGATCCTCAGCTGCAGTGCACTGGCATGGGCTCGCCAGCTTCAGAGGAGCTATACTTTTTGTACAAACCTTTTTGTTTTCCATGTGATATCAGTCATATAAAGCAGAAACAATTGTTTCCATTCTGGAACTCTGGCAGGAAATACCCGAAGGAACAACTTACTTTCAAGATTTTCAGTGCAGCAAGTGCCAGAAACGCCTCCCTTATGCCTTTTTTTCACACACCCCCTTTCCATCTAAACTGAGAAAACAGAGAGGAATGGAAACTGGGGGAGGAAAAAAGTTAACCACATTATGTAAAACCTCAAAGATTGAATTCTGAGTTTGGGGAAATGGTAAGGGTCTTTTCATATTCCATCTCAACCAGCTGCTTATTCGTCCTTGAAAGTCTATTAAAAGTTAAATGACTTCTTCTCACCCTTGTCCACTAGAGTGAATTTAAAGTCACTTACAGTTCAAGAACTTCACACAATACCCGGTCTGTGCTCATGAGAGATGAAAGGGCTATGCTGGGACTTACAATGGGACTAAGCCCCACAAATGATCTCAACTTTGACCTGCCCATTTCTTCATATTTCTAAGTGGAAAAAAGAAAAGACTGCAGTGTCAGAGGGGGGGAATTAAGAGATTTAAAGGAAGAAGAATTCACTGAGTAAAAGGGAAATAAAAATGGAAGCTTTACTTTGTCAGATACTTCTAGAAACAAATGGTTCTTGCTCTTTTCAAATTGTGTTACCCAAGTCCACACCTACAAGCCATCCTTTTTCAGATGTTCAAAGGGACTCTATGACTCTATTAATAATAAATACATCAGTAACTTCTTTTTATATGCTACCCACATTTGCTCATCAAAGAAAATAAAGCCAAACATGCTGATATTGTATGAAGCTAAAATAAAGATAAAAGAGAAAACACGAATCAACATTAAGGAAATCAGGCTTCAACAGATGTGAACTGGCATAGTCCAGGGGAAGGCAATGAAGCTAGGTTAATTTACACCAGCTGAGCCTGGCTTGTTATTCCCACTCCAATGGCCAGCAGATACACACCAGGAGAGAACTTTCACTTTGCACCATTATCTGGATACAAAATCTCATTATTTCCTAGACATCTCACAGGGAATAGAATAAGGCTTTCTGCTGAAATGCCTCTTGCTGGTCATTTTAGAACAAATCAATTCTGGATATATAGTCTGACCTAAAATAGCAGATTACATCCCCTTATTTTAAACCTCAGTTGCCAAATTAAGAAAGGATTTCCAGCTAGCTGACTCTTCCGTCTGCGCAACAAGGATCAGCTAAGTTACACTAATTCCACCGCAGCCTGTTTCAAAATACATAACAAATATAATTGAGGCAAAATGTACATAATTTGTCTTTGCTTCCCTCTCTCCATTTTTCCCCCTTCATTGTGTACAGAGGAGTTTAACAGACATTTACATCTATACAGCCATACAAACAAACGCTGCACCTTTCCTCAGGATCCTGCTGAGCTGGGGTCACAACAATCAAGTGAGACTGGGTTTACTTCCAATAACTCGTTTACAAATTCTGAAAAAGTTCTTTAGAAGATTTTCTCTTTGCATTATTTAACATATAAATAATAACAATAGCATCACCTAAAGGTTTCGGGGACACCAATAAACAGTAGCTTGCATAACTCAATTTTGGGACGTTATTACTCATGAAGTACTGATAGAATACATACAGCATCTAAAGTTTTCATAGCTGTATTTACATAATAGAATTTGTATGCAAATTGTGGTGGGAGTGTCTGAAGTGTTCAGTATTGGTCTGCCTTTGTTCCTTCCTGGGAAGAAAAAGAAGCTTTATTCCCTACTTCAGCTGGAACAAAATTTGGCAAATGCAAACATTTCTGAAATTTTCATCCAATACAGCCACTCATTTGTTTAAGATGAAGTCCTAACTAAGATTTATATTCATAATCCTCACTTCCGATTCATTGGAGCAAAAGATTCTGACATGAATTAGGTACCTTACATAGAGGAATGGAGGATCACAATGACCACAAGTGATTTGTGTTAGTTTCTAACTAAAAGTAGTTTCTAGATTGCTCCAGCCTGTAACTATACATGTGACAGATAAACGTTTGTGTTAGCTCTATTTCTTTGCATCATTTCTCTCTCCTCTTATAAATCCGACAGCTTTTTAACTTTTCTTTTTTTTTGTCCATGCGGCTAAACTTGAGTTTGTGCTTTCATTTTCCCCTGCCTAAATATTCATTCTCTGATCTCCTTTCTTTTGATATTCCTGCTAATTGCTTAGCATATCCAAAGTGTAGCTGGTAATACTTTGTTCTCTCATTGCCTCAATGGCACATCTTTAGGTATCTTCTGGAGTCATTCATTTGATAACTAACATCTATTTCAAATCCTGCTATTTGCTATTAATTATGTGCTCTGATCTCAAAATACTTCTTAATTTTATCCTTACACATCATCTTTGCGTTTGATCTTCTGATTAACTGACATTCTCCCTTTTTGCTCAGGTCCTTCTATAATGGGGACCGCAACTGACAAAAGTTTCTTCCTAAGTGCTGAGAACTTCCTTTATTGAAATCTTTCCTTCAAGATTTCCTCCTCTAACAAAAATTACAGCTTTGGAGCTGGTACCACCAGGCTTTTTTTCATGTAAAAGAGAAAAAAACAGTTAAGAAGCAGCTCAGTTGCTCTGATTATTTTGCAAATAATCCTTTCCCGAATATATTATTTTCTTTCTTCCTGGGTCCTGGTGTCACGCCTTTTCATATTCTCTGTTGGATTCAATTAGTAAATTCTTTGGACCAGGAGCCATGATTTCATTTTCATTTGGAAAGAACCATGCACATAAATGATGCTACATAATTACATACATGTTCTTGAAAGTTCAAGCTGCACTGCAGCATTAAAGTTTCTAACAGAGGAGAATCTAAGCTCCGTGTTCTTGAATTAGTTGCTGAATGCAATTAATATGGTAGCATTTTACAATACCGAGGGCCAAATTCTCACGCTCCCTTCTTTTCCTGCCAAAGAAATATATATTAACGCTTGCAAAAATGAAGTTTATTTTTGAATCTTTACCCTGCTTAATTATGGCTGCATAATGAACCGGTAGCCAGAGGGCATTTATATATAAGCATCTTCTGTGGCAGTAAGAAACCCCATTAGCTCAAGTAGCACAGGCTTGTGCTTTCAGCATTTAAAGCTGGGACTCTATCCCCACTGGCAACTTCACGCAGCTTTATAAGTATGTGTCAACAGACTTATTAAACATTGGCATTCCTCGTGAGACTTGAACTCCTGTTAGCCAGCTGGGATAAACTTTGCCTTAGGGAACATGTAACACTCTGGCAGAATGCTGCGATCATGCCCCAATCTAGTCCTGGGCTGATGAGCTTGAGAGCCTGCAGCTTACAGCTAACAGAGTAATTCCTTGTGTTCAGGTGATTAAGGCTTGTGATCTTGGTTTAGAAGGTTCCCAGCTTCTAACCCTGTACCTTGCCTATGCTGTTAGTATTGACAAAGTGAAGCATGGTTTTCACATGTGCATTCACATAGATTATTCCTCATTCATCTATGGACTCATTATTCTGCCTATGTACTGAGCAGCAAAGATATCTGAGCCCAGGATGGTTTAAAAGAACATTAATTTTTAGATCATACCTCTGGGACTGATCTTTTAATATTTATCAATACAAGGACTGAAGAGTAAAAGAAATCCTTTTCCAGCTCACAAAGCCTAACTATTCCAAAGAAATTCCAGTTGTCTGCAATCATTATTGTCTACATTGTTCTTGATCGCATAAAAGTAAAGGAAGAAAGTCACAGAAGTAAAGGAAGAAAGATTTGGATATTTGAATCGTGATGGCTGACTTTTCAGGGCTGCTACAGGTTTGGTTAGGGTTTCTTTGGTGATGGCGGTGGGTAAACTACAGTTAAAAACGTATCAGCTATGATATGAAAGCTGGAGAGTCAAAAATGTTATGAGACCAATTAAATATCTTTTTCAAAAGTTCCCATAGACACATGTCAGAATACATCCTGTGAAACAGAAGGGAGCTCTCCACTACTAGCTGAGTGCTGTTAGGAAGTTTGTTGACGTTTACCTATCATTAGTGGAAATTCCACAGAAAGGAAGACCAATAATCTCTAAAATGAATGTTCTTTAGATAAGATTCTCTTTTGTACCTTCCTTAAAGGTTAGAACTGGCATCTGTGCCTGGTGGAAATCAGTGCTTATTGGCTACAACAGTGCAATGACGACCAGTGCAGCCTGATAATCTGGCTCCACAGTGTCAGTGACTCGTGCTGGGGCATCTCTGAGGTCCTAAGGGCCTCAGTTGTGCCCGTTTAATACATTTTCAGAAAATGTACAGTATTTGCCCCATAAGCGATTAAGCTCTCTAAAGATGTTTCAGTTGAGACAGCTCAAATTAGGTACCTCTTTTGTTTTGAAAATTTAGACCTAAATATTTGCAGCTGTGGATCATCAAATGAGACCAACTCCACTGCTGTGTGAAGTAAATCAATAGCTTTCAGTCCTTAGTACACTCTTGTAATAAGCTCTTTGATACCAGTTTCTGCTTTTTATAATGATGCAGAGTACACATAAGGATCTCCCCAAATCGAGATGTTCAATGATAGAGGAAAGCGGAGAACTGTAATGATGATGGCAAATAAAATGCAAGTGCAGCATGCAACAGATCAACTAAAACTTTATTGAAATTGGGAAGAAAAAAATAGCTACTCTTAGAAGAGAAAAAGTAGCCAATGATGCCTGTAAGTTAGGGATCAAAGCTGTGCAGAGACAAAGATAAAAAGTTTGGCAATAAATGTGTTGACAGTTCCATGGCGGGAAAGTTGCATTTGAATTGTCAGAAGAAGGTCTCTGGGCTCTGTGATTTGCCGCTGCATGACCACAATGCCACTGTGGTTGTTCACTTTTTTTGTGGTGAAAAAACCCTCCTGGTTCCCGCTGATGATGGACAGCAGAATTTTATCCCCAGGGACAGCATTGGAAGGGCCCATGCGGAAAATGTCGGTGGGTACTTGAATGTTGGTAGGAAAAGAGAGGTGATAGTAGGTTATTCTCAGAGGCAGGCTCTGGCACTCCTTATTTTCATTACAAGGCAAGCGCTCACAGCGACTGCAAGAAAAGTGAGAACACAAGACAAGAGGAAGATTAGCGTACATTTAGCAAGCGTGACAGAAGAGCAAGGGCAGTGGGGGTGGGAAAAGATACTTGCATACTGTATCCATTCTTCAGCCTGGCACCTCAGTCATAATGCAAATGGACATTTATTAACTAAGTACAAACTTGTTTGTAGTTGGTGCTTTTGGAGACATGTTGCCCTTTCTTTGCACGCACAGATGGATTGAGTCTGGCACCTCAGTGTGGGTGAGAGTTTATTTGCATTTAGATCAGCTAAGCTCGTCCTAGGGAGAACTAAGTTTTATTCTTTTGTGGTGTTATTCCCCCCAAGTTTTATTCTTTTGTTGATCGGACACATATTAAATGAAGGAAGAGCGTTAGTGAGCTGATGGTGTCCTGCTTGGGACGTCTGGCTGGATTTTAAGACTGAGCAAAGTACTCTGAAAACCACAAATGTACAAGGAGCTGGTCTTTTTGAGAGAGAAGAGGCACTCTAGACACTACACCAGGTATGTTCATCATCTGACAGCATACAGAGGAATGTAAAGCTTATTTCCAATAATGCCTATATGTTAAGGTTTATTTGCTTTGAACACAGAGATTATTCCTCCTGATGTGGCACAGCAGTTCTCTGTGCTACCAGAAGAACCAACCTGAGCCAGACAAATCCTGCTGTGAACAGAAGCACTGAACAGAAGATCCAATGGCCTGATGCCTTCAGCACACGCCCTACACATTCAGTCCACTCTGATGCAGCCTTGAGTCACAAGATTGATGCTGGTGAGTGAGAAAGTTGCTCTCTGCTGTTTCCTTCCCTTATCACTAGGCACTGCATTACAGCATCAAATCCAGAGAACTAGGAAGAGATCATTCATACAGGCTGAAAGTGAATCATCAGCGTCAACACTAGAAATCATGATCTGCACAGAGTGAGCAAGCTCCTCACCTTCTGTTACTGAGAGAAGTGAAGTTTGTCCAGTAAAACAGTGCAGAGACAGGTATAAGCATTGAAGTCACTGCTATTAAAGCGCGCTGTAGTTTACCAGCACATTAATGAAGATCTGACACATCATGATACTTAGTGGGTTTGTCAAGTGTTTAAAGGATTTCATACAAGGAAAGCTGGTAAGAATTTCAGATTAAAGATATGCCCAAATCACCACATTCAATTTGGTATCTGAACATCCTCTAAAACAGGTGTGTGGAAGTAGAAATAGACATGATACTCTCAGCTGGATCTTGACTTTGTATAGTTTAGGGATGATTGGATTGTGCATTTAGCTCCAAACTTGCCTTGTGCACAATTAGAAATTGCTTAAATTATGTACAAGAGTCTTTACACTCAAACCCAATGTTCAGTCCATGGGCTGAGATTTTGGAACCTAAACTATTTATTCGTTTCTTTGCTAAGAAATGCTCCAGCATGAAAGCACGGTTTGATTCTTAATACCTAAGTATTAAGATTAAGTATTTAAGTGCCCGTTTCATTTATTTTATTTTGACAAATAAAACTGAGCTCCTATCAGGAATATCTGGTATCAACAGAACTCTGACTTATGAGCAAAACCCGCTTTGTTGCCAGTGCATAGTGACCTGAATTCCAGGAACTTCTCATTATATGCAAAATAAGCATTTTCAAAAAGAGTAGTTAAAAACACCCTCAGTTCTTCAGTTAATGTGTTCTATGTTTTCTTTTAATACCACTTGCAAACAAAAGTACAAAGCAATTCTTTGAAGACTTAAATGCGTTCTGAGTTTTATTCATGTGCATAAAGAGCATGCACAAGTCTTCACAGGATGGCCAGCTAATTAGGTGTGGATACTCTTGGAATATTTTCAGCTATAGTGAGTTCTGCATTCTCTTCTGAAATGTCATCAATAACCCCTCTAAAAAGAATTACTTGGGTTTGTTGAAAACATGAGGCTACTTGGTTTTGCTGAAATCATGAAGCAAGTCAAGGCAGTAAATTTCTTAATTGGGAATTTTTTTTTCCATGTAAATCTTTTTGGAAGCACATACATGCTCATGAGCACTTATACGCTCCTAAAGATGCCCTGATTTATTCTTTTATAAAAGTAAAATACATTTTATAATAATAGCCAGATGTTTTTAGAGAACAAAAAGCCAAAGCTCCCAGCTTCCTAAGATTTGAAAAAGGACATTCTGCTGATTCAGAAAGTTATTTGTGGAGACAGGTGTGCATGCGGCTAGGAGCTAGAATTATTCAAAATTCATCATCTTTTAACTTATTCTTTGGTGGTGCACACTTCATGCTGCACACTTTACTATAGCTTTAGTTAATATGCACTAATTGTTCCATCAAATAACCACAAAGGAGAGATAGCAAATATTATTGCTTTCAAGAACCAGAATTCATTCTGGGGTCATGCACCACAAAGGCAATAAGCAACGAGCTTTTAAATCCCAGTGTACTCACTAGACCTTATTTAAATGCTTCCCTTTGGTGGGCAGCAGAAAATCATAGAGCGAGGGAATCCAACAATCTACTGCTAGTGAGTGATCAGCCCAAGACTGGTGCTGCTCCAGCTTGGTGGAATCTCATGAAGGATGAGATGGCCGCATGGTTACTGTGCCCTGCCACCATGCCATGTTCCTATGGGAGACCCAGATGGAGAAGGGGAGTGCTGAAGAGGCAATGAGATGCTACCAGAGATACCCAGCCCACACCCCAAGTAAAACATACACTACTTTGCAGTGAGGCAGTTTTACAAACATCTTTGCAAACTTCTAAAATTAGACACATGGGCTAGAAAAAGAAGCATACACTGCTGCTAAGTGCTTATTCCTGAATTTGTTCCTGATTATTTTAGCTCTCTTAGGTAGTGACTGAAATACTGGTTTCAAATAATTACTTATAGTTTGAATTCAACGCACCAAATCCTGGTTACCCATAAAGGAAAAGAACACACCAAAACTAGAGCAATTCTATTTTAGATAACAAATACAACATTTCCTAACAGAGAAATGAGGAGAACATATCTTCTGTCCTCCCTCCTGTTAATTTCTGAGCCTGTTTTTTATTCCATTGTGCCCACAGGATTTGAGTGGTATACAACAATTCCTCATTCACCAAAGGGAAAAGAACTTTTTATTAGCAGGATTTATGACTTTGTAATTTACTTGATACAGGGAAACCATCTCAACACGCTGAACAGCTAACCAAGTATTATTACTGAACTCTAATCTACACATCTCTGAAATTTGATCCTATAGGTTTCCAGAGCTGTGACAATCTTCTGAATCTCCTAAAATATACTCCACTATAAAGGCATTTGCTCATGCTATCATTGGTGTGCATTTCTTTTCAGCAGGCTGCACCACACCCTGAGGCCCAGATGAGACACCATGGATCTCTACATTTACATTAGCAAAGCAGCTGTGTAGGGAAGGTGTTTTTTGTCTTAAACAGATCAGACTTAAAGGGAATGAAACCAAGGGATATTTGGTTTTCAATAGATACTTCTTAACTATAAGATAATCTGAAGTCCCATTTCAAGGCTTAGGTGAGAAATACAGCATACAGCAGTACAGTAGACATGATGGAAAAATACTCTGCATGTTCCTTCTGTCTGCAGCTGGAAAGTTTCAATAAGTTTTCAAGCTAAAAGAGACAGATCCATCTTCATTTTGCCCTCAGCACTGAGCCTTTATGTCCTATCCTTGTCTCCTTCATCTGTCTTTCCCAACCTGGTTATGTCTTCCTATCCCCTTTCCTTGCCTACTGCCCTTCCTCCTCACTCAAACATTTGGCATCAGAACTGCCTACTCAGACAGTGCCAATGCTCCTCTTCTTGCTCCATCTTTTCCTGGGTAACACTTGGTTCTCTCAGCTTCTGCCTCACTGCCATAGTCCCAAAGCCCCTTCCCTCAGTATCTTTGTGCAGCCATCACAAATTTTTTGTTGCTCCAATGGTCTTCATCCAAATCTGGCATCAATCACCCTTAACCATAAGCTCCTGACTCCCATGGCTGGTTTCCCCCTTGTCTCTACATTATTTTGCCCAATTTTGCTTTCTACCTCTCAAGCATCTCCCATATTCATTCTCCCCACTTGGTCATACCTTCAGATTCTTCCTTCCCTACATTCAGCCTCCTTATCCCTAAGTATGCCGTTCCTTCTTATCGAGTTGGCTCTTCTCTCACCTGTGCTAGAAACACCATTCTTGTCCATGGCGTCTGGGTGGTCCTTAAAATCACAGAAGAAACACAGAAGGCTCTGGGGTTGTCAGGGCCAGCAGAAACTGGCCCAGGACAAACTGAAGCTGACGCTTATGGGGAAGATCGGGCTTCTTTCCTGTGGCTATACATGGGGGCAGGCCCAAACAGGCTGTGGAGTTGGTACCTGCACATTTTAGACTGCTTTAAAGAGCTGGAAGAAGCTCAGGTCTGTGCAGGTCAGGATTGCTTGTTGCTAAAAAAGACCTCTCTACTGATAGGAAGAATTAAATTGCACTGAGGAAGATAGTCAAACACAGATTGCCATTGAGGCTATGAAATCCTTGTTCAAGGACTTGAAGAAGAAGTTAAACAAACATCTCTCAGAAATACTCCACATACTCGATTCTCTTTTGGCATACAGGGTTGGATTAACATTATCCATCAAGGTCCTCATTTCCTGCAGTTTATGAGAAAAGACTAAATGCAATTTTACAAACTTTACAACTTCAGATGTTTCAGAGGTTTTTGGAAAGGATGACAAAAAGTAATCTCCTAAGAAATTTCAGATTTCTACTGCAAAACACAACAGAAAGCTGTTAAAAGAAAAAAAAATATCATCAAAATGCCTTAAGCACATACTTGGAAATGAGTGAACTGCTTAGGCTGAAATTTGCCAAAACTTGAGCCTGAGTCAGACACCTGGCATATAAAATTTCAGCCGTTGGTTATGTTCTGGCAAAATTCTCATTCTTATAATGAGAAGTGACAGGCAATCTTAATAATACACAGACCTGTCTAGTATACAAAAATATTTCCCAGTCTGGCTCAATGCAGCACACACTTCTGACACACCACCATAATCGCTTCTTTATCTTTTCTACTATTTTTCTTGGCTTAAATATTACAAATGTTTGACTTCAATGTCACATAAAGAGAATTTAATTGTTATGCAATTTGAAAACAAAAAGTGTTTGGCAAGGCAGTACAGCAAGTTAAGTCCTATTGTGAGTAGCAGTAGATCTTAATTATCCTTGGAAAAATCCCAAGCCTATAGGCTGATCAAGTTTTTAAAAAATGCAGAATTTAAGCAAAAGAGGTAAAACCTTCAATAAAATTGTTACTGTTAAGAATCGGACCACATCAGGCACTTTGCTGGTCTTTGGGGAAGGTTACACAGGCTGTTCACTCCTGAAGCTCAGAGTGTCTATACAACATCCTGAGCTTTCAGCCTGTAGCATGGGATGATCCTGTGATTACTTCACCTGATGACAATCACCACTGCAACTGCCACGCAAAAATGTCTCCTTCAAAGGTACTGGCTAAGGAAGTTTCTGGGTCACTGAGGGCTGTTGTCTGTACGTAAGGCTTTTAAGGAAAAAGAAGAATGTACAAACGTGGATTTTCAGGACTGAGGCCTATTAAATTATAGCTGTTCCAAAGAAAATATTGGAGAATAGCATAAAAAAATCCCATGAGTTGCCAACTTGATGAGAACAGAAAATGTGTTGTCTTTCTTATGATGTGCCAAGTTGGTGAAACTGGAATGTGTTTTGAATAAGAAGGAGAGGAAAACGGTATCTGTAATAGATACGATGTTATGAGAAGCCAACTGTTTTGATTTTAGAGTCCTGGCACAAGGCTGGGTGAAAGAGTGATTTAATGTCATTATCATGCAAAAGCTAATGAAGATATGCTAGCTATCAGCTCTGTTGGGTTGTATATGCCAAAAATAAGTGATTCAAGAATATGCAAATTAGTTTGGATGTTAAAAGGCTGCTAAAGAATTGTCTTATAAAACTGTTCCCCAATGGCCACAAGGTAACCCAACACATAAGCCTCTATTCTGGCATACTGGTATAATACTTGTATACTGGCTAAGCATGAGAGTACCTAACTCCCTATTGAACTAACTTGGACTTTTTAAAATAAAGACAATAAACTCATATTCTCTGTTTTATGCAAACACATTTTCAACAATAAATTTAGTAACTGTCTGTAGCTGTTGAGAGGGGAAAACCTAATAAATCCAACAAGATAATAACTCAAGGAATTAAAATAATTAGAACTTCACTGAGCAGCTACAGGATTTGTGTCTGACTCATAGCCTAATTATAGCCCTAGCACATCAGAAGAATCTCTCCTTGTGAGTCTGTTCGAGTTGGGAAGAGTAAGCCATTACAGGGCCCCAACAACTCAGACACAGAAAAACAATTCTACTGCATCCCCAAAAGATCCCTTACAACTCAAATAGCCACTAATTTCAACACATGCATAAAAATATATATAAGAAAGAATATGAAATGGAATGTGTGTGTGTAATGCATATTTTATAAACTGAACTTTGCAACTCAGGTATGTCCAGAAGAGTATAAATCTAATTGTTCTTAGTATCCCATTGCAAATGACATTTTTGAAGCAGGATACAAATGAACCCACAATATTACAAATAAAGAAAACATCTGTATCACAAGACACTGCTTGTTTATTGATGTGACAAATATAATTTAAAACATAATGACACTTCTCAGAATAAAAGCATATTATATAAGTATCTAGTTTTATACTGTGAACTCCCTCTACAGCATTCTGATCAAAATACATCTCCTGTGCCACTTACATGACATTTCACAGCTTAAGGTTTAAATGGGAACTAACTAATCCCCACAAAGTCCCCCTGATGAAGATCAGCATTAGCTTCATTCTATAGAGGAGGCACAGAGTACTCAATGTTATCTAAAAGATGGCGGGCGTAGGAAAAATGACTGTGAAAATCAATAGCAGGCTGATGACAAATGTGATCCATCAGCTTTCCTCCCCAGTTGGTGGAGCATACACCTACCTGGTTATGGGGCACATGGCGGGGGACCGTGGAGCAGCCTTTGGAAGAATTGCTAGAGTACTGGGTGGCCATAAAGCCACTGGGCGGGAGAAAAAGCAGTCATCCGTGTCAGCCATAAACTCTACCTACGTGACTGAAATTTTGCAACAACTTCTCCAGTTTGCTAGCACCATTTGATGGGTATACGTGATCTGCCAGCTGCCCCTCTCCCATACTGTATTTCCAACACCACAATGCACAGACTTTCTCTGAAATAGGTTGAGACACAACTACGGGCAGCAGCTACTGCATCACCCTGGCCAGGATTCTAAGCTTTTTTAACAGAGGTGGAACTGGGGAAGGCATTCTAAGATGTAAGACATTCTTGCAATGCTTTGCAACAGCACTGGTAGGACTTCAGAGAGGAAAGTAAAAATAATTTCTGCATTGGAGTATAAAAGTAAAGAAAGACTATGTGTGAAAGGAAGTAAAAGTCAGAATTTTCAAGTTGAACATAACCCTCCTAACAGGCTGCCTGCAAGGTAGCCTGAGAGAGAACATCAGCTCTAGAGATGATTACAATGCAAATCACCGACACACTGCATTTTTTAAAGGGAATACTTAAAACAGGAACTTGAGAAAGGGCCTAGACCTGTGTGTGCAAAATATAAGGTAGGTCTACCAAGAAAGTACATTTGCCAGAATCCATTATGGATTTTCAGTGTCAGTAGTGGCATGACAAAGGAGATCATGTCACCAAAAAACTGTTTAACCTTGAAAAAGAAAGTACTTACGTATCTCCCGACTTGCGGTAATTTTCTGGACATTCCAAAGACAGACAGCGAAAGCCCCCCTGGATGTTAAAGCAGGTCTCATTGAAAGAACAGTTATGGCTTTCTGCAACACACTCATCAATATCTGCCAAATGGAAAAAGGCGAGTGGATTAAACATGTGCCTTTCCTCTACTTGCAGGTGCCAGATAATAAAAATATCATATTAGGTACTACAGAATGTGGGATGCAATTAAACATTATTACAGGATCAGAATGGGAAAGCAGGAGAACAAAAAATGAAGAAAACTAACCCAAACAACAGGCAAGAATTGGAAAAGGAAGAGCAGCACTGCCACTAAGTGGACAAGATCTAAATACCTGCTGAAATGTTTATAGCATGATATTTCCTTTTAATGGCTAAACTAACTCCTTCAACTTCATAGTGGGAATCTTCTTCTTCAGAATTTGGTAGAATTCTTTAATAATGTTATAAAAAGTCTTCTCTACTGCATTCTACAGTTTATATGAGAAATTTCCTGTACATTTATTACAAAATACTGGTTTCTTCAAATTTCAAGCTGATGTTTACTGTTTTACCTATATTGTTATAGGAAGGGCATATTTTTAAACATAAAACTTCACTAAATTTTTTTACACGTCCACAATACAGTCAGTCAGGTCTCCTTGCAGCTATTGAACTCACCTTGGCAGTTGCGGGCATTGGGTGCCAACCTGTAACCAGTGGAGGGACAAGTACACTGAAAGCTCCCAGGAATATTAATACATCGAAAGGAACAGATATGCCCTCCAGTAGGTAAAGCACATTCATCAATATCTGCAGGAAGAAAACACCACTGATTTACTATGTGTTCATGACATTCAACCAAGTGTACCTGTACGGTGTTCCCACTGTGAGATTCTAACACAATTTCACTATTCTAATTGCTGGGCAAGAAAACAGCTCATCAGAGAAGGGTGGCTCTAGTCAATAAAGGCTGCCAGGAATATATGGAGGTGTAGAAAATGAAAAGCAATAGCCCAAGAGATCAAGTAATTGGATAAGAGCAAGCACTTTACAGTGACATGTATTGTAGTACTTTACAAAAAGGAGGGAGAGGAATAGTTTTACCCCCATTCTAACAAAAAGGAAAGTGAGATCATAGAATGGTTAGAGTTGGAAGGGACCTTAAAGATCATCAAGTTCCAATCCCCCTGCCATGGGCAGGGACACCTCCCACTAGAGCAGGTTGCTCAAAGCCCCATCCAGCCTGGCCTTCAACACTCCCAGGCACGGGGCATCCACAGCTGCTCTGGGCAACCTGTTCCAGTGCCTGATCCACATTCAGAGGAAAGAATTTCTTCCTAATATCCAATCTAAATCTCCCCTCTTCCAATTTAAAACTGTTACCCCTTGTCCTATTACTACACTTCTTGACAAAGGTCCCTCTCCAGCTCTCCTGTAGGCTCCCTTCAGATACTGGGAGGCTGCTAGAAGGTCTCCCTGGAGCCTTCTCTTCTCCAGTCTGAACAGCTCCAGCTCTCTCAGCCTGTCTTCATAGGAGAGGTGCTCCATCCCTCTGATTATCTTTGTGGCCCTCTGATGGATCTGTTCCAACATGTCCATGTCCCTTCTATGTTGAGGACTCCAGAGCTGGACACAATACTCCAGGTGGGGTCTCACAAGTGCAAAGTAGAGGGGGAAAATCATCTCCCACGACCTGCTGGCCACACTTCCTTTTGATGCCTCCCAGGATATAGTTGGCTTTCTGGGCTGCCAGTGCACACTGCTGGCTCATGTTGAGCTTCTCACCCATGAACACTCTCAAGTCTTTCTCCTCAGGACTGCTCTCCAGTCATTCTCTGCCCAATCTGCATTTGTGCCTGGGATTGTTACATCCCAGGTGAATGTAGGTGAGGTGTTCTGTCTAAGGTCCTAACATCTAGTAAGTCCTCATGACCTAAGTCCAAATTCAGAGTCTTGTCTACAAAGTCACACCCACATCCTCCTTATATTCGAGGATAACCTGCTTATACATTAGTTCAGAATCAGCCACAAAAAGAAGATATATAAAATACTACCTAGAAATATCATATCTTACATATGTAACATATAAACATGTATGTACTTTCACTTGATGAAGACTAGTAATTCTGTTAATTCCTCAGGAAAATAAAAAACAAATAACATTATTTCTGGCAAGTTATCTAATTATGCCAAGCTGTAATTCAGTGTAAACAGCAAAACTGACCCTATAGAAGCAGAGTTATTTCTAGACTAAGACACGGGTGGGAGACCTCCATTAAACATAGCTTCAGTTTCACAGGAAAATACCAAGGAGAATCAAATGTTAAAAAGGAAACAATTACAGGCACAGGGAACTGTTGATGTATGTGGTGGTGAGAATAAGAAATGCTCACTCACCCTCCATCTGCAAATTTATAATGCTTACCTTCACATGAAATTCCATCTACGTCACTAAGTTGAAAGCCACGGCGGCAGTAACACTGATAGGAACCGTACACATTGGCACACTCTTGACTACAGGGACTGCTCTCACACTCATTTAAATCTGAAACGCAGAATTATATACCTGAACCCCAAATTTCTTGCTATATTCATCACTTCTATTACAGGACTAAGGCAAAAGTCTGGAAGACAATTTTTGTTTAAAAAAAGACGGTACACATGTCACTGAGTAAGCTGGAAACAGGGGGCTTTGGGTGTATTACATTCAACAAGGTCTGGCAGTACAGGTTAATCTGCCCTGTGCTATTATTTCCCACTGTCCTTCAAAGCATATGACTTGGAGGAAGTCTTTAGGACCACACTTGCATTTTTGTATCTGGATAACAGCAAGGTTGATTTTGTAGGTCTTGAATCTGATCTAGCTCAATCATCCTTCAAAACACAGTAAATGCAGACCCATACACTTCTGCATGATCCCACCAAAGGGCAATATATTGGAACTATGGACTACCATGGTCTTGATTAACCATAACAGCATTCATGTAATCAGAGAGACCACCGTGGATTGATTTCCCATGCTACTCCAGTGTAGTCTTACAAGCTAAAATCAAACAGAAATAGCTAAACAGCAATAACCTGTATCTCATGTTATATGACCACAGTACATAACAACCATACCTTCACATGACCTGCCATCAGTTGAAAGTTTGAATCCCATGGTACATGTGCAATAATAGGAACCAGGAGTATTCTCACATTTGTGAGCACAAAGGCGGCCGGGATAGCGTCTGCATTCATTGATATCTGCAATGATAAATATATACAGAGGTCTATGCATTGGTTGGCTACAGTGCAGTAGTAGTCTGGACAAGAACGTGGTCACATAAGTTTAATTTTTATTTTCCAAATCTAATTTTCCTGCTAGAGGGGGAAGGACTTGCTCAAAATGCTCATTTGGAAGCACCCCATGCATAACTGAATTAGATCTGTAAAGAAGAAAGTTACTTTGATCTTCCAAAGGAATGTTCTGCTGTAGGTGCATATAAAAATATCACAGAAAACAATTACACACACTTTCATAATCTTACCTTTTAACAGGATAACAGATAACATGTTGACAATACTAATACAGCTTCCTTTGAAGTACCACCAGCTCTTTAATACGGTATTAGATTTATACAAATAACACAGTAGTCAATGTTACATTCAGATGAAAGAGGTTATGAAGAGAGCAATAATGTTATTTACACAGGCTCATTTTTTTTAAAATGCCATGGCTGCATGCACTTAAGTCGATAGGTGCAACTTACCGATACAGGTTCTACTGATGACATCAAAAGAATAGCCAGATTTGCACTCACAACGGTAATTGCCTGGGGCATTTATACAAACATGTCCTTCTCCACAAGGCTGATTGGAGGATGAGCACTCATCCACGTCTAAAAAATGGAGAGAAAAAGGAGACAAATGATTGAAAGTACACTTCCGAGAACGCAAGTTGAGAGAAGAGCAACATGCTAACATATTTCTATGACCCCTAGTAGTTATAAAGTGTTTTGAAACAGAAAGCAATATCTTGATCTAGTTCTCAGCTTCTCATCAGGGAATCAGAGTCTTTGGAGAAAATCAGCTGCAAAGTTCATGGATCAGATCTTCAGCTAGAGTAAGATGCCATAACCCCATAGGCAGTAGTGCTTTGATAAGCCATTTACAAAAATCAAAAACACATGCAAAAAAAAGGTCTCCTTGAAAAAGCCAAGCTAGTTAAAAGCCAGCCAAAGGCACACATGCCTTTCAATGTTACTTGAATGGCTTCTGAGGGACATTAAGTGGGCCTTGTGTTATTGGGGAGACTTGAGACCACAGTATTGTATTATTCCAATACAATGATACAGTCACAGACAATGCTATTTTTGTGGCGTGATTATAGTTTCTCCTCTTCTCAGAATACAGGATTTCCTGAGTTATATGAAGGACAGAGAATACATCCTTGTCATTCCTCACTACTTGGGACTGCCATGAGGGAAAGAGCAGCAACAAGAATTGACTGTGGGAAAGAGAAAAACTCAAAGTGCAAGAAATTGGTATATGTAAACAATAGATGTGATCTATTTTCTTCAAACTTTTTTTTTTTTTCTCCCAAACTGTTACTTACCTACGCATCTTGTTCCATCTTCATTGAGATGATAACCTCGGCCACAGCTGGGTGAGATTCGCTGGCAGGTATAGGAACCATCAGTGTTAATACATATCTGTCCAGCTGGGCATGGCATATTAGTACTCAGGCATTCATTGATATCTGCAAGGGCACAAGAAGTCAGTGTAACCATCTGCTGCCTGAAGATGTTTAAGGTAAAATACTTTCCTTCTGTAATCCTCAGAGGATTACATCGCGTCATAATCTTTCAGAGTTTGAAATGCTCTGCCCATGGAAGGATACAACTATTGTGTCATTTAGCTTCATCAATATGTTTTCAGAGTAAAGATCGGGAGAGGCATGAGTGGCCCATATCCCACTGAAAAGCAGAGGAAATCAGGTGTAGAACTTGCATTTATATAAAAGATTTTAAAATTCTTCCTTTAAACCTATGAAGAGACGATCAACAATTCAGTTCACCAGCTCAAGCAGTTACACTGCAGTCTGTGGGTTGTGGCTCACAGTGAATGAGCTAATTTGGTAGTACATGCTCATAGAGATAGTAGTTGACTCCATTTTTACAGAGAGATAAAATAGTTCTCACAGGTATTTGCCTTGAACACTTTACCTTGTCTTACAGTAAGTTGTCCGTGTAAACACATAAGAATTCAAATTATATATTCACAAGACTATGCAGCCCTCTGCCAACCACCAAACACATGCCCAATTTTTTACAAAGTGGACATCATATCACTTTGTGACAAAGATATCCTTTGCTTGTTAAGAACGCTCTGTAAAGTAAAATCTCGGGAAACGTAATGAGATGAGACTAAGTTGTATTAGAGTATAATCTGGTACAGCGTATCTAGACAAGAAGGTAAGGAACTTGCTGTTATGCAAGGTTATAATTTTCTATTAACTTGGGGAGTCTCAGAGTTGGGAATCAGCAGCTACAGGAGGTACTGAGGCAGCTTTTGCTACCTGAAAATGTTAATGTAACTAGGATCTGACAGTTTGCAGGAGCAGCACTGTTTGAGTGTATGAGCATGCATCCCAGAGCTTTCAGTGAAGTCCAGCTTCACTTCAGTATTTCTCTGGCTAAAATTCTCCCAACTGCTTCACTGGGATACTATTACCATTTTACACAGTGGTACTGTTAACTCTTGAAGAGCTACTGCTTTCCAGTTGCTGTGGTATTAAGTACAGCATCCAGCTTGCAAAATGTTGACTGCTTGAAGATGGGAAAGGGGACACAGTATAACAAGAAACATTTCTAGAGTGTAGTATTTTCAACGTACAAAAGCACTGGAAAGACAGGAAATTTTTCACAGTGTTTTCTTCAAAACCGCACAGAGCAGCATTTTGTTCACAGTGTGTAAAATCAGTCTGTGACACTGTTTTGGTAAATACTTTGTGCAAATGCATTTTAGGGGACATAACTATTGCCGCTGCAAATTGATGGAGCTTTACTAATGTCGGTGAAGGCACGCTACCTGCTAGCTGCCATGGACCTGATGCTGGCTATGGCAAATACATGTCTTCAAAGGGTTTGTTGTGCACAAGCACTGCCCCCCCTCATTTTAAAGGCTGCAATTTTGCTTTCAGTCTCAAGTGTTTCCAGTGTCAGATTTCGGCACTACAGGGTATGATATGGTCAGGAGAATGAGGGGTTGACAATGAGCTAGACTTGGCAGCTGCTGCCGTTCAGCCAGTTCCACAAGTCCAAGACACGCTATGCCGATGGGGAAATTCAAAGTTAAGTCGAGACTTGAAAACACTACTCAAGGGAATAACTGATAGATTTGTAGGTCACATTAGACAATTCCATTTAGAGTCTGCTGGAAACCAGTAATTGTAACATATTTATATAAGGGTTATAATTCTGTTTTGTAGGAGTCTTGGTAACAAGGCATTAGCCCAACACGACTGTAATCAGCCTTTAAAATAAAACTATTCTCCACGGTGTGTTATAACTGGCCCATGATTCTCACACATAGTAAGATTCTTGATAAACTGTACCTAATGGGGGGACAGGTCAGGAAAGACCTACATACCTGCAAATCCACGTATACCAACATCAACAAAGTGTGTTACAGAGGATGTCATACATTACAGCATTTTATATTAAGCTTTTGATAAAACCTTTTGGAAAGAGTGAGATAAAGCATATCACAATTTTTTTGTTTGTTTCAGATAAAATGCCCAAAGACCTAGGGGAAATGTTCAAATGCAACTAAGTGCCTTAGGTTACCAAATCTCATTAAAAATAGAGATCTAGTATTTAAGTGTTTTATTTAAATGGTTATCATCTGTAAATCTTACCTGTGGGACCAAGCCTACCTTTAAAGTGCACAAGAAACACAGAGCAGAACAATGCATACATGCATGAAGAACGACTTGAGAAACTCAGAACTCACCCAGTGAAACTAGAACTTATCTCATAGGCAACACTTAAGTATTAATTGAAATAAGAATACGTCTTACCAATACAGTTGCCTAGCGCATCTTGTATAAACCCATTCATGCACTGTAGCTTGGGTCGGCAACGGAAAGATCCTGGAGTATTCTGACAGATAAAATCGGGGGGGCAGTTATGAGTACCAGTCTCACATTCATCAATATCTGTACATCACAAAAAAAAAAAAAAAAAAAANGAATTTGACAGAAGCTTTTATATCGCATTTAAGACATAGTTAAAAATGTCAGACACATTAATCCTCAGCATACCTTCATACAAATCAACGCAATGACCCAGGATCAACCTGGCTTACCACCTCAAACAGAATTTCAGTAAAAACAAGTAGAATAAGTTACAGGGTTTTTTATTATTTCATTATTAACATTATATATAGGGGGGCATGTGTTTATTGTGCTTTACAAGTTTAATTCTCACAACTAAATGATTCAGAATTATAGAGCACTTCAAGCATCATGTTCAGCCTTGATTCGGCAGTGTGCCTGTACATGGGCCCCGCTTTGAAGTCAGGAACATTTTATTATGTGTCCAAGTGCAATTTTAATTTTAACCTTAGATCCAATGCAGACATTGTTCATTTCTTTCGTAAGTGAATTAATTGGCCTTGATTCTCATCCATATTACAGCTCCCAATATCCTTGCATTATTGTGCTTTAAAAAGCACACAAGTATGATTTCTGCTCACTTTAATATTCCGTTCCAGTTCAGAATACACAATAACTATTTGTGAATAAATTACAGTTCAGATAAAGCAGAGAAGGGCTAATGAGGCTTCATTCATCAACATAACCCTGTCCACATAAAAGCAACCGAAATTTAATGTTTGCCACCTTGCAATGGGATGAAATCTCCTAAAGAAACTTTCTAGCAATAGGATGCCTCAGCTTTCCCATTTATGCAGCTGACACAACAGCAGATGCAATTGCTTACCCTTAGAACTTTGTGAGACTTAAATAATGATTGTGGAGCCCATCTAAAGTTAAGGATGTTAAAGTTAATACTGAATTGGGTTCAGCAGGATTCTACATGTTGCACAACACAGTCATTTTACTTGGCATTTGAAAATCATAAATGAAGAGTATTAATTTTCTATTTTCATCACTGTTAACATTAATAATTAACATTATTAACATATCCCATCCAGATATGAAATTTTTAACATTAATGGCATGCATAATTTATTGTCTGTATTCCTTTTTCTCCAAGAGAAAGATTGTTAATACTCGCTGGTAAGCTATTTGTTGGCTAAATCTGATGTCACTCAAATCAGCAGAAATTTTACTTCAAAGGAATCAGTTAGATCATGATACTTTGAAAAACATTGTCTGCATGTTCTGGAGCTTTTGTGTTGGAGTTTGCTCATCGGCTTTTTTATTCAATCTATTATTCATCCCTGACCAGTTCCTACAATAAAATCTTATGCAGAATTTTGGTTAAATTACTTAGTGGAATGAAATTAATCTGTTTATAAAAAACTCTAAGCTCTGCGGGAACACTTTCTCATAGTGGAAACTCATTCCACATCAAATGGAGTTTGCTGCTAATTTATATCTCTGTGAAGGTAGCATGTCAGGTGAAGTTATGGGTGCATGTAACAGCATACTGTGAGCTAGATGCAATATGAATTTCTTTAGTAAAAAAAACACTATTAACCTTGTGTTCAAATATAGGTGGTCAAGAACAGTAATTTTAACTGTTCTTCATATTTAGATCCTTAAGAACATTGTAATTAAGAAATTAATTCCACTGCAACAAATTCAAATCTCTTGAGGACACAAGCTTACTTTGCTTAAATGACGCACCTCCCTTAGCATTTTCAAATTGTATCACTGGGTCACCCCACTTCCAACACTTTGTTTCACACTCCAAAGTGTGCAAACTTGATTATTTCAGGTGAAACTAAACCATAGACATGCTCTAGGAGCAGGACTTAAGACACTCTACCCACTAATGAGTAACGAATTCACAGGATCAGACTAGAGCTAACCAGAATAAAAAACCAGAAGAATGTATATAGTGTGGGTGCTGGGCCTTCAAAATCAACTGTTTCAGTCCCCAGACCAGCTCCTACTATGCAACATGAATTGTCAGTGTAAAATAAATGCAGGTATCTCTCCTGGAAGCCTTTGTAGTAGTCCACAGACAGTCTGATCTAGTATTTGCGAAGTGGCATGTGGGAAACTACAGTCTCAGAAGAACTAGCATTGTCTGTGTGTCCCTGTGCAACTACAGCTTACACGTGTAAATATCAAAATTAAAAGAGAGTGACATGATGATGTACTCGTTTTTTTACTTAAGTCCAGAGATTTCAGTTTCGCCACACAGGACATACCTTTGCAACGACTGTCATCCGTTAGTTCATAACCAGTTCCACAGCTCGTGTCCCGCTGACAGCGAAAAGATCCTAATGTATTGACACAGGTTTGTCCAATCCCACAGCTGTGTGTCCCAGTGATACACTCATTAATGTCTAGAACACATAAAATTATTTTTGGAAAAAAAAAAAAAAAAAGAGTAAATAAGAAACATGAAGTTACTAGGAAGAGATGAGGTCAAAGGCTAGCTGTGGGCACACCTCCAACCAGTCCTTACTTCAAGCACTAGGATACAAAGAAGGGTGCAGATTTGGCCTCACACTCCCACACCCGCAATGTGGCTACTCATCTCTATTTTCAGACAATGAGCCAGTAAAGACATTTTGACCCCCTAGCTAACAGGACTTATGACTGCTGATTCACTGTATTTAAGAAAGAGGAGTAAATTGTACTGAGTGACAGCAAAGGGCCAGTATCATCTAATTGAGACCAGCAGCAGATGATCATAGTGACTACAGGAATGAGAGAAACTTGTAGAAATCCTTCCCTTGCTTCTGCCTCCCACCTAGCTTCAGGAGTCCCTGAGCCACAAATTGCAGCCTTCTACTTTATAGCTACTGATAGACATTTCTTTTGTGATTCTTTTCATTTTCTCTTTGAATATGTAAGAAAATTTGGCATCCCCGTGTACCAAATGTAGACGTTCTTCCTTTTCACACTAGGTTAGCGTTATCTTTCTGACTATCAATGTCTATTTTATATTCTGAAATTTGTAGGTGAGCTACTTAACTAGACTCCCTTTTCAGTCAAAAGGCACTCCTGATGAGAAACACTTCTCATCCTAGAAGAGCTACGCAGAACAGGCAAAACGAACTGTGCCCTGGTGTGCTTTTTCCTCTTAGTTAGCAACAAAAGGAGCCTAGGCCAACTAACTCAGAAGCAAATGTCTACAATGCACATGTCTGAAGCCAAGTGCAATGTGCTGTATCCCAGCCCATTTCATTTTACGTCTCTTTAGTTCTTCTAGGAGAAAGGTAATGATTCTTTCTCTTTGACTATTCCCATGCCACGCACAATATCCAGAACTTCCATGCTTTCTGCCAGTTGTGTCCTTAGCAAGCTGAAGAACTTACCCTACTTCATCTGCCTTATCAATTACTATCTACTATTATAAAAGTGAATAGAGATTTTATTTTGGCATTACTTACAACAATAAATTCAAGAACTTCTACTCCTCCTTCACTCTAAATCCACCATCTCTTCTACTGATTCCTTCTTACCTTCATTTTCCCACACCTTTTATTCTGAGACTTCTTTTAAATCAACTTTTTATGGCCTCAATACTTTCTCCAGCTGACATAAGTTTATTCCAATCTCTTCTGTCTGGTTTTTTTTTTTTTTTTTTTAATCTGGTCTTGCTCTTTTAAAACAAGGATGTTGATAACCAAGGCAATGGTTTTATTTCTTTTACCTTCACAGTTGACACCATCTGGTTGAAGCTGATACCCAACAAAGCAGGAGCAGACGTAACTGGATCCTGTGTCTCTGCACTGCTGAGAGCAGGGACCACCACCTAATCGGATATTTTAACAAGTCTTAGTCTTATATAATACAGAGGTTCTTCACAGGAACTGAAGCAAACTATTAATTTACAGGATGCTGGCTGATTTAGTTAGAAAAGCAGATAACTAAATACATATATGTACAAAAAAAGGAAAGGGCTAAACACTGAAAGAAGTGTTTGGAACCACTGGATTCTTTTGCTCTAAAAATGAGTATTAGAAGGAATTAAATCAAGAAGTTGCTCATAGCCCATTATTGTTAGAAGCTGAAGGAAAGATGCTGATGAGCTCAGACACCTCCTCAGGTTTTGACTAGGAAGTTAAAACTTTACATGGTGATTACTGTAAAATATGGAAGATAAGATGCATCACCTTAAATTAATGAAACATTTTCACTATTAGCTGTATTAGGCTTTATTTTTAGCCCATCATTATTAGGATCAAACTCCTGAATTAGCTATAGTGTGTGCTCTTTTTCTACTCGGTAGGCAGGAAACATGAAAGGGAGAAGATGGTACTGAGGGTGATGGAGAACCTAAAGCAACCAAGACTTACTATTGGGCTACTAAGGAGCTATTGAGGTGTGTGCAGGAGTCACAATGGATGGAAAAGAGAGTTGGGATTATTCTGGCAGACAGAAAGAGAAGATACTACAAGAAATTTACACAAAATTTGGGTCATTGTTAAGAAAATTTACTTCTTCTGATCCTATGATTCTATCAAAATTAAATTAACATTAAAAACATTTAATATTCTCACAATAGAGACAAGGTTATACACTTCCAACTATTTGTTGTAAGAGTATTGGTATTAGTACAAATAAAACCTGTCTTCTGCCGTTTTTCAGAATGGCTGGACAGGCATTTAAAAAAACAACTTTGAGATAAGCACCAAGTGAGCAAATGCAGCTATAACACTTTAAACTTTTGAGTGAATTAACATAACTTTTTAAAGTGCAACAACTTCTAATGAGAACAAATCCATTAATACACTACAGAAAATTAGGTCTGTACACAATACTGTCAAAGGGAATGACATTAGAAGGAACCGTAGTCTCGTGGTTGAGATGGACAGTTACTGCTTCCGGAACCTCTGCTGATACCGTGAGCTCCTGTCAGCTATAGTAAAACCTACTGTGAAAGTTCTGGAACAGCAGAATTAATTTCCTCTTACTCTATGAAGGTGCTGCATAACAAACTGCTGGAAGTTCCACTGCCTACGAAATTTAAGGTTCCCGTAGTGAAGACTGGAAAATCACGAGTAATTCTAGCATGCCAAGTTTATCAGAAAATATACTGTAGACAGAAACTCTAATTTGTAATTAGTCATACCAATCCACCTCTTGCACGCAACCGATTAACTGACAAATGCAACAACTGATTACATAAAGAAGTAATACTAGGAAAATATGTAACACATTTTTCTATGTCATCTCTTGTAATTAGCAGCTGGAGACAAGGAGAAGAGCCAGTGTTGGCTTTGACTAGCTAATGACCTAGCAGACATTTCCATCCTCTCTAGAGTGTAATAGCTATACAACATGCAGCACAGTAAATCATCTCTCAAATGCAATATGAGTCTATTAAATTGATTTTATCCTAAATACATTACTTAGTTGTGAAATGCTTGTAGAAAATAATAAATCACTGCTGTTTTAAGTTTATAGACATGTAAATCACATGTGACAAGCAATAAATCAGGATACTTAGCAGAACAATATTCCAGTAACACATTCTTCCCAGGAGGCAGAACAGCCTTTCTAATGAGGACAATAGCCCCTTTTCTTCCTTTTTCTCAGGGGATACATCTCAAAAGGAAACAAATTTAATTTCATGTGCAGTCACTCAGCTCACCCCAAGAGGAGAATAAAAGAATCCACATATTTTATACAGGACCCCCATCTTATGAAGAATCCACAGTACTGCATGGGTTCAATGGGTAACACCTCTGAGGTATTACCCACTAGAAGTTAAAAGTTAAATGTATAGTCTAAGCTTCAGTTGGGTTAGATGAACTCTTCTACGGGAGACAATGTTTCCTTTGTATTTAAGAACTATTGAGGCATCAAATAGTGGCCTATTATTTCTTAGAAAGGATCTTCATTCTGTTATTTTTATCCATAACTAGCCTAGGCAAAAGGTTTTGGCTAATCTCTAGATCTAAGTTTGCTTTACTTTTATTGGAGGCAATCACAAAAGAGCTGGCTAGTAGAACTAGTCACCTGACTTACCTCTGCAGCCATCATGCAGATAAGGATCTTCTTGGTCTAGTTCCTCCTTTGAAATTTCAACTAAAAAGAGGAGAGATAGGCATTAGAAGAGAAAGCACTTTTCTTCTCACAGTAAAAAGCTGCTTGCTTGGGACGGGACAGAGACCAGGCTTTTGGATAAACCAGGACAAAATTAAAGAGCACTATTTACATATTTTACAGTTATTTCAAGCTTAAATTTGACATTCAAATGCACATGGCCATGGGGCATTTTCCATCTGACTGCTTCAATATGAAAGTCACACTGTGATCAGAGATTACATACAGGCTGAGATTTTAAAATCCAGGTTCTTTAACATTAGGCTTTTAACCAGAGCTTAACCTCATTTTCATAAGACACGTTGTTGAGGCATGCTTGGCTTGCACTGACTTTATAGTAGCTTGGGGTACTCATAGTTTTAATGAAAATCAGATTAACCTCAGTTATTTATTTAGACTTCATTCCAAAAAGAACTCCACACCCAACTTTTGGGCACCTACTTACAGCATTCTTTCAAATGTACTTCACATACCTTAACTCATAGAGATTTGATCATAATTCTGCTAAGTGCATGTGTCCTGAGAGTTCTTTTTTTCCACACAGAGGACATAAAAGGGCAGAACACATCCACTGCCTGAAGCCATTGCTAGTCCAAAGGACTAGTTAATGGACTTCCACCAATTCCGCCACTTTGAATGCAGATGAAGTGGTAAGCTCATAGTGAACTGTGTGAAAGCGCAAGCTCAAAATACTCTGGTTACTGAATAGGAAGCTTAGCTTTACTTCAGTGACCGTCCATAAGCCTATTCAACCGGTGGTCACTTGCAAGCAAATAACACATTACAGATGTGAAAGCAAGTTTTTGTGCAGTAGCACAAGGCTGAGTCCTAGAGGTACATTCTGGTCACACAGAAGTTAATGAAGTTACTTTGCCCAAGTCTGGTCTCTTTTTGTAGAGGTCTCTGGGGACACAGACTAAGAAAGCACCACACAGGGAGTCAGCTTGCTTTACGCTCTGCAGCAGAATGCCTTACATGCCTTGCTATTGCATAACACAAACACAAGGTGCTAGTCCAAGAAGCTGCCTTCCAAAAAGGAGACTGATCTCCCATTCACGACTAACAAAGGTGTCTATTCACATTGCTTACTCTGCCTTCCTACAGGCAATTTTTATTGATGATAGTGTCAATGTATGTTTAATTAGCTGCTTGTTTCTTCCTTTAATGATGAGAACATTGTACTCCTCTACTTGTTGATATAGACCCACCTTTGCAATGCAGAATGGTTATTATGTGTGCCATAATAATTATATGTATATAATTATTATGTGTGACACCTGTCCTCAAGGGTAAGTGGCAAAATACTGTATGTTGTGCTCACAACTCTGGATTTTAAGGTGTTGCTAGATTTCTCATGTCATGCAGGTACAATGAGTCTGCAAATTTTAGTTAATAGCAGAGTGGTCTATTTACAAGGTATCTAGCAGTCCAGTGACTTTACCCAGTACTAATGGACAAGGGGAATTACCGTGCTGGGACACCAAGAAACTGACAGCGTATTTCTAAATGTTACTTAATTGGGGTGTACACTGACATAAGCTAGGTTTGGAAGACCTGAAACAAGTCTGATAACACACTGGCTCAGGCAGACCAATGCAAGCTTTTGTTCATGTGACTGATTAGGATGGTGTCTCCCAAAATCTGTCACTGGTGATCTGCAAGCCAGACCACATGTTTTCAGTGCTCAATTGCCCATGAAGGAGGCAACGCCATACAGTATGACTTTTCTGCAGTTTCATGTTTGTCCACTAAGTGAAAAAGTAAAAAAAAAAAAAAAATAGAAAAAAAAAACAGCCAAACCCGGGTCTGTGAGGGTCAGCATGTCCACACTCATTCTCTTCAGCTTTGTGGACTAGGTATGGAGAAAGGTGTCAGAAGCTACTGCCATTTAGATGCCCTCTTCTGATAATGTCAAAAGAAATGCAGATACCATGTTTCCGTGAAATGTTCAGTTCTTCCAGACAGTTCAGGGATTTCAAACATGCCCAGTTTGTAGCATTTGCCTCTCACACAAAAGGCAACATTTGAACTCTGCAGAGCTGGCAAAGGCCATCTGTTTCAAAGAATCGGTTGTCAATTTTCTTTTTAATTAAAAATTCATCTGTGGGCAAAATGCTATGAAAAATTAATTAACTCAGTTTCCAAGATCAGATCATTAGTGGCCAAATGATCTGTTTTAGAGTTAATTTCTGACAGCAGGAACTGAGTAACCACTTTCCATCTTCTTTAGCCTTCTCTGATATACAACACATTGGCTACCACCAGCCAAAACAATAAGCTCCAAAACACGCACCATTAAATTACCCAGAGGAGATATCAAGGTCGAAGAATTCCAAAAGAAATAATTTAAAGTTCAAGCATTCCTTCTACACCATAACATTCTATGTCTCGCTTTTTTTTTAATTGGCAACATAAAATACCTTGTTCCCTTTTAGGAGCGTCATCACTGATGGACACGTCAATGCCTTCTTGACCCTTCACACAGCAATCTCTGAAGACAATTCCACACTGGTATCCCATCTTCTGGTTGGGTTCACAACTCTGCACTTGAATTTGGGCAGTCTTTCCCAGCAAACAGCAGTAACAACATGTCTGTTAAAAATAATTAAAAAAAAAAAAAAAAGGTCAAATCCTAGCCCTGAACACTTCAATGCAAGTTTTGTCAGTAGCATCAATACTGTTATCTCACCTTGGCAAACAGATGGAAAATTTTCTGCAAAGTCTTTAAGAACTCCTGGTTTTTAGAGACATTTGAATCCATAGTTGAGTTCAATGAGCTCTGCACCTGACCTAAGTAGAGCCAAGCATACAGCCTGGGCCCATTTCTCACAAATACTGTATACGTGTGAATGTGTGTGAAAGGAGACGTGGCAGACCAGAATAGTCCACATATGTATATGGAATTTCATGTCTTCCTGTGTGCATAACCCAGTTTCAAATACCAGCAAACAGTAAGAACTCAACACCTCAGCTTCCCTTTTGGGTCCAGTTCAGTTAAACTGAGACACAATCAATAAAGTGTGTGACTCAGTTGATAAGTAACTGCCTGCTCAACTTCCCAGCAAAAAACACCCCTCTCTGAACTAACAGACAAACAAGTGAATAAACATGATTCATCCAAGGTTAGTGTTACCAGATCATAAAGAGAAGTTATCCTGGTCTGAAAAACAGACTACAAAATCAAACATTATTTAAAAGCATCACAGTCTGGACATGGCTTCCAGCAATGAAACATGATCCACCTCTTCCAGACCTGCTGAATTACAGCCCCGGAACACACCACAGAAGTGAATACAGGACAAGTTAATCCCATAGAGGTTTCCATTTTATTTTAAATTGAGAGGACACTGCTTATTTATTCAGTTTTCCTTCCTTGCCATCAGAAAGCAGAAAAGATATTTGGCTCTCTTGAACTAGTTTCTGCCAATTACTACTGTTATGTAAAAACAGATTTAAGCTTTTATTGTTCATTTTATTATTTTTCCAGGCTCTTTTTTGCTTGAAGAAAATAGCCCATGCCATTAAACAGAGCAGTGGAATATAAAATAACTGAATATTGGACCAAATTTCTGTAATTTGGTGCTTTAAACACCACACATATTGAACAGAAGGCAACTATTAAATTTCTTTCACTACTGGGAGATGCATACCCTGTTTATATTCTAAGCTTTCCCTTATAAAGTATTAATTATGTTTTTCTCTCTGTACTGCAATGAAAGGTTCTTTTAAAACCAAGAGGAGTGTGAAAGTAAAACAATAAAATCCTTTTTCCTTGTTTCTTCAATCTGTTTTCACTTTATAGTATTTTGAAGTATGTAAGCATGCTATTTTGTACTTTCTCTTTAAATATTCAACTGAATCTTTTCCCTGCTGTAGAATACTGTATGGCAGGAACTCTTTCTCTCTGGCCAGTGCCAGGATGTTCTTTTCACACCCACCATAATGTTAAGATACGAGTTTCCCATTGTTAACTACTGTTTGGTGAGATGCTTCCTCACTACCAACTTCTTTCACTTGGTTCTCCCACTACTTCCATCCAGCGGTGGATGTTCTGATTCCATCACTATTATGCCTGGAATATTTCCATCTTTTCTGGCTTTTCTGGATGACTTCAGAAATAAATACTTGATGATCTCTTCCAAGAATTGCAACATTTCTGAATATTTACTCTGTCTACGACATTTAACATTTTCCTGAGGCATCTTTCTCAAAGTTTTTAACATCTGCCTATAATCTTGTTAGATTTCCAATTTTCACAACCAACTACAAGACAGACATGAAAACCAAGCTGAAGATTCATTGTTTAAGCACGCATATTTTTGATAACAAAATCTTGTTTATGTTACTGAATACAGCTTATTCTTGCCAAATTCTGTCTTTATATACTTCTGGATATCCTCACTGCTTTCTGCTGTTACGCATATGAACTGACTCGATCTATTTTGTTGCCTTATCATACAATGCTCAAATTAGGAGTAACAGAGTTTCTCTGGACTTTTTTTTAAAGAGTGGTGATCAATCTTGGTGTTCTTCAAGTGATGAATAACCTTATGTTCTTTATTTCTTCCAGGTTGAACCACAACTTAAAAGACCTCTGTCTCCACCTAATGTGAATCTTCAAGTACACAGCTTGCTAAGTCTTGCACTGTCTGTAAGAAACTGTTATCTTCATTAACATAATTGAATGCATCAAACCATTTGTTCCAACCTGTATTTATTCTAACTGAGTGATGCATTTTGATTTACCATCCTGATAATAACTTATGTTGCTAAACCACAGCCAAAATGATCCAGAGCTGGAAAGTGTCAAATGTCTTCTTAACTGATGTTTATGGTAAGTGGCTCTTGACTCTGGAAGATTCTGCACTGGCAGTCCTAAATGCTAGCACTTTCTTTTCAACTAAAGCAAAAAGATGGAGATGCTGATGAATGGCCTTGTGCAGAACACACGCAAGACTCTGTAGACCTGCATACATCTCCACATACCTCACCTGTGAACTTGGAAAGTCACCTTTTCGTTCAGTTTTATTATTACTGGTAATAATACAGCAGTGCTAAGGCTAGTTCAACTCATGTTCACAGAGCACCTTGGTATTCTCAGACATTTATGTCTTAGATGTCATGATAACTATCAATATCCTGGGTGAGATTCATCTCAACATCTCCTTTTTCACGCTAATTTTTTCAGGGTTACCCTGTTCTGAAAGACTTTGATCCTTCAGTCTGGACAGAAGTCTAGACTTCATATTAACTCAGTTCTTGATGTGTTTGCAGCCACTTTCCAAAGGGTGCCAGCTGCCTGGAGGCCTGCTGCAATGACCATTCACCCATTTGCCAGAACCTCAGGGACGGTACAACCTAATAATTGAGATGTTATTACACACGTCCACCGCCTTTTCTTTTTAAGTGATCCCGATAATAATCTCAAACATGTTTTCATTTGCCTCTCCCCTGTTACTAGCAAAAGCCCATGCAGCTTCAAAGCCATGCCTTCATCTTTCTGTTTGGATAGAAAGCTGCGTCCTGCTAAAGTCCTATGATCCCCTGACTGCTCTTATACTTCGCCTTCTCATAAAAAGGAGTAAGGAATAGAGGAATAAATCATCACATGTGAGAAGCTTGAAGATTTAGTTTTGGTGTGATTAGGAAGCACCTGGAATTTCGTTAATCAATAACCTCTCTTAATTACTTAAATTTTATAACAGTTCTTTGTTATTTACCTCTCCATTTAAGTTACCAGATCTGGAAGGGTGAACCCGTGTATTAACATTGCTTTTGCATATCTGTCCACAAGAGGTCTCTCACTTGCTGAAATCCAGACTAGCTACCAGAAGCTATGAAAAACTGACAGAAAAAAAACACGAATAACTCAGCAGAATTTTTCAGAACTTTTGAAGACATGAACAAAAATAAAAAATATGTTCAGCAGTCCAAAGCAACAGAACTTTGTGCTTACCTAATATACAAACCCAAAGTTTCCTTGACAAAACTGGGGACATAGGCTGTATTTTGATCTTTGGAAAAAGAAAGTACCTATGACAAATTTGGAAGAAAATGTCCAAGCACCTTAAAGAAGGTCAAATTTCTACAAACTTTGGTCCTTTCTACAGGGCTGTTGTAGCAGAAAGTTTCATAAAATCACCTCTACTTCTTCTGTATCAGGAACAAATCTGGAAATCATTACTGTCTTTCGATTAACATTTTGAAGGTTAGTGATTAATTTTGCATTCCTTTTTTTCAAGGTAAGAAAAGCTATGCTTCTAAGAAAATGGAGGAGTAAAATGATGCCCATTATTACGTATGCCTACTGCCTTTGAGTGTAAAAGCTAGGGTGTTTTCAAAATATGGTCTTTTTATCTTCTTTCCAATCACAAGTTTTGGATTCAGAAGAAAGATCAACTGCCTCATTTGCTGCAAAGTGCTGTGATTAATCCTACAAATTGAATTACCAAATCACTCTTTCTGCTTCCTTGAAAGAGACAAAGAGAATCCAAAAGATTTCCCATGCTACCTAAGCTAAACTAAAATGAACCAACTGAGGCAAAATGAGATTCATGTGAGCTGGGGCTGGTGTGAATGGAAAAGTTCCCCACAGGAGGGCAAAATTGCCAGATAAATTGTCTCAAAGTCATCAGATTAAAAACATATTCAACAAAAGAAAACATAATTGTTCACAGATACTAAACCATAAATCATCTATGTCCATCATGGATCAAAGAGATTATCTACAAAGATACTCCTACAGCTACCTCAGTACAGTTTTTAAGTGTAGGATGTTCCTAGTGGGGATTTGAGGGGCAGAGTAGGCTCATAAAGATTTAGTAGCACTGACTGTGTTTATACCAGTAAATTAAACAGGGACAGAATACAGGCTCAGGCATCGTCCCACAACCATCTGTAATGTTTAAATATTAGCGAGCCCTAATGGCAACTAACATCCCTCAGACAACGCTGAAGCATATTTTGGGGTTAGCAGAGCCCAGTGAGTGTTCCCAACAGTCCTCGTGCACTGTGTTTTGCAGGGGAAAGATATCAGTTGCGTGACATGAGCTGCACTGAGCCGTTTATTCTCAGGACCAAAGATCAAGGCCCAGTCCACTTTGTTTAATAATACAGCTGTCACCATGAAAATGTGCTATCTTTGAAGAAAACTGGCTGTTTCAAAAAACATCATTAACTCCTTTCTCATCCTGATAAGCCCACATAGGGAAACACCAGTCAAGCAATGAGAAAGTGGGTTTCCTTTAATAGTTTGTTCTGTTTAAAAGCTGTCCCATGGCATATGTTTCAAATAGTGCTGCTGTTACAAACCTGTCCCTGGTAGCAAGCACTTCAATATGCAGAGTACTCACCATCACAGTCCTTGTTCATCTGTTCATAGCCCTTCAAAGTATTGACACAGAGGGCTAAATATTTTTTCATGCCACATCCTGATTGGAGTGGACAGGCTTCTAATGCTAGAGGCTGCAGAGTGGAATCTCCACACCCAGCAATGCATGTGTTACACCTCATCAGCATGTGTTACTTTTCTTCCACTCACAGTGAAAATGTGGATTACTTTACAGCCCTGGCATCAGCACCATCCTACTGCCAGGAACATAATCAAGCCAGCATTTTGAAGATATGAAAATTGTGAGTCAGACATTGTCTGTCATCTTCTATCTAGTATATTTTTGCTTTTTTTTTTTTAACTGAATGAACTGAAACATTCAGCATCTTTGAGCAAATGACAGAATTAAAAATTCCATTATCTGTTTTCATCACCACTGAAAGAAATCTACAACAGGACCAGAGCTGTTCGTGCCTGGGTCATGGTCAGGGTCATGATCTTACTGGTGGAACTTACTTCCAAAAACTGCACAGTGGTATAAATACGCTCCCTTTCAAGAAATTAGAGAAACACAGTAATAAACATATAGGGCAGGGCAGAGAACAACTAAAGACACCAATGACAGGCATTTTTATTCTAGTATCCAATGCTGTTATCACAAGCTTACAGAGGTCTCCATTGTAAATGGATTGAATTGTAAATCAAAGCCATGTTAAGTAGGGTTAAGTATGCTGAGAAGATTAACTTCAGTCCTATGACTTTGGACCACCAACACTGAAAAACACTGAGTCTGACCTTAGGCCATGAAGGAGTAATGAAAGCTAAAGTCTGAAACACATCTGAGTATCTCACCCTTCCCTTCCTATAGGAAGGAGTGGGTGATTGATTTCTTCTCTTCATGTCAAAGTAGTTTTCTAACCAATTACCTGTTCAAGACTGACCACTTTATTGCATTCGACCCTCTGAATGAAGACAGTCTGAATGAGAGTCTGCTTCACTGAACAAGGAACTGTTTTTCTCAAAGAAGAGCAAAGCAGAGAGCCTTAATACAGACAGGAGGCGTAAGTGGGGAAAAAAAACCTGTCTATGTACATCAAACTGAGTACACTGACCTTCAGCGTCAACCCTTAACACCAATCTAGACAATCAATACCATTTCTTAAAGACGAACTGGAACAGCTCTGTTGTCTCACCTTGAAATACCCAGCTTCACATGTGGAATTCTCACCAATATGTGAGTCACACTCCTCACGCACGTTGGCAAATTCAATCCCATCTGAACAGTACTGTTTCTCCAACTGGCTGCGGCAGCACTGCACCTGAGTCATGCTGACAAAAGGATGGAAGCAATGGGAGAAGAATGTCATATATATGTCAAGAACAGATAATCTGAGTTTTGACAATTAGCACTTGCACTAGTATCATGGCAAGAGGTTCTTGTACGCACACATTTTAGTTACAAAGCAAAAATATTCTCCAGGCTGAATGTCTAGGTGCTAAGTTTAGTACAGTTTAACTGCCTGTCTACCTTGCAGTCTGTCCTAACATTTTTTTAAGTAAATGGATAACTTCAACTGCATTTGTCACAGGTCGCAAAGTCTCCAGGATTTGCATTCTTGCATGTTTTGCAACAGCTGGTAGCTGAAGAGAGGACAGTAACAACCAAATCATTGCTCCAGCTGGTGGAAGGGAGAGAATTCAGGGCCTGGACACTGTGAGAATCTGCAATCCCATGGCCAGTCTAGTCTATCACATGCAGCATGTTGAAGGAAGCTCAGAGAGTTGCCCTGTGGGACAACCAGAGACATGGGGAGAAGTGAAGACACCAAGGAGAGTCATAGTGAGAAACAGAGTGTATTGCAAGCAAGAGGCAAAGACAGACAAGGGAGAGAAGACTATTACAGGGCAGCAAGAAGTGGAGAGGAGACAGAATCAAAATCTGCAGGAAACTCAGATTTTTAGTTCTCCTGCTCATAGAGTCTTTCTATTACATCTCAGTTTCAGTGAAAAAATTGAAAAATCCTTCCTGTGGGAAAAAGAACCCAAAAACCAAAACAACCCCAAACTGCTTGAGGAAGCTTTAAAATCCTCCAACTCCTGTTGTTACTGTCACTTGCATGCAAAGCCTATTGAAAGAGGTATCTCCTCTCTCTCCACTCTGTTTTTTAATATGCAGCTCTGCCTTGTTGGGTAGCACTATGGCTGGACCTTGCAGTTTAAAACACTTCCACCACTACCTCCTGTAAGAGACAGTGGGAAACAGAGAAAAAAGTTAAAGAAGAGTAACAAATCAGATTGTACATACAACGATACAAACATACCCAAGTGTTTTGTGATAACCAAATTTCATGGGGAATAGTGCCACCTGAGTTGCTAGAGGGGAAAGGAAACTATCCCAAAGGCAACCCATGCTCATAAAGCCTATTTATAGTATAACAGGGGCACCTAAAAGGCACGGCCCAGTATATTAGAGCCCTAAGAAAAGCACAGAAAAGCTCTGTAAAGGCATTTTTTTGCCAATCACCATAGGAAATCTTATACATGTTACAGACCAACAACATTAAACGCATTCTCTTTGCTCTTAAGGGTATGCACCTATTTTTTTCCTCAACTCCAGTTATTGGAACTGATGAGTCAAATATTTTCAAGGGTTATATCTAGAAATACATAAAATTATGTAAAGATACTCAGCAAACCAATACCCTTTACTCTTAAAACTTTTTTAATTACACTGTTGGATATTTTGCAAGTGTAAGGAATAGTGGTAGGTTGGATGCAATGCTGAGCTACAAGCTTCTCCTGCAGTCATCTCAGATAAGTGGATTCCCATTCACTACCTTTGGAGGAATGTCCCTGCTTTCAATCTTTAGGATGAGCTTTCAGCTCCCAGGTAGCATGAGGAACTCTCTGAGCATCAAGGCCAGGCCATCCAGTCCAGCCCACTAAAGCAGGGGTATATGTGGCTACTGGGTTAAGATTATGCCTAACTGGTGAGATATTGGTGCATATTGGTGAGGCAAGGCTGTCAAGCTACAATCCTGAAGATTCCTGATTCTTATTTACTGGATTTTGTAATGGTCTGACTGCGCAGTTCACACTTCAGTAAAAACAACTACGAGATATCAATGCATAGGAACAAAACCCAGGTACGTTCATGAATAGCTTATTCAAAAATAGACTCTAAAGTCACAGCAAGAAGTTAAGCCCAGGACAGTAACTTTATTTGGCAGAATATGTGAAGTTTTTGATAGCTGATTTAGTTCCAGTTTGGAAGAATATGTAGCTTTTTTGTTGCTGAAATTCCCTCTGAAGCAAAAATTCCATTCCCTGCCCATCTCTGGGGTGGTCTGACTGTAAGGACTTTGGAAGCCAGTAAAACCTGAACTTCAAGCCCAAGAGTGTGGGAGCTGAGACTTTCCAGCTTCTTTACCCCTCCAAGTCCTGTGGAGGAGCTAGACACATTAGCCACAGACAAACAAATAAACAAACAACAGCAGTCTTTCAGTAAATCTGTTTGATTTTCAGTGTGGCCTTTTTTTTTTTTTCCAAATACAAGTCAGCTCTTTGAAATCTCTGACAAATTGGCAATTTCAACCAAAACAAAAAAGTTTCTTAAAATGTTTCCCACAGCTGTATTCACAAGTCATGTGGCCCACCCCAACTGTAATAAGGAATTAAACATCAATTGAATACTAGATTAAAATACCATTTGTTCATTCTCAGAACAACAACAATAAAATCACACTTCATTGCCTAAATCCTACAGTGAAGTTGCACTGGTAGCAAATATTCCTTGAGACTGCAGACACTGGCGTGGCCTTAACAAAGGCACAAATCCTTAAAAGATGGCAGAGGAAAATGCTAGGAAAATCTGCACAGTACTGGTCTCCCAGCTGACCATCCTTCTGTCTTTTTCCCTTTGCACACCAGCCCACGTGCTAATGGTCACTAGGGCATACCACCACAAGCTCGTCAGAGTCCAAGACTTTTGAGATGAAGAGCATCCTCCCTGCCTTTGCTGAATTGTGTGTCTTCCTGGCTTAGACTCTAACATAATACGTATCCACTCTCTGCTTCACAGCAGAGTAAAAACAACTCTAACAGCTAATAGGACATCTAGAGTTGTCTCTTTGTGTAAAACCTTTCAACTCTTCCTGTGTAGCATTCTATTAACTACATGTCCACGGACAGCTTACAGTATTGGTCTATAAAAAGAGAGAAAGTAGGAGTACTTCCCTGTTAGCTTTTTATTTTATTACTCCTAATAATTAAAAAAACAATATTCTTCCTTATTTGACACATTTTGATTTTCAGTTACAACACTGCAACTGAAGTTCATTGAAATAAATAGGTATTTACAATATAACTGAGATCTCGTAACACTAAACACAGAATCTCTAGGAGCGTAAGGCCTCATAACTGATGTTCAACCAGGGTATTTCAGATAAAATCAGGCATTTTCTGGTTTCTCTGAAAGATCAGTTTTAGTCATGGCTCACTAGTGAACAGAAATCACTCAGACATTTAAAAAGTCCTTATTCTTCATTGCACACACTGATCTAAAATTAAAGTTATCTCATTACTATGTAATTTGATAATAAAATTAAGAAATCGTGGTTTATATTCTCACTTTTATTTTCTGTTAAAATTTAAACAATGTTAAAAGTTTTCATGGAATAATTTTCCAGCTGAAAAGATGTATGTCTGTTTACCTCCACAATGCTTTCACATTCATTGTTCTCCTTCCCAGATGATACACTCCTAAGCCAGCATAGATTTTGTAATTTTTAATTTCTTTCCATCAAAGCATTAAAATTTAATTTTGCTCTGAAAACACTGTCTCCTTTGTTAGCTTAATTTCAAAACCCTCTGCCTCTCTCCTGCTTATTAGCCTGTCTTCAAATTATGTCAGTGCTATTCATGTACACAGTGGAAGGCCTTTTACAAAAATACTAACATTAAAAAGGGAATGTTTCCATTCCAGCATTATTTTGCAAAAATAAGCTGGGCCTTCCACCCTTAGTTTGCAGTTTAATGTGCAACAGAAATGAACTCAGGAAAATAAAGAGCAAGATCTGGTATTATCAGTGACATGATATGACAATATGAAAATAATAGAAGAGTGCTTCAACAGTGAAAATACATATATTAGATCAAGTTTTATAAATTAGCAAGGGACTCAAGTAAAAATAACTGATTCAAACCTCAAAATTAATCAGCTGAAATCCATAAACAACTTTGCCATTTACTTAGAGTTTTCTTGAAGGTAAAGAGTAAAATTATATTAGTATCATGTACTATGTAGAGAAACAATACTGATAACATTGTGGCAGGGGAAGAATTGAGTTTGACACTATTCACTTGGAAGTAAGCGAAGAAGTGAAGTAAGCAAGTAATCCTAAATGAGTGGCAATAAAACCCTGATATCATAGCAGATTGTTCTTCTATCACTCTGACTATGAAGCCAAAAATCTTAAGTGACTGTGAGACACATTTAGCAGGCTACAAAGAAGAGTTAATAATTAATAAAGACAACCTCTCCAAAAATAACTTTAAACAGCTTTTTCAGACAGGCAAGTGTCACAACGCTGACGTCCAAAATCTCAGGCTCTGCCAGACTTACAATGGCATAAATCAGTAACTATCTATCAGCAGCTAAGCACCCGGTGCCTATCATTCCACACACTCTTGCCTTACTACTTCCTTGTGTTCCCACCTGAGTCTGTATTCAAGTGCTGCCACTTGTCTCTGCTTGGCAACACCCATCACCTTTTTGTTTTGTTTTTGCACAGTACCTAGCAGAGCGTTCTGTAGCTTCCTCTTTTATGCATTTTTGCAACACTAATAATAAATAATGTTACTCCCAATGTAACTCCAAAAAGACTTTACAGAGTGCTAAAGGCATGGAATTCTCCTATGAAGAGATGCTGTTTCTGGCCCAGGAATTAACTTCACTTGCTAAAGAGCTCTGGGCAGGGGAACCTCTTCATTTTGAAAGGAAGATTTACTGGGCAGGTTGAGTTCCAAAAATAAATGGCAGCTGCTTCCAGCTGCTGTGAGTTTAACCACATCACAAGAAAATGGATGAATTGGCAAAAAGTTGCTGTTATGGCAGCCAAAGATATTATTCATTAAAAAGCTACACTCACATTTACAGAGTCATGAAGGTACAGAGGAAAATACTGTCATTGTTCTGAGTGACAATATAATGAGGTATATACTAATTTGTGGGACAAGCAACCACAACAACAGATTGCAGAAATGATCAAGCGTTGAGCCAGGAGCCTTGTTTCAACCTAAATACAACCGAGTAAGAGTAGCCAGGTAGACCTTACAAATTCACGTGAATTTCAGACAGAGGGCTGGCTCACCTGTGGAGCAGGACAAGAAAGTCAGCACGTCTGCAGTTTGAACTGTACGACTTTCAGCATATTTTTGCCAAGAAGGATTGGACCAGATGATCCTTGAGGCCCCTTCCAACCTGGTATTCTATGAGAAGTGATGCTTACACAGATGGTAAGTCCCCTAAGAACTACAAGAGATTTTGGGGGAAGGATCCTAAAAAGATGTTGAAACCCCAATCTGTCAGCTTGTTTCTGGGATGCACAACACATATGAAAATGTCAGTGCTTGCATGGAAACCCTTCTTGATTACTATGAACGTGCTTTAAATGGTTGGAAAAAGGCTGAGGAGGTGCAATTCTGATTCAGTAAGCCAGCTTGTTTCTCACACAAACAAAATAAAAGCAACAGAAACTCTAGCAGTGGTCTTGCTTTGTGGGAAGGACTGAATCTGAGATGCTGTTATGTTCTTACTATTCTAAGCAGAGGACTCAAAAACAGCATGTAAATTCTTGTAAAGCACATTGGAGAAAGTACTCGCAGCCAGTCTGTTCTGTACTGCGAGTCTTTGCATGTAACTGTACAAAATCTTTTTTACTTCAGTAACTTCATCAAATCTGCTCACTTCACAATGTATTTTCCCCTTGCATTCAACTGCTAACCAAGCTGAAAAACGCAGGGCAAACAGCTCCATCTGGCATGAAGTAATACGGGTTTGAACACCCAAGAGGGCACTTTTTTTTCCAGAGTGCTCCAGTCAGATGATCTACACTGTCCAACACTGCTGCTCTGGACAGTCAAAAGATCCCAGCTGAAGTTTAAACTACCACACAAACAATAAGCATCTGTCCCCCAGCAGCTCCCACTGCATGTAAGTGCCTAAATACAAAGCAAAAGCTTTGGAGAATCCATCACCAATAAGGCATCCTGTGCCACATTCTCACCTGCTTAGACCTGAACAAGTGCAAGGAACCCAGTTTTGCTTGCATCTCTCTGCAGCAGAGATAATAAATGAATACACAAAATCCCATTAGACTCACATCCTTGCAAAGGGAAGCATGCTCCTTCCCTGTTCATTCTGGCTCCAGTTATACCAGCAATTAGTATCAGAATTTGGTCCTTACTTTCATGTCTAGTATAGCATCATGAAATGATTTTTCTGTTCCTCTCAGATATGTCAGTTTTCAATTACAACCAGAGTAAAATAATATTCCCATTAAAGAAAGCAGTCAAAAGTGCCAATTTTACTTAGTCATTTTTAGAGCGAAGGCAAGCTTCAGGGGAAGCTATGTTTATGTATAGTAGCCATGAATACGCACCACTGAACTGCATTTAGCTACTAAATTGTTTTTGTCAATAAATGTTCACGCCTGTCACAGATCATGTGTATTTACCCATTTCTTATTTACTATTACATCACCATACTTTTAATTACATATCAGTTATGCACAAAAGGTACATGAAGCATTAGTAAGTTTAGTTCCTATGAAGTCCTATAGAGTCTCTAAAATGGGAATCTGTAAAAGAATAAATTACATTTACAGCAGAATTGCAACTCACATTAATCAAATGATCATTAAATCACCAAGATTCTCACTCCCAGATTGTTCAATAAACTTGGTTTCCTGTTTTTCCTGCCTCTGTTTTGTCTGTAATTCTTCTGACTCTCCAAGTATTTCCTAAATTGGGATTTAAGGTCTATCTGTCAATTCTTCTGCGTAAGAGAGTGCTTTCAATGCCAATACAAATGCCAAAGTCAGAAAACATAGACAGACTTGCCTGCAAGACACATTCTTTCCGTAATAAAGATCAATCCAACACTTCTACAATTACCAAAGTTAAATCACTTTGCAATCCACTTGAAAAGATAGAGGTAAGCAATGTAATATGTTTTAAATAAAAAATCCTCTGTGAAACTGCCCCTCAAACTATCAATCACAAATTCTTAGCTCCACTAATTACATTTAAGGAGCGCATTTAACAGCAATAAGAACACAAACTATCATTGACATTAAAAGTACGAATGCCTCAACCATTTAAGACATTCAGCATAGCCAAAGTATTACTGTGTAAATAATTTAACTTCATTATTCCATATTCTAGACTACATAATAGACATTAATACCCTATAAAATGTCATCAGAATTAAGAAATCTACCTATTAACTAAAGGTTACTATTTTCTACCATCAAACACATTTGAAAGAAGTCACATATTCTACATAACTAGGCATCTCCTTGACTTAAGCTCTAAATTCCCTTCCATTGGCAATTCAACTAAGAACTGCAGGACAATTATCTGGGTGGCACCACACAGGAGAAACAGTTTTAAAAGGCTGTCTTCCATACACATATATGTACATATTCAATCCATATATTATTCATGTACAGGATCTGCTGTGTTTCCTGATAAACTTTTGCCCAAGAATTTTGGCCGTCACTGGGCTAGACTCATAATCCATATAAACTGAAGAAGCTTTGCTGACATTAGAGGAGCCACATGGAGATATATTGACTGGAGGCAGAGTCCAAGCCCTGTGAGTAGAGTACAGCATAAAAACCTCTAAGAGACAGTTCAAGTCAAGCAAATCAGAGCTGGGTGACTACACTAGACCAACAGGAAAAATTTAAAGGACTTAATGGAAAAAAAGTAGGTAGTTCAGTAGGTAATCCTCAAGGCTAGATGTGGATCTGAAAAACTTGGATTTAAGAGCTGAGTGCTTCATCTTCTAAATCAGCTTTCATACCTGCCATTGCTGTGGTTTTATATGAACACATAAACTCTAGTTTAATATATAATACACAACTATATACCTGCATTCTCTGGACTCGGATATTAATGGTAGAGAAGTACATATTCTGTTTTTATTTGCCCATTCAATACCGTTGTCACAGCATTCTTCCATTGAAAGATCTGCAGAAATGAGGGAAGAAAGAAAAACACAACAATATTATTTAATACAACCTTAATAAAAGGTATTACATCTGCCAGTTAAAAAAACCAAAACACTGTAACAAAACTAAAGAGAGTCAGTTTGTTTTCCCCTCCCTAATCTACAGAGACTAGTGCACCCATCCATGGTCAAATTACACATTCATTAGCACCTTGCAATCAGCCGAAGTGCTGGAGTTATTCCTTTCTCTGTGAGGCGAAATGCAGCTTCCCTTCACCTTACACATCAAGACACAGCCTAGGGACCGATACTCCAGCAAAAAACTGTTCAGATGATAGACAAGAGTCCTGTACAATAAATGGATGTGTCAGGTTGTACTCCATTATTATCAAAAGTAGCAGCAGCAATAAGCAACCTTTTAAAATAATGAAGAATAAAGGATAAATCAAGTAACTGTCTGATATGAAAAGCAGATGAACCTCATTACAAGCTAATTTCCAGAACTATTTTTTCCTGGGGTTATTATCCAATTATTCTATTTTATTCAAAAGTATGTCTGCAAAAGTATTGTACAAAGAGACAGGAAGGTATATGGTATTTTAATCACTTAACATATAAAAGGATAATTAATATAGATACCAACTCATAGCAACCCTGAAACTAAAGGGGAAAGCGTACCAAAGATACTTATTTGTGCAGAGTATGAATTTGGCAAAAATCTCTAATTTAATAAAACTAAATACTCTTAATGAACTGACAAGCACTACTTGATACTCCAAGTGCAAAAGTTCACTGCACAGCAGGTGTATCAGAACTTGGAATAAAACATGAGTCACATTTTCCTATTAATTATATTTTAGTCTGGACACTGAACAGCCCCTTGTGTAACAAATATGCAATCTGAGTAGAAAACCACCCGATTATCGAGAGGGACAGCTTTCTAATGCTTTCTCTTTGTTTCATAAGCTTTTTGACTGATGGCTGCACCCACGAGCACACAAGTCCTGAGGGAGTGTGAGCTGACTACTCACAATTCTCTCGGAGAGGTCATGGCGAATGACAGAACTTCCTGAAAAGAACAAACGCCCTCCTGTCTTCAAGAAGGACAAGAGAGAAGATTTGGGAAACTACAGGCTGCTCAACTTCTGTCTGGGAAGGTGATTGTGAAAACCCTCCCGGAAACAATGTCCAAACTACATGAAGGACAAGAAGGTTACCAGGAGAAGTCAGATTGGATTTATGCAGGGAACACCATACTTAACCAAACCCACAGCCTCCTACAATGAGGTGGTTGGCTTGGTGGATGAGGGGAGAGCAGTGGATGGTGTCTACCTTGACTTCAGTAAAGTCTTTTGACACTGTCTCCCACAAGGCCCTCATAGACAAGTTGACAGCGAGGTAAGTGGACAGTGAGCAGGACTGAAAATGGGCTTGAACGGCCAGGCCCAGAGGAGTGTGACCAGTGGCACAAAGCCCTCTCAGAGGCAAGTCACCAGTGGTATACCTCAGGTGTTAATACTGGTTCCAACACCGGAACATTTTGACACTGGGAAAGAGTTCATCAAGTTCACAGATGATACAAAACTGGGACACCAAGCTACTTATAACCCAGCAATGCACCTTCACAAAATGTCACCTAGACAAAGCACTGGCACCGCGTTGAAAGAGGCGATCCTTCCCCTTTGCTCAGCACTGATGAAGCCACACCTGGAGTGCTGTGTCCAGTTCTGGGCTCTCCAGTTTGCGAAAAATATGGACTTACTGGATTGAGTCCATGCAGTGCTACCAAGATGATTTATGTACTGGACTCTGTTCCATATGAGGAGAAGCTGAGAGAGAAACTGGGACTGTTTGGCCTACAGAACAGTCAGCTCAGGGGGATCTGATTGATGTTTATAAATACTTGATGGGAAGGGATGAAAAAGAGGGAGCCAGACTCCCCTCAGTAGCATTCACTGACAGGACAAGAGACAATTGGCATAAATTACATTGTACAATGTTCCATCTGAACATAAGAAAACACTTCTTTACTGTGAGAGTGTTCAAACCCTGCAAGATCTCAAGAGGACCTTCCAACCTAAACAATACTGTGGCTGGTTACTTAAGGAAAAATAAATAAGGCCCTTTCACCAATAGGTAGCTGTGCTCCACAGAGAAACGTAAATCTCATTTACTCCATTGTGATGTAGAAGCTGAAGCATAGAAGGATGAAATGACTTGCCCAGTTTATACAGCAAGCTAGTGGCAGAACAGGGAGTGCACACCAGGTTATTCCCAGACCGTCTCTCTCCACTGGATCATAAAATGCATTATATTCAAGACTATCCATCCCTGCAGAGTCCAGTGAGGACAGGCATCTGTCTCCTCTGCTTTTACCTATACCGGTTACAAAGCCATCATTCCCCAGCTGCTCCTGATATATGAGAGTAACAGACTCCTTCCGTCTCTCCATGTACCTACCTCCTAACCTGGTCTTTTCACACTCACACCTACTTCGACACACACCAGATGGAGTTTACCTCAACTTACTCAACAGTTTACCTCAGTTGAGTACCTCAACTGGCAGATCTTCATATGTAAAAAGCAGCTGAAAGCAAGTAGAGAAGATAACCCCCACCTGTAACTTAGTTGAATTTATATTCCCTAGTATAATCCAAAAATTTAAAGCAAAAAAGGAAAGAGTTAAAGTAGATTTTAGGATGTATCGGTCATCTTAAGGTAGGCACTCTTAAGATAGTTATCTATTCTCAAGTTCTAAGCTCTGCAATACTGAATATAATTCTAGCTATCCCTCTTTAGGAAAGATTACATTAGAATGGAAAACGTGTAAAGAAAGGCAGGACAATCAAAGCCCTATTATATGAGGAGAAACTGGAAGAAATAGACTAGTTTAAGCCTAGGCTAAGTAAAGCTTGTGAAAGGATGTGGTTTATGTCAACAAATATTACAGCTGAAAACAATAATCAAAATTAAGGGATCAAATAAACTAAACATTTTTTAATAAGAAAATCATTACACTTCTAAATGGAATGACATTAGATGTTAGTTTATAACACAGCTCTGCACTCTGTGACCCAGGTCACCCTTCTAGTCTTACTTATATACCCAAAACAATGGTCAAAATTCTGTCATTGTGAAGTCAAGGCAATATTTCTCTTGAATTCCTCAGTGTGTCCAGAATTCATGCCAGTGTCTGAAAGCTAACTGTAGTTTATAATGTTGCAGAGAAAATCAGTCTTGTAAATAAATATCTGTCTGTGGTGAAAGATATGGATTTGTGTGTGATCTCTTCTTTGGGAATAGGGATCCTGTCTGGTGCTCTCTGTCTGCCAGCGTACTGCTAACAAACATTATATCCCTCAAATTTCATACAATGTGCTACAAATAACCATTTTTTTTAGTGCTGTTGTCTGCCATTAATCTTAACTGTGTTGAAAAACGATACACATTCAACTGAAGTGCAGAGTTGGCTGCAGGTTTAAGCAGGGCTTTGTACAAATGGGTCTTCAGCCAAGTTCCTCCCCAGAAGGACAATCCCTGGCTCTGGACACCAGTTCTTCCCTCCCAGCTCTGGCAACACACCTCTACTCCAACCAAATAACTCAAGAATTCAAAACAGGCCAAGCTAAGTAAGCCCGTCTGTAGGAGTGCATCCAGACAAAGAAGGATTTCGGATAGCTTGTTGAGCGAAAACTGTGGTCCAGACTCATTTTTTTGGTGACATCACAATTCATATCCTCCAAAGATCCTGCCAAAAATCTCTTGAGAATAGAGGGAAGTGAAAAACAAGCAGTAAAAAAAAAAAAAAGGACTCCACCCTCAAGGCCATTTTTCTAAAACATAACAATAAAACAGTGAAAAACATTTTCTCCAGCTTGACTTTGCAGTTAAAAATGGTTACTTGTCAACGAATCTCTGCTCTTTCAGTATCTCAGAAAGTACATGTCTCAGACTTTGGGTGTCAACTCCTGATTGCACTGGAATCGATTCTGAGTACTTTGGCATCAAAAGTTGTTAATGAGTATTAAGAAACAGGACAGACGTACCATCTCATAACCATATTTTTCCAGTGTTGTGGATTTAACTGTACATGTGCATATCCATGTAGTTCCCAGTTGGGAATCTTTGGGCAAGCTGTTCATACTGAAGCTATTTGTGTCTCCTTAAACCCCTCCTCAGGGGACCAATAGCATGGTCTCGTTATACCCTCCCCAGGAGACCAGCCATGGCTTCTCCTCAGTTTCTCATAACTAGAAGTTTCAAATGCAGGGTGTCTGAAAGGAGGGGTAGTGGAAAGCAGATGGTAGAAACTACTCTGATTACAGCATCTCAAAAAATCTCACTTTCTGGACAGAAAGTGATGGCTCATTTTTTCTCTGAATGTGACCAAGTGTCTTTTACTGCAGTGGATGGGCTCGTGGCACCCCCCTGAGATGGAGCTGCAAAGATGATCAAACAGGAATTACAGTACTGCTCTTCCGAACCTGGTGCCCCTTCAACTGTTTTGCCAAGTGCACAATGTTTCATACAAATCAGCCAAAGAATTATCAATCATCTGAGAGACAAACCCTAGAGGAAAGCTGTAACATGCAGGAATACACTGTCTGGTCCATTTTGTAAGTCTGTAAAGCAGTTGTTCAGCTTTTCAGTATCACTAGACAGAAAAATATGAAGACAAATCTGAGATCTGTCAAGTGGTAGCACTACGTTTCATTCCTTTTCGTTCAGACATAGTACTAGATAGACTAATTGAGAAAATCCAAGTCTATTTTGGATAAAACCAAATGCAGCTTCATCACCGCTCTGTGTCTGTAAAAAAGTATGTGCTGCAGAGCACCCAAAAGAACTTGAGTCATGTTAGTATGATAACAGCAAGGATGCTTGTCCTGATGTGAAGGTGTTATCTGTAGTATTATGAAAGAGATTTCAGAAGTCTCAGGAAGAGGACAGCAGAAAACCAGCGGGAACTCAGAACTCTAATTTTATGAACGCTGTCATGAAGAAAACCTATCAGATACGAAGTGATTAAAGGTCACACAGATTAAAACATTTTGTGCATGCAATGCATTCATGTGCTAGCTATGAACTATGCTTACATAGACAAAATGTGCATGCGCATGTGGTTGTTTTAAAAAAGGTAGTTTGTTAATCTTAACAGGACTGCTGTGTGGGAGTTCAAAGCAAGAAATGTGGTTAAAATCTGTTTAACCTTAGACTTTTATGATGTAATAACTGCTTATTCAGCTGCTACAGTGAATATTTTCTGCAAAAGAAAGATAAGGTTAAGAACGTTACCCAAAAGCATGATTGCTGGAATGAGATACTCTGAATTGTTTCTGGGAATTGTACAAAAAATGAGCAGGAGTAAAAAGGACTGGATAATTTTCATGGCAGTAGCATTGCAGCTAGATCAAAAAGGGACAGATATTTTACATAACAATCTACAATAGCAATTGTACAATTCTGTACAGCTGATGACTATGGAAAAGCCTATGGGCAATCCAGGATTAGATAGCTGTTCATTACTCAGTGCTGATCTACCCAACAGTTACAAAACGGATGACAATACCCAACCAAAGCCAAACCTGGGCACAGTTGGGTTTATCAAGATAGCGCCAGTAAACTTTTAAGACTGGCTATAGTTTCTTACGGATTAGGAAGTGAGTTCAGGTCAAGGGGTCGAAGTCACACCTCCTTATTAAGATGTTTTCAATCTTTTAAGCATGTTAATTCATTAAGTTTGGAAAATGTGGTGCAAGTCTTGCCCTTCACTCAATTTACTCTGTAAGAAACTCAGCACTATGGAATGTGAGAAAACAGAACATGATTATCACTTCTCAGCACATGCAGATACAGGCAGCAGATGGACTCTGTGAAAGCTCAGCACTAGTCCAACACGTTTCAGTAACAGTATGTCATCCAGAATTCTGGAACTCATGCTTACAACAGACATGCCTTGGTTTAGGTTTCCAGTAAGGAAAATACTGTCGACTACCACATACCTTTCTGAGGAAGCTTTTCTTGTTCTGTCAAGAAAACTGCCTTACTAGTGATTCTCATCCATCTAACTGTCAGCTGAAAATAAATCCCAAGTCTACCTACAGAATTAGATTTTCAAAATGACAGATTGGCCATCCGTGTTATTCAGTCCCATTCTTTGCCTTTCAAAAATCCTTTCCCATCTGCACTCTCCTGACACAAAACCAAAGCAACTGCGTATCACTTTGGCCAAGGCTCCACTGTGCCACAGGTTCAGGGCAGACAAAAGCGTGCCTGGGGCCTGACCTGCGATACCAAACCAACTGTTCTTGAAACAATGTCACCTGGCTAATATTAAATCAGCTGCCTTTGTAGGAGGGACAGCAGTCAAGTCCTGACAGCTGGGATTTGTAGTTTTGATTTTCTGGCTGTCCTTACTACAAACTGGAGAAATCCTATTTCCTGGCAATGCAAATACACTCTGGCGGGTCAATTAAGGCAGCAAATAGACACACAGACCCATTTAGGCAAGAGGGAAGCCAGCTGACTTCAAAGGTCCAACAGGTAATAGACTAACACTATCTAACATGATAAGTACAGCCTTGTTGCATCTTGATCTCATGTGTAAACCTAGGGATTAGACACACAGAGTAGACGAAAGGGTGAAGGACACCTGAAACTACTAAAGAGAGACACACAACAGAGTATCTGGTTTCAAGATTCCCTGAAAAAAGTACTTTGCATTGGGAATAATGTAGTGATGCAGGAAAGTATTACCATTCTTCAGCTGTTCAGCCTAGAGAAGAGAAGGCTCCGGGGAGACCTTCTAGCAGCCTTCCAGTATCTGAAGGGAGCTACAGAAGAGCTGGAGAGGGATCCTTTGTCAGGGAATGTAGTGATAGGACAAGAGGTAAATTGGAAGAGGGGAGATTTAGATTAGATACTAGGAAGAAATTATTTTCTGTGGGGGTTGTGAGGCACTGGAACAGGTTGCCCAGAGAAGCTGTGGAAGCCCCATCTCCGGAAATTTTTAAGGCCAGACTGGACGGGGCTTTGAGCAACCTGGTCTGGTGGGAGGTGTCCCTGCCCATGGCAGGGGGGTTGGAACTTGATGATCTTTAAGGTCCCTTCCAACTCTAACCATTCCATGATTCTATGAGATGATGTGTTTGCCCAATCTCTTCAGAATGGAGTTAGAATTAAGATGACCCATCTCCATTTTATATGCAGAGAAAGAAGTAAAGTGAACAGGAGCTTTTCTTTTTCTGCAGAGGCATTTTTGTTTACCTCAAAACGATGCATCAAATATGCCAATATACTGACAGGGTAAGATGAACAGACACACATGACCTGTACCATTAGTCACATCTGGACAGTATTATATTAGTAAGTCTATTCTTAGACTTTCCACTGGGCAATTCTTATAGGTTCCCCTAAAGAACATGCCAGCTTGAACTTTGTAACAAATGCATGAAACTTGGAGCCAGGATGCTCTCTGTTGTGTTGTCGTCCCCCCGCAACAGCACAAGCCAGCAGACAGTCTCTGCTGCAGCCTGAAAAGCTTAGTTTATCATCACCTCTCCCTCTCTAGTACTGCTCTAGACTATTCTTTGCTCTCAGAGAGGGTCTAAAACAATGGCACTTCTCTCTCCCAAGCACGGACATCATACTGGATCTTAATGGACTGACAGACAATCACTCACAGTTCATGGGCTGCTAACAAACATGATATTCACCTTAAACAGGCTTAAAGGGTTTGAAACTTTACCTTCAGATGAACTCTCAACTGAGTGTGGCTTTCAGGATAGCTGAAATGACTGAAGAAACCCAGTTAGCACTCTCACTAAAGTAGCAGTACAAGTAGCAGGACCCTAAAGGAAATGCCTGGTATATTAGTGTGTTTTGTGGTTGGTTTAGAACAGCCAACACTTTACTGGAAATTTTCTTGGGTCTGGAGAACACTCATTTATGGGGAATGCTGCTCTGGTAGCACCAGCAGTGGCCATCACACAATTAGAGGGATTTTTCAGACATGGCCAAACCTCATTTTATGAGGTGTCTGCTTGCAGTTAATAAAAGAAGCTCTTAAAACCGTTCCTGGCAATAGGTGGTCATGAGGTAGCTGCTGGTTTTGGTGATAAGGACAAGCCTAAGGGAGGCAATAGTCAGTTGTAACATACTTCCCCTGGTGGGTAAAGCAAGTGCTTTCCTGGGAATTTTTTTGCCAAGGTTCTAATAAATAAAAAAAATTATTTCAAAAAAGTCTACTGGCTATGGGCAAATTAGAAAAGAAGACTCCACCTATTGCAGGAAGACTACCAGGCATATATATACATATATATATATAGAGAGAGAGAGAGAGACCAGAATACAACAGAAGATAGGGATGTAGGAGGCCTCAAGAGGTTATCTTGTCCTACCCACTACTCTCAGGCAGAGTGAGGCTGCTTTCACAACCTCTCTAGGCAATGGGCTCTTGCGCTTCAATGTCCCTAATGGAAGAGAATTTTTAATAATATATTACCTCACTGTCTGCTCCAAAAGCCCATTTAAACCCATTCCTTTATTGCTATCTCTTACACACTTCAACAACCTGTACCTGAGAACTGCTACTTCATGTGAAGGTTTTCTGTCTCTCCAAATTAACTTGACTTTTTTCATCTTTCTGGATGGTTATTTTTTGGACTTCTACGAAGAGGCTGGAGTTTGAAAGATACTAAGACTAGAAGACTGAAGATTGCTTCGATGATTTCTAGAAGACGTGAAGAAATTGAGAGAGATTTAATACTGGAGTCCACTGAGACAGCACCATATAAACAGCTTAGTATAAGTAATGGCTGTCCTAGACTTTACATACTCACAAGAAATGAAAAAGGAGGGTACATTCACAGCTCTGATGGACACAGGTGGTCTAAAGAACCCAGTCCCACCAAGATGGCACAGGGGGGCCTGTAAAAGACTCATAATTAGAAGAATGGGAACTGCTTTTTCTGATGAGTACATGCTAAATTTTGTCCTTCACTCATTGCTGTATTAAAAAATTGTGCAAATAATGAAATTACTTCACAGGGTGTTGATAGAAAAAGTGTCACTTCAGGCTTTCTCATTTAAGAACAAGTTTTTGTATTCTCTTGAGTTCACATTTAAAATCTTTACAAAAGAAGTCTGATTAGAAAACTTTCTATAAAACTTTCTATGGGATTAAAATTAATCTGTTGTTAGTCCTGTTCATTTGTATAAAAGCCATCAGCATAAAGTACTTTGTATAAAGTACTGTAGTAAATTACAGCCTTTAGATAGACCTTAAAGAGCTTTGGATCTAGTCCAAAAATATGCATACATTTAAATTAAAGCCATTGAAATAGAAAGTATACAAGGATATGACAGAGCAGCATCTCTCAAAAGTATGAAACATATGCATGCTCAAGCATTTCTGTTTTCTCATGTGAAATGGTTACAGGAAAAACATTTACACAATGTGATTTCTCCATTTTCATCTGACCAGAAAATTAGCAAGAATTAACTGTGCTTTTATATACTGCTTAAGCAACATGTATCTACTGTGTAGGCATATTTATTACTGAATTGAAAAAAAAAAAAAAAAGTGGACAGTGATGAAAGATTCTGATACTCTACTACTGCCACAGTGAGCGCATAGTCTGGACACACTACATAGATGAGATAAAAATCTAAAGCACAATGGGACAAGGTTCAAGTAACTAACAAACATACAAAGAACTGCCGACTTCACAGGGCAGGGAGCAAATAAAGATCCATTTCTGGTACATATTTATATAGCAATGATTTAGGAAAGGTTTTCTTTTTAGAGAAAATGTTACTAAAATTCTTCCAGGAGATTTTCCTTATTATTGAAAATGTGTATATTGAGTTGCAAATTATCATCTAGTTCTTCCTGATTTTCTGTCAAAATATTCTTATTAGAAGTACTCAGTACCCTGAGCTTCAAATTTAGTCAGGGATAAGAGCTTCAAATCTGGAAGACTAGTATTCCGAATGGATGCAGAGCTGGTAATATTTGTACAGAATAGCCTTCTGGTGCCTACCAGATTCTAGGAAACAGCCTAAAAGGCTGGAATATACCAGACAAAGTATTTCTATATCCATGTACTTATTTCAGCATCATACAAAATGGTTTCTTTAGATATTACTTTCTTTATTACTATATTTAAGGTCTCGATCCAGATTTGGACAGCACTAGACCCAGAAGGGAACCCTTTAGCAAGGAATATCTTATGTGCTTGTGCAGCATGGGTCATTTGTGCATACTACTATAATCCACAAAATAATGTACTTCCTACGCCTGTGTGGCAAGTACGCAAAACCTTACCAGAGACGTCATTTGGCTTTCCATGAATGAGAATTCTAAATTAATTTGATTAACTGAAAAGAATTTGAAAAAGAATTCCTGAGAATCTAGAAATTCTGTTTCTCCTTAAGACCTAACAGCACATATTTGAAATCCAAAGGGCAACTTCTCAAAACTTTTAAGAGGTCTAAAGTAGATTATACTAAGTACAAAGCAGAGACAAAGTAGTTATCAGTCTTGGGGAAAAAAACACATTACTTGTTTAAAAAAAAAGGGAAGGCGAGAAGCTTCATTAATTGTGTTAGCCAAAGATGTGCCGGTGTATTCAGGAAAGCATTAGCACTGGAGATCCTTCTTTAGAATTGTTGCATCCTGTTGATCAGAGAAGACTTTCAACACAATTTTTACTGGACTGTCCGAGTGTCTTGCCAGAGATGATTTCAACAGGACAAGAATCATCACCCAGTCTGATAAACTGGCAGCCACTGACACAATTGTCACAATTTCTCCTTTACTGTACACACTTTCCCTGTCACTGCAAATTACCCAGGGTATCACCTCTGTAGATATTTGACTATTCCTTCTCCACTTACCTGGCATTACTCTGAGCGTTTCTAAACTGATATTAACTCATAAAATATTACGGCCAGTAATACTGCTTCTTGTGCCCTCTTCCACTGTTTTCCCTCGTACTCCTGACAACTCCTTCACTGACTTTTTTGTGGATAATTTTTCTATTCTTTGTCACCCTGAAGTCTTCTCTGTCTTCTGCCGCCACTTATACATTTTATCTTCGAGCAATGTTATCCACTCTCCCAGCTTAATTATATGTGATGACCTAACCATTAAAGTCTTAACACCTGGCCTAGTTCCTTCCATCAAATCTACACATAAATATGTATATCTGACATTTCCTGAGTGTTTTATAAAATCTTTTGCCTGTTCTGGCTAAAATGATCTGCTTATTTTGTTCTTTCTTAACTTTACTAATTTTCCTATTCTTTGTCACTGCCAACCATCACTTTTTGCTACCTTTTTCCACAAAAGCTTTTGTTCATTTATCTCTTTCATACGAAACCACTCTATGCTACCATTAAAATTCTGGCCTGTGCCCTGTTTCTTTTAATTTAGATTTCAGCTTGCTCTTTATTGACTTTCACTGTCTCATCCCCTTTTATTCTCTACAGATATTTTACTACACCCAGTGAACTCATACTCTGTTTACTGAATTGATTTTGCCATCAACTTCTTTAGATCTATCCATAACTCACAGAAGCAAGCTTAAAGTCTCTTATGGTCACAGGTAACTCTATTTCTGTCAAGTCCCAGAGGTCTAAGGCTCATCCCTCACTTCAGAAAATCATCATAAATCTGACACAACTATTTATTAAAAACAGATGTAAAGTCGGTATCAGACTTGCAGAATGGGCTGACGTGCAACAATAAGTAACTTCTAAAAATGCACTGACCTACTATCAGATAGCACCTGAAATCTGAGAGAACAGTATAAACATACTGCAGTAATTTGATAAGCTAGTTTATGGATTTTCATCTTGGATTTCACTAACATGTCTGCTTTCAATTCCACACATGAAAAACCAAAGTTTAACATCTTGCTCTTCCCTGACTGCAATAAAATATCATGTCTGAGAACAGACTGCTAAAAAGAAACTCAACTGAAAACTAATGTAGAGACAGCATTCATACTTTAGAACTGTATTTTTGGTAATATGTAATTTTTAAGGAGATTTTATCTATGATATTGGGCAAGAAAGCACAGATTTAGCCTTTTGTAAATCCTACCTCCACCCACATACTCCTTATAAATTTACTGCTATAAAAGCACAAGTAAAAATCATAATCTTAAAATAAAACTCATTCCACAAAGTCAGTGGAACATTTTTTTTATTACAAACTATAAGCTCACCCTGAAAAGACATGTTTCCAGATGTTTAGTGAGTTAAACTGTCTGTGTCTGTAGTATCAAGTCATGCCAAAGACAGAGCTAGGGGATGAACTATTCATACACTGACTGGACATAATGGTGTGCGTAATTTATCTTCTTCAGTAGATAGTCGTTCACATCATAAGCAAAAAAAAAAGTATATGTAAAAAAGAAATGCTTACAATAAACCCAAGATGCATTAAAAATTTAGAAGGTTTGTAATACCTCTACTTTTGCAAAGAATGAAATGCCTATCTATATTCACATGCACCAGGCAGTTCCAGTGGAAGCAGTCCCTTCTGGTTTTTCAGAACCCGGACCTTAATTAATGATACTGATTTGATGATTTGTTAGTAAGAAAAGGCAATTAGGAAAACTGATGGTAATAAGCTGTATTTCAGAAATATGCTGCCTAGTAATTTGGCAACTAGATCACTAAAGTCCCCTAGGAGCTCCTCTTTGCCCCAAGCCCCTTTAAACTAGTCACACAGCAGAACACCGGCTCTGTCCCAAATAGCCTGCACTTAAGTAACGTGATTTCACAGAGTCATGACTTCATTTGCCTGCAAAACACAGATGGCCATGTGAAATAACGCAGGGGGAAAAAAAAATATCTTTCTTGAAGCAATTATTAATTACTAGCAATTATTTCACCTGAGCACTCTACTCTTCAAAAAGTAGTGTCCTGAGCAAGGATCCTCATCTGCTTTTAGTCGTATAAATCTACTTTTATCCAGTGTACTGTTTTCGCACTTCTACAGATGTAAAAATTCTAAGTGAAGAATATGGATTTTTATTTAACGATAAAAACCTGACATACCTTTTATTAACAAATTTGGCTATATTTTGCATTAACAAAAAGCTCTGAAAACCTGAAGTAATGTACTTAATTACTTACTACTTTTTCTAAAAGGTAGTCCAGTCGTTATGGTTAAATGTATGGTGAGGTTACAAAATGAAATTATTCAGTGTTTTTCAATAATGTTGACTGCTTGAAATGACTATATCTGTTCACTGTGATACATCACAGCCAGAGTTGTGCTGATGTATCCTGTTGTCTGAGAGGAAGCAGAGTTATCTTGGGATTCTGGCGCTGAATGTTGCTTTTCTAACCTTTATTCTGTCCCTCCTTCTTTAAAAGGAGTGGCTAACATCTATCAAAAGCAAATACTTTGGAGGGTATCTGTGACAAGTGCTCTGCTATATGAGAATCTGAGTGCCAAAATACTGTGATAGTGACAAGTCATTTACTTTAATGGCTTTTGTCTGCCATTATTAGGCCCACGCCACAGACCATATGTTTGTAAATGTTTGCCTGGAATATAATCAAGCCTCAACTCTGAATGGCCCCCTTGGGGTTATTCTAATAGATAAAGTCACTGATCTGTTAGCTATGAAAATTTCATTATCATCATATGAAAAGTAGTTTCCTAATCGTGTCTTACCAGTTACACGTGCATTGTATTACTACGCTGAATTAAATCAAATTAATATTGTCTTTTTATATAGTATTAAGAGAATAGGGGGGAAAATGCCCAGTTAGAGCGAGGGAGGGATGGGCCACATCCAGCTCCCTGCTTCCAAAAGCGACCACACCGCACAATACCATTCATAAACGTTTCTCATTTCGTCTTAAAAAAACCCGCACCCTTTGCTTCGCTATTCTTTCTGCTCCACTGAGATTTCAAGTAACTACTGCTGATCCCGTTTCTCACTTTTACGGGGGGGAGGTGGGGAGCGTAATTTAGTCGCCAGCAGCCCAGACCTGACACCGCTCCCGGCCGCCGGTGTCGGGCCACACCACCTCCGCGCTGCACCGTTTAACCCACCACCTTTCGTTGCGGGTGGGGGGGGGGACACCGTGGGACGGCCGACAGCCCCGAGATATCGCAATTCCCGGGACATCAGGCTGCAGAAACCCCGCAGCCGCCACCGGGGGTCTCAGCCGTCCCGCTCCCGGGAGAGGATACGAGGAGGGGGGGCCGCTGGGCGGAAAGCGACTCACCAACTCCCGGCCACAAAGTTTGTCCCGGTGGAGCTTCGCATCGACCCTCCAAGGGCAGAGCTAACCTGCTCGGGTGCCAACGGCCCCGGGGAGGGGAGCGGAGCCGGGAGCCGACGGTGCCAGCGGCTGGAAGGCTGCGGCGGAGCCGGTGCACGCCACGCCTTTCTGCTCACTTGAACGTGGCAGCGGCGCTTTAAAGCCTGCCCGGGACGTCCAGGGGCACTGGGGGTGGGTAGGAGGAGGGGGAAACACATATACACGTACCAGGGGACCCCGGGACCCCGCACCGCCTGCCCCCGGGGGTAGAGCCGGGCCCGCGGCCGCCTGGGCGCTGATCGACTCGCCTGAGCCCCGCACCGCGCCCCGCACTTACCGTGGCCCCGGAGCGAAGGCACCAGCGCCAGGAGCAAGAGCAGCCGCAGCGGCCGGGCCCCGCTGAGCTTGTCCATCGGCCGCCCGCAGCTCCCCGCTGGCGGGAGCACTCGCACCGAGCGGGGGCTTGGCTCTCCTGCAGCGTCCAGCGGGCTCCCCCCTTTTTCCTCGCTGCTGCTGCTGCTGTTCCTGATGTTCTCCCAGCCGCCTGAGACCGGTTGGAAAAGAGCTTTGCAGGAACCCCCCACTCAGTGGGCTTTACAAAGATTTAATTCACTGCCTACCCGGGTTAATTACGCTGCCTGCAAGTGCTTAGCAGAAACGGAGCCGGAGCCGCCGCAGCTTGGAGGCGAGGACCCTGTTGCTTCTATCTAATGCCCCCCTCTACCTCTTCTCCCCGCCACC